>PVLA01000055.1:289800-728690 GCA_004027455.1 Hydrochoerus hydrochaeris
TGCCTGTCTTAGGCGGCTGGTGGCATAACATATGTGTCCTAGTTGCCCGTCTCTGGCTGCCTGTCCAGTGTCTCAGGGCAGTTGTCTCACAGGAATTTTGTAAATCCTCCTCCATGAGCTCTTTCACCCAAAGCTCCCGCATAAACTCTCTCACATTATTCACAGAAGGCAAAACCCCACAACCAGTCCTCACAAAGGGATTATCTAGAGGGCCTCCAGCAACCCCCCTGGAGTCTCCACCTTCGACTCCATATTGAGCATTACATAAAAACATACACATGTGAACTACACAAATTACAATTATCAGTACAAAACATTCCAAGATCCTCGCGCCCAATTCCCACATGCAGTGTCCTTTTCCTGGAGAAGCGATTGTCACAAGGCGTGGATGGACAGAAAAGGGTGCCGCAGTCTGATACTTCTAGAACACATGCCAAAGTAAACCCAATTAACTTGTCTTCCTTTAAGTTGTAAGGGTCATGTGCTTTGTCCCCAGTGATGAAGAAAGTGACTGTATGTATTGTGTTCATCTGTTCATCAATAGTAGTGGACTTGGGTTGACTCCACGCCTTGCTTACTGTGATCAGTGCTGACAGGAACATAGAGTCACCTTTAAGTCTGTACCCAGAATTGGAATTTCTGGGTCCTGTGTTACTTCCATTTTTAGCTTCTTTAGAAACCTCTTCCACAATTACCTGTATTCCACAATCACCTCACCAGTCTCCATCCCCACCTACCAAGTGCAAGGTGTCTTCTTATGCACTGGAAGAGCTGTATTTTGGAATTTTTAAAGTAACCGTCTAACAGGTTTGAAGCAGTATCTCATTGTAAACTTAACTTACATTTTCCCAGTGAGTATCTATGTTGAGAATCTTTTCTTATACCTATTGGTTATTTTTATGTCTTTTTTTAAAAAAATGTGTGTTTAGCACCTATTCTCATTTGTAACTAAGTCATTTGAGGTTTTGCTATGGAGTTGTATGAATTTCTTTTATATTTTGTGTGTTAACCCTCTGTCAGATATAATGGCTTGAGAATATTTTGCCCAATCCTTAACTGGCCTTTTGCTTTTTTTGATTGTTTTATTATACAAAAGCATTTGAATTTGTCACCATCTTTTCTTCTATTTTTGTTCTCCTTTGTCTTAACTTTAGAGTGGTCTAGCTAAGCAATTTTTGCCAAGACCAATGTCCACAAGTTTTTCCCCTATGTTTTCTTTCAGATATTTATAACTTCATGTCTAACATTTAAATATATAATTCATTTTGAGTTGATTTTTCTCTATAGTGTAAATTTTTAATAGGATTCTTGTTAAATGTATCCTTCTTTGTTGCAAAGTAGCATTCAATTATGTAGAGATTCCATATTTTGTTTACCCATTGGTTTGCTGATGGGCATATAGGCTGCTCCTGAGACTTAGCTATTATGAAATACGCTACTATAAACATTGGTATGCATGTATTGCTGTACAATGATGTTTTTAGCTCTTTGAAGAAGATACATTAAAGGGGATAGCTAGCTCATTTGGAATTTTTCATTTCAGTATTTTGAATGATCTCTGCACTTATTTCCATAATAGTTGAAAAAATGTGGAAAAGTGATTTTGAGATGGAGGGAGGGAGGTGGTAAGATGCTGAAAGGGATTAATAAAGAAGAAATGAGTAGGGCTGGGGATTTAGCTCAGTGGCTTAAGTGCCCACCTGGCAAGCTCAAGGTCATGAGTTTGATCCCCAGTACCAAAAAAAAAAAAAACCTACAAGAAGAAGAAGAAATGAGTTGTGCTTATGTACATGCACCTACTCCATAAGATGAATGTAAATTCACGTAGAGTAAACATTTACAAATGAAATAAAATTTAAACAATAAAACACAAATATCATTCTCCATGTGGATAACCAGTTTCCCATTGCCATTATAGAAAAGACAATATTTCAACACTGTGTGTTTTTGGCCTCTGTTGACCATTAGCTACCCAACTACGTACATTTCCATATCTGGACTATTCTTGTTTTTTCCTTCATTGGGGTACTGGTACTAAAATGCTTTGTGAAATGCTTCATTCCTGAAGACTCTGGACCATTTTTCAAATTCTGCCAATATCAGGTTGTTGTAGTGTCCCACTGACTTTAATAACAGGGTGTGGTAGTAGTAAGAGGTGCCCTACAGGTCCTCCTGTACTCCATATATATTTTTCCTTTCTTCCTCTGTGGAGTAGTAGTCCAACTTCCCTTGAAAACACTGGGAATCCCTTTTTAGCTTGTTTCCTCAGAGGCATGAAGAGACCAAAATGACCAGGGAAGTCTTAGCTTCCAGTTTAATTGAATCATTGTTGTCTTTCTATTACAAGCCTTCCCTCTCCAAAACTAAGACTTCTGAGCCAGTAGAACATAAGGTCGCAGGGATAGGAAGCAAAAATTTTGCTAGCGGATTGCTAGGGGTAATGGAGTGGTACTATTCCTACTTCCACCCCTTGATTACTGGACCCATGAGTCCTGGCGATGTGAGACAGAGAACCATATAGTGAACACTTATCCGAAGCATACATAGCCTCTTGAAGTACCTTACCCAAGCCCTGCAAGTTATTGCCACTTAGCTAATGCTGTAACTGTGCCTTCAAAAGACCATTTCACCTTCCTGTCCATCCAACCACTTCTGAATGGTGAGGAACGTGGTAGGACCAGTGAATTCCATGAGCATGAGCTCATTGCCTCACTTCTTTGGCTGTAAAAAGTGTTCCTTGGTCAGAGGCAATGCTATGTAGAATTCCATAATGGTGGATAAGGCATTCTGTGAGCCTACAAATGGTAGTTTTAGCAGAGTTATTATGTGTGGCAAAGGCAAATCCATATCCAGAATACATGTCTATGCCAGTGAGGACATAGCACAGTCCATTCTGTGATGGAACTGGTCCAATATAATCACCCTGCCAATAGGTCACAGGTTGATCTTCCTAGGGAATGGTGCCATATCTGGGACTTGGCATTGGTCTCTTTGGCGGACATATTGGGCATTCAGCAGTGTCTGTAGCTAGATCAGCCTCAGTGAGTGGGAGTCCATGTTTCTGACCCCAAGCATAACCTCCATTGCTGTCACCATGGCCACTCTGTTCATGGGCCTGTTTGGAGGGCAATAACAGGGGTGACTGAATGAGGTTGGCCACTATCCATAGAACAGTTCATCTTATCCACTTGATTATTAAAGTTCTCTTTTGCTGATGTCATCTTTTGGTGAGTGTTTACATGGGAAAGAAATATTTTTACACTT
Source organism: Hydrochoerus hydrochaeris (assembly GCA_004027455.1). NCBI lineage: Eukaryota > Metazoa > Chordata > Mammalia > Rodentia > Hydrochaeridae > Hydrochoerus > Hydrochoerus hydrochaeris. Next base: position 293,065 of record PVLA01000055.1, read on the forward strand.
TGCCCATGTGGAGAGGTCTATTCATATACCCCTTCCCCAAGTATCTTTGTCACTAATTTTCAGTTATGTTACCCATGACATTATGGCCCATGAATCAGTGTACAGTCTCACATCTGGCCATTTCTCCTTCCAGGGAAGATGTTTAACCAAGTGCACTGCCTGAAGTTCTTCCCACTGCAGTGATTTCCCTTCACCATTGTCCTTAGTGACATCCCAGAATGGGGTTGTAATGCTGCAGCTGTCCACTTGCAGGTGGTGCCTGCATAGCATGTAGAGTCATCTGTAAACCAGGCCCTGGCCTTCTCTTCCCCTGACAACTGATCATATGGTACACCCCACAAGGCCATAGGTGCATGCTGGGAAACTGGAGGCAACATAGGAGGTATAGGAGCCAGAGGTATCTGGGCAGCTTCCTCATGTAATTTACCTGTGCCTTCTGGACCTGCCCTGGCTAGGTCATGAATATACCACCTCCATTTAATGATAGACTATTGCTGTGCGTGTCCAACCGTATGACTTGGTAAATAGATAATTCCCAGATCATGACAGGCAACTGAGGTCACATGGTGACCTGGTGTTCCATGGTCAAGTGTTCTACTTCCAGTAAGGTCCAGTAGCAAGCCAAGAGCTGTTTTTCAAAGGGAGAGTAGCTGTTTGCAGATGATGGCAGAGCCTTGATCCAAAACCCTAAAGGCTTCTGCTGAAATTCACCTATAAAAGTCTGCCAGAGACTCCAAACAGCATCTCTCTCTGCTATTGACACTTCAAGTACCATTGAATCCTATGGCCCCAGTGGCAGTGCAGTCTGCACAGCAGTCTAGGCCTTTCAGAGCCTTTTCCTGTTCGGGACCCCACTCAAAATCAGCAGCTTTCCAAGTCAGCCCATAAATGGGCCAGTGTAAGACACCTATGTGAGGAATGTGTTGCCTCCAGAATCCAAGAAAGCCCACTAGGCACTGTGCCCCCTTTTTGTCATAGAGGAAACAAGATGCAACACCTTACCTTTCACCTTAGAAGGAATATTTCCTCATGCGCCAAGCCACTGGATTCCTAGAAATTTCACTGGGGCAGTAAGACCTTGAATTTTTGTTGGATTTATTTCTCATCCTCTGGCTCTCAAATGCCTTACTAACAGCTCCAGAGTGCTTACTACCTCCTGTTCACTAGGTCCAATCAGTATCACATCATCAGTGTAACAAGCCAGTGTGATATCTTGTGGGAGGGACGGGTGATCAAGATCCCTGTGAACTAAGGTTTGACACAATAGTACCTAATAAGAGTTCCTCTTACTGATGGAAGACAGTCAAAGTGTATTTCTGGCCTTGCCAGCTGAAAGCAAATTGTTTCTGATGGTCCTTATGGATAAGTATGGAGAAGATGGCATTTTCCAAATCAATAGCTGCACATCAAGGGCCAGGAGATGTGTTAATCAGCTCAAGCAAGAAAACCACATCTGGTACTGCAGGTACAAAATGGAGCCACACTACTTTATTCAGTTTATGGTAATGTACTGTCATTCTTCAAGACCTATCTGTCTTTTTCATAGGCTAAATTGTAGAATTAAATGTAGATATGCTGGGGATCACCACCCTGTATCCTTCAAGTCCTTGATGGTGGCACTAATCCCTGGGTTCCCTCCAGGAATGCAATACTGCTTTTTGTTTACTATTCTACCAGGCAAAGACAACTCTAATGGCTTCCATTTGGCCTTCCCAACCATAATCACCCTCACAACACAGATTAGGGAGCCAAAGTGAGAATTCTGCCAGGTAATAAGTACATCTATCTCAAACATTCTGGAACAAGGAAAATGACTACAGGATGGATTCATGGACTTACTGGACCTAGTGGACCCACTGTGAGCCAGACCTTTGCTAAATCTCCATTGATCACCTAATCTCCATAGGCTCCTACTCTTACTGGAGGGCCAAAGTGACATTTTTGATTTCCTGGGATCAGTGTTAATTCAGAACCAGTGTCCAGTAGCCCACAAAATGTCTGCTCATTTCCCTTTCTCCTGTGCACAGTCACTTGGGCAAAGAGCATAGAACCCTCTGGGAAAGGATAAGAGAAAGACTGATTGTATAAAATTTTGACCCGTCAACCTTTCCCAAGAGAACTGGCTTCCCTATCATTCAAGGGATCCTGGGTCTGTAAACTCTCAAATCTGGGAACTGGTTGAGCGACTGTGATTCCCTGTTACCACAATTTGAAGTAGGTTTCTGTCCATTTGCCTTTAAGTGTTTATGATTATATATACCTAGTAAAATTGTGTAGGTTTCCTGTCTATTTCACTTTTGGAAACACTATACGTCTGCAGTGTCAAAGTATTCTGGTCATTGTTCTGCTTCTGCTGTCCATTAGGGAAAATACGTGGACCCTTTAGCAATCGAGTGCTGCCACTTGCCCTCTGCCACTCTGGGATCCAATCCAGCCCATTGCTCTTAAATTTCCTAATCCAGTAACTGTAGTCCCCACGGTTAAGGTCTGGCATACAGGGAAGAGCAGTGACAGAGCCCTTCAGGCAGCTGTGCTCCCCTCACAAATCTGTTTCTTGAGGTGTTGGTGAAGGGTACATTTTCTGAATCATCCCAATGTGGGGGATTGAGTTTAATATGACAGATCCACTCCAGCATTCCCAATTCCCTAAGCCTCTGAATCCTCTGTGGAGAGCAAACTGTGGAATATCAAGCATCTCTAACTCATTCACAGCAGGTCATATTTTGATCCATACGTTAACAGTTAATTCCATTAGCTGCAACATTAAATTAAGAATCTTTGGCCCATGTCAACAAACCCAGCCTGATCCAGGTATATGATTTTTTTTGTAATTATCCCACACTAATAAAATCCCTTCCCAAACTTGCTTATTAGCTTGTTTATAGGAGTTTGAAAACTCAAGTTCTTTGGGAGAATAGCAGAACTCCTCATGGGTCACACTATACACCTCACCCTTGGAAATCTTCTGTGGTTTGAACTCAGTTATGGGCTGGGAGGCAAAAATGGGTGGTGAGGGTGGGTCCCGAGGAGCATCAACATTGCCCTACATGGTCAACACAGGATTAGCCAAAGCCACATAGGAGACCAGACAAAAGAAAACTATGCACCAGTATCTTTGATGAGCACAGACACAAAATCCCTAATAAAACATTTGCAAACCAAATTGGACAACACATTCAAAAAGATCATACACTATAACTAAGCTGGTTTTATTATAAGGATATAAAAGATGTTCCAACATTCACAAATCAATAAATGTAATCTCATAAACAGAATCAAGAATAAAAGTCACAGTCTCATTTCAATAGATTTAGGAAGCATTTGACGAAATTTAACATCTCTTCATGATAAAAGCTCTGAAGAAACTAGGTACTAAGACATTGTGCCTCAGCATAACAAGGGCATAAAAAAACAAAACAAAACAAAACCTCATCTGAAGAATAGTGAATTATTTCCTCTAAAATCAGCAAGGAGACGAGGATGTCCACTTTCATCACTTCTATTCATGTGAATGTTTAGTAGAGAAAAAAGCACAAGAGAAAAAAAATAAAAGGAAAACAAATAAAAAAGGAAGAAGTCAAATTATCCCTATTTGCAGATGACATGATTCCACACTATGAAGACCCTACAGACCACACCAAAGGACATTTAGAGCTGGTGAATTCAGCAAAACAGAAAAAACAAAATTAACATTAAAAATATCCCTTCCATATACCACAATGAACCAGATGAAAAAAAAATCAGGGATAGCTTAAAAAAAGATAAGAGTCAATCTAATGCAAGAGATAAAAAATGTGTACATAGAAAATTACAAAATGCTGAAGAAAGCACTTGAAAAAAGATGCTGGAAAATGGAAAGATCTCCCATGACCAACTCATATAACTTCAGCCATCTGATTGCTGACAAGGGAGCCAGAAACATGCATTAGAGAAAAGTCAGCCTCTTTAACAAATACTGCTGGGGAAACTAGATGTCTACATGCAGAACACTGAATCTCAGTCTCTCACTCACCACGCACAAAAATCATTTCAAAATGGATCAATGACTCGGGTATAAGAAAGAAATCTTGAATCTGCTAAAAGAAAAAAAAAGTAGAGGAAACACTTGAAGCCAGACACAGGCTTCTGAAAAGGAAGGAAGGACTTCTATCCTTCAGGGAATAAGAGCAAGAATTAAATGGATTATATCAAGTGAAAAGATTCTGAACAGGAAGAAAAACAACCAGCAAGTGGAGAAACAACTTACAGAACAGGAGAAAATTTTTGCCAGCTACTCTTCAAATGGAAGATCAGTACCCAGAATGAATAAAGAACTCAAGAATCTGTATTTTGTAATATTTTTATTTTAAAGAGAACAAGACAAAACAAAACAAAACAAGCAGATCAGAACAGAACAATGCAAGCAAGACAGGACTTTAACACAAGACAACAGGACATCAACAGCAGTTACCATAATGTCTCTTGTTTTCTTTGAAATAGTTGTTCACATATAAATGAAACCAAACATAACAAAATAGTATAAGACCAATGAAAAGAATGAAATCATTACAGGACTTCAAAACTAGATAACAGGAAATGAACAATGGCTACTATCTCATTTTCTTTAAAAAAGTTGTCACTATCACACTTAATAAAATCAAATAAAACACAACAGAATAGAACCAATCAGAACAAAAGAATAAAAGCATGATACAACTTCAAAATAAGTTAAGAAAACCAGCAATGGGCACCATAATTTCTCATTTTCTTTAAAATAGCTGCTCATACCATCACAGATAATAAAATCAAACAAAACAAAACAGAATAAAACCAATTAAACAAAAGAATGAAACATTATAAGACTTCAAACCAAGATAATAGGAAACCAACTATGATTACCATAATACATCCCATTATGTTCAAAGTAGCTGCCCATACCATCAGACAAAGTAAAATCTAAAAAAAACAAGAAAGAACAAAGTCAACCCTAGCAAAATTGTGAAAACAATACAAGAGTTCAAGGAAAGACAATAAGAAATTAACAGTAGTTACCAACATTTCCCTCCCAGGTATTTCCTTCCCATCACTTTTACAATAATTATTTTGCTTTTTGGTTCCCATGAACTCCTTCTGTTTTTTAGGCTATATGAGTTCCAACTGTTTCACCCATAAACATGATCTCCAGTTACATCCATTTACCTACAAAAGCCTCAAGATTATCCTTCTTTATATCTGGGTAGCTTTCCATTGTATGAAAATATCATGTTTCTTATCAATTGTGCCCATCTTGATGGGAAAGTTACTCTTGCCTTTTTCTGGTCTCCTGTCACATGGAACAATTGTTTTCTCTTCTTTGCTTTTCTATGAATTTCCTTTCCAGTTAAATGTGTTTCTTGTATACAGTGTATCAATGGATCTTGTTTCTTGATCCACTCTCCCTGTGTTTCTTTTTATTGCTGAACTGAAGCCATCTACATTAATGGTTACAACCAGCATGCATTGGTTTGTCTCTGCCCTGCTATCCTTCTGCTGTTGGCCCTCCACTTTTCCCCTTCATTCAGTCACGTGTCTCATTTGGCGAGCCTCCTCTGCTGCTATTCTTGGAATTGTGGTCATCTTTATCTCTCTCTAGAATATCCTTTAGCACTATCTATAGGGTTGGTTTGTTAGTTATGAATGTCTTCAGTTGTTCTTTAATGGAAATATCATATTTTCCCATCAATTTTGAAAGATAGTTTTGTCAGGTACGTCAATCTGGGTTGGAAGTTGTTTTCTTTCAGGGTTTGAAACACTTCACTCCAAACTCTTCTTGACTTGATGGTTTGTGTTGACAAGTCTGCTATGATTCTGACTGGATTTCCTTTATAGGTGATCTGTCTCTTTTTTTCTAATAGCTTTTAATGTTCTATTCTTGTGCTGAATTTCTGAGATATTGATTATTACATGTCTGGGTGTAGATTTACTTTGGTTATGGCTAATTGGAGTCTTATATGCCTCAGTTATCTGCATACCAGATCCATTTCCCATATTTGGGAAGTTTTCTGCTATTACTTCTCTAAGTGGCCTTTTTATTTCATTTTTGTTCACTCCTGCTTCATCACTCATACCTGTCACTCTTACATTAGGCTTCTTTGTATCATCTTGCAGCCATTGAATTATTTCCTGATTCCTTGTTATGTTTAAGAGATCTTTCCTTTCATGGGCACTAGCTACAATCCTATCTTCAAGGTTTGAAAGTCTATCTTCAGTCTCTTCTAAGTAGTTTTGCCAGTTTTTGATTAAATTTTTAATTTCCTGGATCTCTCTTTGAATCTGTTTCATACATTGTACATTCAAAGTTTCTATCATTTTCTTGTGCTCCTCTTTTTTATCTATGTCTTCTTTAGATATGTTGAGCAACTCTTTCATTATGTTTGTGATTTCTTCTTTTATGTGAGATGATTTGATTGTTTTTACAATCTCATGAAGTTTTTTCCTTACTTTAGTTGCTATCCTCTCAGAGATTTCAGGTGTGTGACTTCCATTTTCTTCCATGACTGTATCTCCCACACTTGTTCTGTGTGGGCAAGAGGTCTGAAATTGCCTTTTGCTCTTTGTCTTGGCATTCTCATGGGTTTTTCCCAACAAGCTTGTTGTGGGAACCCAGGCACTTCCCAGGTTGGCATCACCTCTGTTGGTGGGGTGCACAGGGCTTACCTGGCTGCATGTCCCTGGTTCTGCTGGCTGCCCACAGGAAGCAGTCTTCCAGTGGAGCCACTCAGCAGGTGGAGGTAGATCTGCTGGTTCTCTCTGCCTACCTTGGCTCATATACTACTTTTTGGTGGGAGGGATGGTCCTATTCCATCCATCATTTAGAAACTCTGAGTTAATTCTACCCAGTAGTTCCACTGTTTCTAAGAGTTCATAATACTCTCCTGGGCTTTCTATAGTGGGTTGATCAATGGCCAAAAAAATATTGGATGAGTGCTACTTCTGTCTACACTCACTTGCCAAAAGCAATCACATAACCTGGTCTGGAGTAGAAGAGCTAGAAAATGTAGCTTTCATAACAGAGAAGTGTACACAGAGAAGGGGTTTCAGCCTGGGTTTGATATGGATGTTTAAGATGCTTTAAGGAATTGGCTTGCTTTTTTCTTCCAGTCATTTATGCTCCATATGTGTTTCATTTTCTGTTGATTCTCACTGGTCTCACCCATAGACTTATCTTCCCTCCTCAGGAGGCCTAAAATTGTCCTCCTTCAGTTCCATTTCCCCATGATTTGATTGTTCTTTGCAAAAGCTGCTATAAGGCAGAATTCCAAGCCACCATCTTGTTTCCCTGCAGTGTCTCCTGTGTGCACCAGTAGACTTGTTTTTCTGCCACTTGTCCCATCCACACATTTCTAAGGGAGGCCCAGTGTCTGTAGACCACAGGAGGCCAAAGATGCCTGGCACAGGCAGGAATATGCAGTTGGAAGCCTGGCCAGCACCCAGGAGACTGCTTCCCTATGGATGAAGTGAGAGCCCGCTCACGTCCCCAGCGCCTGGCAAGTGCCCCATGCACAAGCTGCACCCTCCTGCTCATTTCTGTGCTGGCTGCCATGCAACAGAGCAAAGCACAGGCCTAGGACAGCCCAGCTCCCAGGCAGTCACTGCCCATGGGGCAGCTCCCATGGAGGGTGGCTCTTATCCAAGAACTCAAGAATCTTAACACTAAGCAAATAAACCAAGAAATAAATGGGCAAATTAACTGAACAGATGCTTCTTAAAAGGAGAAGTACAAAGGCCCAATAAGTGTAAGAACGAATATTCAACGTCTATGGCAAAACCACATTGAAACCCCATCTCATCCCAGCCAAAATGACTGTCATCAAAAGCAAAGATAAATAAATGCTGGTGAGGGTGCAAAGAACAAGGAATCCTTCCACGCTGTCAGTGGCAGTGTAAATTAGGACACTCTCTATTGACATCATTCTGGAAGTTCATCAAAAACAAAAACTAACTACCACACAATGCTGCTGTGTCACTCTGCAGTACGCACATGAAGGAATTAGAGTCATTTACCTTAGGGTTTGTTACAGCACAACCACAAGAGCTCGGATATGGAAACAGCCTGTGTGCCCATTGGCAGATGGACAAACAAAGAAAACACGTAATATTACACAAAGGATTATTCAGTCACAGAGAAGAACAAAATTATGTCATTTGCAGGAAAATGGATAGAACTGGAGAACATCATTATCAAAGAAACCAAACTCAGCAAAACAAGCATCACACATTGTTTTTAATATGTGGAATTAAAAACAAAACAAAACCTGAAACACAATGAAACACCAAAGGTCACAGCATAGAAGACAAAGTGCTATGAGAGGAAGAGAATAAAAGTTAGAAGAGGGCTTTCAGGAAGATGACAGGAGACAGATACAATCAAAATATAATGTATACTGTACACATGCATGAAACTACTGTGATGAAACCCATTATTTTGGGAAATTAATAAGCAGTAACAAAAAATGTTAAAAATAAAAAAAAATTAACTTTTTCACCCAATAAACACTAGTAGCTTTCTCTTTGTGTGGTCCTTAATTTCTGTTATCAACATTTTATAGTTTTTAATGTATCTTTGTCAGTATTTGGGATCAAACTTAGGGCCTTCTCACTGAGGCCCTACATCCCCAGATTGTTTTTTCTTTCTTTTTGAGACATGGTCTTTCTAAAAGTCTTTTAAAAATTTTTCTAAGTCACTGAATCACCTAATCTGTGTTCAAATTTATAATGCTCCTGTCTCAGTCTCCAGTGTGCTGAGCTTACAAGTGTGAACCACCATACCCAGCTCAGGATACATGTTTTCCATCTCTGTCTTAATCCACTTCAGGCTGCTAAGACAAAACATTAGGAAATTTATAAAGAACAGAATTTATGTTATTTCACCATTCTGGATACTAGGAAATCTACCTTCGTGAATTCTGCATCTTGTGCAGGCCTCCCTAGGGTGTCATCCATGATAGAATGAAGAGGCAAGAAAACATGTGAGACTCTTGACTTATTAGGAGTCCTACTTTTGTGACAATGGAGCAGTGGCCTCAGGCTTGGGCACCTCCCAAAGAACCTACCACTCAGGCTTGCCAGGCTGTGCATTAAGATCTCAACACATGAACTTTGGGATACATTTGAACTCTAGCATTCTTCTTAATTAAGTTTTTTTCCTGAATATCTTAATATTGCAATTCTATTGTGAATAGCATTTTCTTAAGTTTTTCATAAGAGGTGATTTTTAGAACACAAAAATGGAGCGGCTTTTGTGTTAATTTTGTATAGTGCAAATTTACAGAATTAATTTATCAATTCTATCAACTGAGTTTCAGGGGAAGTTCTTGGTAGAGTCTTTAGGATTTATATGATCTATGCTCATGTCTTGTGCAAATAGGAAACATTTTGTTTCTTTCTTCCAAATTTCTTTTTCTTGTATTCTTTTTCTCTCAGCTAGTTGCTCCACCTAGCACTTTCACGCTAGGTTGAGCAGAAGTTAAGAAAATGAGTATCCTTGGTTTGTTGTGACTGCAGAGTAACATCTTTCCACTTTTCACTGCTGAATCTGACTTGCCATAAGGTTGTCATATCTGGCCTTTATTGCAGTGAGATTCATTCCTTCTATAGATGATTTGTTGAGTTTTTATCATGAATAAGTATTAAATTTTTTCAAGTGAATTTTTGCATCTACTAAGATAAACATACAATATCCTTTATTCCATAGTGTGCCATATTGTGTTTTCTTTTTTTAAAGGATAAAATAGAGGAAAATAAAAGAGTAAAATTATCCTTGAATTCCAGAGATCAGAATCCTACTTCACCATGATATGTATGGTATATGACCCTCCTAATTGTGCTGTTAAATTCCATGTGCTTGTATTTGATTGTTGATTTTTTATTTTTTTTACATTTATTTATTTATTCATTTATTTATACCAGGGATCAAACTCACAACCTTGCACTTTCCAGGCAGTCACTTATGCTGCTGAGCTAAATCCCTGGCCCTGATTGTTGATTTTTATGTTGACCTTTTCTATTGTCTTTTCATCTCTATTTCATTTATTTCTGCTTTAATCTTTATTGTTTCCTTTTTCAGCTGACTTTAGGCATGGTTTGTTATTTTTATCATTGTTTCAGGTATAAAGTCAGCTGTTGACTTGAGACATTTTCTTTTCCTTGGTATAGACACGTGGGCAGGTGAACAAATAGAGGTCGGTCAGGCCTCCACATCCTGAGCTGGGCAGACTAAGGAAGGCGTTTCTCTCCCAAGCTAGACCAGTGAAAAGGCAGCAACGCAAGATTTCAGGGGACTTGTAGTTGAGGAAACAGGAGTCTACCTAGAGAGCAAAACAATTTTCCCTTAACCAGACTCAAAGAAATGGAAATCTACAAATTGTCCAAACCAAAAGTGAAAATAATTATTTTCTGGAAACTTAAAATGTAACAGACAGAAACAGTAAAATCATTGATATCAATAAAATTATTTCTACACTCATTTTATACATAAGAAACATACAAAGAAATAAATGATTTACTAAAATCTTCTGTTGAAATACACACATAGATAAAATCTGTTTTGTGTTTGTAATGACTCCTGAAGTAGCATTTGTGATTTTAAAAATGTGCATAGTAGTGAACAATTTTCACCTGTTCATACTTTACCATGGTATAGGACTCTAACCAGACCAGAGCACCTGCCTGACTAAATGGGGCATATCAGTTGTGTGATGCTGAATTCATTTGGGACTTTAAAAAATACAACTTCTGGAAGAAGACAAGATGGCTGATCAGTGAGCAACAAAATACAAAGCCTCCTGGGAGAAACAACTCATTTGCCAGAATAAAACACCTTGGAGAGACAGAGGGAGATGGATCCTCTTGACACAGGAAGAAATTAAAATGTAAAAAAGCTCATCATATACTTCAGGACTACAACTGAAACAGCTAAAAATTATGGGACACAGCATTTTTGCAGTGACCCGCCAAGTTTGCACCAGCTTGAATCCGCACCAGCAGGCAGAGCTGCCCAAACTCGTTCCCACCGCCACTCACAGGAAGCACAGCAGCGCTGAAGTCAGGGGTTGGTGAGCCCAACAGAGAGCGGAGCCAATGAAGAGACCTTCATTAATCCACAGTCAGTGCTGGGAATGAGACTCCTCCCACAGGAAGGGTGCAACCAAATGGGCGACATGTTGGAACCGGGAAGGAGGAGCCTGAACTGGGAGTGACAGTGACTTCAGTTGGTTGCTCCCTCCCCAGAACAGATTCATGGCATTTACTTGGACTGGGCTGTGCCCCTGGTCAGGACCCAATGAGCCCTCCCAAATCGATTTCCTGTGCCTAGCATGTGCTGACTGGGTGAAGGCCCCTGAAATTTGGCTGGCCCAGTGGGGAGGGGCAGGCATACACAGCCTGCTTATACCTCAGTGACAAGAGCAGGCAGGAGAGGGCGGAGGTCCCTCGCCAGCGTGCTTTGGCGGAAACGTGGACAACAGGGAAGGGGCTGGGACCTGCACTGTAACCTGTGTGGAGAAAGCCAGGGCCATGACAGGAAAGAGAGGCAAGAAGAGGGCCCCAGCCCAGAACCCTGAGAGCCCTGATCCAGGGGAGGGAAAAACAAGGGAGACTGAGGACAGCAAACATGCAACATCAGACGTGGCTTCAATGGACATTAAGAGATATCCTCGGGACCTTATAGATGAGCTCAAAACTGAAATATTAAATTAGATATGAGTAGAATAATAAAAGAAATGCTCTCAGGAAGCATCTCTCAGGAAGATACAGATGGAAGAAGGGAGGAACACAAAAAGGAGAAAAACATTTGATAAAGAATATAAAGAAAATATAGAATACATGAAGCAGATTCAAAGAGACTACCAGGATATTAAAAACTCCATTGAAAGCTGGCAAAACTCCTTAAAAGAAACTAAGGATAGACTATCAAAACTTGAAGACAAGTTTGCAATGTGTGATCATGAAAGGAAAGATCTCCTAAAAATAACAAGGAAATAGGTAGTAACAATACAAAGGCTAGAAGATAACAAGAGAATCTACAATTTAAGAATAAGAAATGTGAACAAAGAAGCAGGAATATATACAGGAGAATTAAAAAGGCTATTCATGGAAATAATTAAGGAAAACTTCACAAGTATGGGAAAAGAAAATGACATTCAGTTGTGTGAGGCATACAGAACTCCAGCCACCTACAAGCAAAACAGATCTACACCCAGACATATAATAATCAAGATACCAGAAATTCAATATAAAAACAGAATATTAAAAGCCATCAGAGAAAAGAAACAGATTACCTATAAAAGTAAGCCCATCAGAATCACAGCTGACTTCTCGACACAGACCATCAGATCAAGAAGAGCTTGGAGCAAAATATTCCAAGCCCTGAAAGAAAATAACCTCCAGCCCAGATTGATGTACCTTGAAAAACTGTCACTAGAAAGTAGTGGAGAAACAAGATGCTTCCATTACAAAGAGGAACTGGCTGAGTTTGTGACCACAAATCCAACCCTACAGAGAATACTGAAGGACATTCTAGAGTGAGAGAAAAAAAAAAATACCAGGATTTTAGGAACAGTGGCAGAAAGGCCTCAATGAGTGGGGCAGGCAGTAGAATGAAGGAGAAAACTAAATAAAGGCAGAAAAATAGCATAGTAGAAATGAGGCAGAGAAGGATAACTAGAAACTCTAACATAGATGGCCTTGATATGCTATATTGTTAATAGTGTGCCAGGATTTAAAACCCACATTACTCACACTACTCTGCTTAGATGTATTATATTCTGATCCAGTCATTTTACTTGTACTAGATTTGAGGGCATAGACAGTAATCCTGAAAATAACAGGATATAGTATGGTAATCATCCTTAATTTTCTATTAACTTAATCTAAAGCTCTGTAAAACCTACACTGTTTTACCATGACTGATCATAATCAAATCTGGTTTGTTGGATCACTGTTTTGTATTAATAGATTTTATCCAAAGCTGTTATGATTGATAGTATCAAGTCTGAGAGTATAGGCAAATGCACTTAAGATGACAAGATCCACTAGAATATCCACTATGGTTTGATTATTACCTGCCTTTGAAGTTTTATACTGTCTACAATGTTTTATTTTACTAATATTGTTATTTACTGCTATACTCAATTATGCTGCTATATTCAATTATGCCTGATGATATAGACATTCTATTGAAGATAATAAAAACAACACAGCAATCTTTGTAGATCACCTTGTACTGTGGTTTTATATGACTTTTTGTTTTCATGTTTTTATAGGAATTTGTTTTGTTTTGTCTTGCTAAGTTTTGTTTTTCCCTCTAATACAGAAAGGATAGAAATACATGTAGAGATTCATGCATGCAGAGTTGTTTATACTCTCACTGTTTGACTATCTACTTTGTATGCTTTAATTTTGTAACTTGAACAATTATTTCTAAGAGGACAATGTGTAATTTATTAACCAGTGATTTCTAGTTGTTTATCTTTTTTTTTTTTGAAATTCTGTATTATCTCTACCCTTTACATGCTTTTGTTTCTCTTTAAATAAATAAAAAAAAATACAACTTCCACTACTCAAGTTTTAAGGTCTCTGGAGGCGATTTTAGATATTGCCCCCAGTTTTCTCTGCTTGGACGTATTGTCTACCGGCAGGGTAGACTGGAGCCGGAAGCCTCTGCAGCTCCTCTGTCCCTCTGCCCAGTGAGCCTAGCACTGCATGTTTTAAATAACAAGATCGTACTCTGGCCGCATGCTTTCTCCCAATAAAGGAAATATTTCACCCATTCATATTACATGTTCATAACTATTACAAGTATTACATGTTCATAGACAGATGTGAGCGCGGCCCACTTGGTCATTGGCCAACACTGGGCCAAATTCCTCAGATGTGGAAAGACTGCAATTTTTCTTAAAAAAAATTATTCCATATTACTTTTCTGGAAGTGGCTTTTGTAAAGTAGAACAGTGCCATGTAACATTCTCTCATGTGCTAACACATGTTAATTTTCTTTTAACATGTGCTTGAAATTGGTGAATCGGAACATTTAGGTGCTGCTTATTGTCCATTGAAGCCTAGCCTCGCTCACATTGGAACTCACTGTATTTGAACATATTTTACACAAACAAAACTTCTGCCTCACATCCGATATATCTGAAGTTTTTTTCTTAAGTTTTTAAGGCATAGAATTATTTGATTATCAAAAGATTACCTATTATTTCTAAAATGTTTAAAAATGCGAAAAAAACCCCTGAAAAATTGAAATCATCTTACATATCACACAAAAACTAACCACAATTAATATGTTAGAGACATGCTTCAAGATACTTCAAAGATAAACCAATGTTTTCAATGTTATTTCATAACTTCTTTTTTGTGTGTCTTTTTTTTTTTTTTCTTGTACTTGGGATTGAACTCAGGATCTCACAGTTACCAAGGCAGGCCCTTAGCCAGCTGAGCTAAACCCTGGAGCACCATAGCTTCTTTTTTATTCATCATATTCATGCTTACATTTCTATATTAATTAATACAGACACACAGCATCTTTCATTGGAATTTTAAAAAAGGTTTTCAGTCTTTGGTTTGCTTTTGTATTACATATATGGAATTTGAACAACACACATTCATTCAAGGTATTCAGTTCTTGCTGGGAAATGCAAAGTTTATTTTCAGTTTTATTTTTACCCTCATTTTCAACTCTCAATCCAGTGGATTCTTTGCCATAGTCCCTGGATAGGCATGTGTCTGCCTAGCACACAACTCTGAGTGCATGCTCATTAAGTGTGCTGTCGAACTGTTACCAGGGAGAGGACGCTGGCATAGCTGAAGGCAGCACAGCACACGGGCACACAGCATTGTCCTGGAGACCCATCGCAGCATTTTTCCTTTGGACCTATGTTGAATACATGCACTGTTTTGAAAATGCTATTTGTATTGCCCCACCATCATAGAGGAACAAAAGAAACAAACAAGTCAAATGGCCAGAGCATTTGTTCTCCGACATCTCGGCAGTTTGTCCAAAGTCACCGTCTGCCCGTCTGTCCGCAAGTCTGCGCACACATCTCATCTGTCCTTCTCTTTGTAACTCACCTCTCTTCTGCTTCTCATCTTTTTTAAGGTAAGGACCATATTTCAAGGTCAGGGTGCATATTTTACGTCATATTTTAAACACTTAGCATTTCATATTGACAATGTTTTAGTAGGGTTATTATATCTCCTGTGAGCATTGATTTGCAGGTGTGCTGTTTATTAAGAAGCATGGACATCATCACAGCTAGTGACAACTGCTCAGGCTTGTCCAGGACTGATGAGCTTCCTAGGGCTTTCAGGGTTAAAATTGGGATCATCTCTGGCACATCCCAGCAGTTGAGCACTCCAGGTCCTACTTGCAATTTCAAATGTAACTGGTACTTATCATTACAAGTTATCATTTTTAACTTTCTTCTCCAACAAGATTTGTGATATTCTGAAATTGTCACACTTAGGTAGTTTAAGAGGAAGGAAAATAATATACCAAAACTTCACAGTTCTCACATTAACAGCTGCAAATTTACTCTGAGATGAGAATATTTTTGATTAATTTTAGAGCTATAAATATTGCAAAATGATAAAAGGAATAAAAGATAAAGTTTAAGAGGTATAATAGTTTAAAACTCAAAGATGGAGTTCCCAGTAAATAACAGCAGGTCAAATAGCTACTTTAGTTCCCGGTCTTTTACAAATCTACTTTCTGGACTGGGAGCACATTTGGTATCAACACTGCCATCCTTTCAACTCAAATAGCAGCTTCCTGGCTGCCCTCAGCACTTGGACTGTGGAAGTGCTACCCTCAGGGGCTGTGTGAATGGATGAACAGGTAGAAAGAGAAGAGAAAGAGAAACCTCAGGGGATGAAGGCCAAGCCCTGCCCCCTGCACATTTCAGGAAGAGAAGTGTCGGACAGTGAATTCTCCCTTCACCTCCATCCTCTGCAGAGCCCCTCAGACATGCAAAAGCCTGTGCATTGAGTCTTACGGAGAATGAGCTGCAGTTTTGACACCAAGGTTGATGTGTTTGTGAGAAGGAATCCTGAGTTATATGTAAATAGTCCTCAGACCTAAGCTACTTCAGGAAACACAGGGGCTCAGAAACAGGAACAGTGGCGGAGCTACCCAGAGACCCCGTTAGCTCTGTCTGTGGAAGGGGTTGAGAATTCTGCTACACCAGCTGGCAGCGAAGACTCAGGTGTCACTTCATACTTCCCTCAGACCCAGGTGCACTTATCCTGAGTATCTGATGCTCTGAGTACCTGATGGTCCCTGCCCCAAACTGACTGCATCTCACAGCCTGTCTGTGCAGCTAGGGGATCAGATGAGAAACCCTGGGTCCATGGTGTCTCTTGCCTCTGCGCCATGGTAACCACTATTTCTGTTAAGATGCAATTTCATTTCCTATCAGGCGCACTTTCCACTCCTGGAGACCTACATCTCTATTTCTAGGAGCTGAGAGAATGTGATACATTAAATGAGGAAAACTTTCTGCTACAAAATCTACTGTGAAATGGAATCCTTTTCTGTTATGAGCTTGCCACCTTACACAAATTGAGTGATTGCTCTGAAAGAAATACACAGCATGTCAACCCACTGGCAACACTGTCAATCTGTTCTTCCCTGATAGATCAAGGGCAGGATGTCAGCAACTCATTTTTAGGAGTCACAAAAATGACAGATGGAGAAGATTACTTGATAGGACCTTCTCAGGTGGTGCAGGCTGTCAGCAGCAGTGGTAGCAAAACGATGCTGTGCTTATCATACACGCATTAGCTCACTGAGAACACCGGGCAGCCTCTGACCAGTGCAGTGGTGCCGTGCACCCTCCAGGCCAGGTACGCGGAAAAGGCAAGAATCAGCTTGGACGAGAATAGCAGTCAGGGGCGACTCCCAAAACCAAGGCTGATTTGATTTTCTGGGACATGACTACAAGACTGAGATAGACACTTGCTTTTAGGCCACCTACACCAGCCTCTGGGGACTGTGCATTGTAATATGCTTATTGGTTATTTATCTTATGTTATTAGACAAAGCAAAAAATCATGCTTGCACATCTTGCTAAACAGAGAATGAATGCAAATGCACATAAGGAAAGTTTATTTGATGAACTAAATTTCTTGTTTTTATTATTATTTTTCCTATACTTTGCTAAGCACTACAATATCATGTACGTCTGTAGATTTTTCTTCTTACATCAAATTCTTCAGAAACAACAACAATTAAAAACAAAGATAGCAGATTGGTAGAGAGGTAGATTACACACAGAAAGATGATACATAACAGGTAGATGATAGAATATTTTGGCATCAAGATGTTTATCACTGGGTCTCATGAATGTCTAATACTTCAGATGAAAACACTAGCTTTTCTCTCCCTCATTAATTACTTTCTTTGATGAAAAATGAAAATAATATTATTTTCTTTCTGAAAGTTATGTGTTTTTTTTCCCTATTTGTCAAAAAAAAACAATAGAAAGCAGATTTTCAAGCCCAACATATTTCAGCGATTACAATCTAAACTCACTGTGCTTTGGTTTACTCCTGGGTACCAGAAAGATGTAGGAGGAACTGGAAGGAGTAAACTATTAAGTTGTTTGTTAAGTGACAGACTTGCAAACTTTAATAGTCTGAGGTAAGAAAGGCTGGGTCCTACAGGAGAGGGCCATTTATTCTCGCAAGAAGCATGTACTGAGTGACCAGGTGTCACACTAGGTGCCAGAAACAGGAAATGAGCAGGACTCAGAGTGAACTGTCATGACACAGGGTTGACTGAAAACTACAGTCAACATTTACATTTTTTTAAATTAGCAAATAAAAGACATATTGCCATTCATCCCCTCAGAATACTGAGTGTTTTTATGAGGTTCAATCAAAAATACAGTGACTGTCCTATCCAGTGTCATCCAACAGAGAGGCCAGCTCATAAAAACACGGTGCTGGGCCTTCGTCAACCTTATTCACTGGATCCGGCAGTGTGCAACTTCTGACTCTTCCCCAAAGACAGGAGGATTGTGAGAGGCCAACATTTTCAATCAGTTCAGGATATCAAGGAAGCCAAGACAGTCCAACTAAGGACACTCAAGAAAGAAGACTTTCAAAATGCTTCAGAGAGTGGCCAGAATGATGGTGTGTGTTTGAAGTAAGGAGGAAGATTTTGAGGGAGATTAATGGCAGTTTTTTGTACTATAATAAAATTTTGAATGTAAACATTCACTGTGTTTTCCCAACACACCTAGCATTAGCTGTGTAAAGACTGTCAAAGAGGGAAATCTCCATTCTGGCTTGATATGTTGTCTTAGTTACTTTTTACTCATCTCTGAGACAAAATACCTGATGCCAAACATTAGTGAAGGAAAGGTTTATTTCTTACAGTTCTTGGTGGTTTCAGTCCATACTAGTTGGCTCCAAAGCAAAGTGGTATGGTGGGTGCCATTCATGGCTGGCTGCAAACAGCAAAGGCCAACCAGCAAGAGAGAGAAACACACACATGTTCTTCCCACCAATACATCAGATCCTGGCCCCACCCATGGGCAGATGGAGCACTCACACCACCAATCAGAGTGCTAAACAATGAACCAATCACAAATGCTAGATTTGATGGAGTCCATAATTGCATGAGGCTTGGGTGCCACTGACATAAACCATGACATATATGAAGATCAGAAAACTTAATCTAGACATTGTCTAGAGTACAACTGAAAGGTAAGTGAAGTTTTGCTAGGGAAATTAGAAGAGAAAGCAGAGAAGTGGAAGAGAAACAAATAGCTCTAATCTCTGAAGGACTAAATACTCTCTGACTGGTAACCTAACCATCAGTTGTTTATTCTCACATATAAATTTATCTGTTTTTAGAATTTTTTGAACCTTTACTTCAATACAGCTGTTTTGTTGTTGCTTGCTTCTAAGGACAATGAAAATGTTAGTATGTAATGACTGCTTTTTGGTAATGAGGAGGAGGAAGGGACTATCATTCTTCTGTGAATTGAAAAGCACTGGCCTCCTTCCCCACTGCAGATTGGATCATGGGAAAAACACTGAGGCATTTTCTTTCAGAGGAGAAATGACAGTGTCCCCTGCACCCCTTGCCTGGGCTGAATCACCTCCCTGTTTCCACAGGATGGCAGAGTTCTTATTCCTTGACCTAACAGCAACGAAGAACATGCAGGTCTTTCCCTGGTGGAAACTGTCACTCCTGACTTCATTCTAACTCCAGGCATCTGCAGTGAAGCAAATCAAGGACACCACCACACAGGAGCTGTCTACTGACCCGAGAGTAATTCCTGCCTTCCGCTTCCTCCCAGAGCAGCCAGCCAAAGAACAATCCGCAGGCCCTGCCTGGTCCTCTGCATTTCAGTAACAGGATGATGAGTCTCTGGGTTTTGAAGGTCTACAGCAAAGCTGAAGGTGGTGACTGGGAAGAAGGACTGGGCAGAGGTCAAGGTGTTTTCTATTGTCGGCAGGTGGGAGAGGTTGGGAACATGTGGAGGAAGGAAGAGCCACAGGGGATGGGGTGGGTAGGGAAGGCCTCGGTGAGGCACTGCGGAGGACACATTAGATGAGCTGCGGATGGGAAGGACATGGCTGGGCCACTCATCCACTTTATTTAGATCCCCTCATAGCTGTTGTGAAATGTTAGTCAGATGTTGGATTCATCTCTAACTTGCCTTAATTTTCATCATTTCTTCATCACACCGGTATGCAGGGTTTAAACTCCATGGCTCTGCTCAACAAGACACTGCTTCTTTGGCTGGTCAGGTTGGGACCAGCAGCAACACTAGTTCATATAACCCTGCTGGTCCACAGCCACCTGCTGCTCGGGGCTCACAGCGGCTGTGCCTCGCTGCTTTGAGGGAGAGGAATTCTCAGGGTGGGGAACATCAGGCTTTGCCAATGTAGCCAAGGAAAGTAAGTGACCTTATCAATAACCTGCAAGTGAATTCAATGTTAAAAAATATATTGGTGATTATGAGTTCAATAAAATATATTATTAATATTAATGTCTGTTCCTTTCACTTCTTTTACTATAGCTAATAGAATATTTTCAATTATTTATGCTGCTCACATTTGCAATGTACATTATGGGTCCAATGAATAGCAGTGCACATAATGTACACAAAAGAGACAACCACAAGCAACACCTGTCACTCTCATGTGAGTGACCGGAGGTCTCCATGTGCTCTGAAGCAATGCAGCTCAGGGCTTAGTCCATGAGTGCTGATGGCCAAACCTCTGGGTTTGCACCATGCAGAGTCTTTCATGAGTGTGAGACTAGGATAAAATGCTCAATATTTTGGAGGCTCTGTTTCCCAGTCTGAAAATTGAAAGTAATAATGGTCCTCTTTCCTAAGTTGGTTAATACAGATAAAACATTCAGAACATGATAATAATTCAGCAAATACTAGCATTATTACTACTGCTTTTAGGGAAGCAGGGCCACCAAACTGCAGTGAGTACTCTGTTAGGTTTTATTTCATTTGTGTCTTTAAGTAGACCTTCAAGAAGGTAGAGATTGTTTCTGTTTTTTTCCTTCTTTATATCCAACAATTACATAATGTGGGGCCGGGATGTTTTAACTGAATATTGAATGAGTGAATTATAGATATTGAATGATATTGAATATTGAATGAGTGAATTATAGACTAGATTAGTGAGTAGCACTATTACTCTCTTTTTAGAGAAGGAAATATTGAGAATTCATAGACGTCCACAGTTTATAAAGATTGGATGAAGTCACACAATTCATAGATGATAGGACCAACATTTAATCTAAGTTTACATGAAAATCCACAGTGTACAAACTCAGGGAGCATTCCCTTCCAGCTAGAGAAATAAGATGGACTTTCATTAATTTTAAAACTCAATGATACTATTACTAGCCATAAATAACACTGTAAATAACTGTGCAGTGATTGCTGGAGAGGGCGAGTGTGGGAGGCTTCAGGCCAGCAGCAGAGATGGTAACTTGGAAGAGACCAGAAGGAACCTAGGGCTGATACATTTGGTGCTCGGTCTAGGGAAAGGTACACCTGGCAAACAGAGCCACAGTCAGAAGTGCACTAAGCAAATAGTGAGTGGGATCTTACTTGTCTTAGTATTGTCCAATATCACAGCAGCAGGCACAGGAGAAAGTAGAGGCAGAGAATGATCAAGGCAGTTACTGCAAAGTGCAGCATTGAGATGGTAGAGACCAAAGCTGGCAGCACTGGTGAAGATGAGGAATTTGGCAATAGGAATGGAAGGAAAGGGGCCACTGAAAGGCTGCTGAGGATGGTGTTCTGGTGAAGCTGGGGCATCATGACCGAGGGGCTGATGACTAGGGAGGGCTTCGCACTGTGTCATCCCACAGTGGAAGGAAGAAGAGCTAGAGAGAGGCAGAGAGACAGAGAAAGAGAAAGAGGGAGAGAGACAGAGAGACACAGAAAGGCACAAAGAGGAGAGACAAAAAAGGGCCCAGAGTCAGAGAGAGTCAGAAACAGAGAAAGGAATGTGGTCATGACACGCAACCTTTAAAAACCCCTTAATGTCCTGTCTCCAAGAACCAGCCCAGCAGATATTACATTTCAGCATTGTTTTTAAAATATGTTTTAGCAGTGCCTATTAATTTTACAGAGTGTTGGGCTTTAATGTGCTATTTTCCTACATGCATATATTTTGCTCATATCACTCCCATTCACTCCCCATTGCCCCTTACAGTTACCTTATTCCCTTCCTCTTGTCTCTTTTACATGATTTTGTTTTTAGATTCCACATATTAGCAGAAACATGTACTACTTGTCTTCCTGAGTAATGTGATGATCTCCAACTCTATCCACTAGATCTGGAGAAGCACTTTTGAAGAAGAAAACAGAGTTAAGTCTTTACAGTTAAATTTCCTGCAACTCCTCTTTGTATTTGTCCTTGTGTATCCCACCAACACCAGGTACTGTTTCCCTTATCTAATTTATCTTTCCTGGAATTCATGGTATCCCAAATATTTGCTTCCTGCAACTCTGAGCTTGCCCCTACTCTGAATTTGTGCTTCCCAAAGCTCTGAGCTTGTCTAGAGCTTGAACTTGTTTTAGTATGCAACATACACGATATAATTTTCTTTTAGGTGAATCAGTAATAATAAGGTCAGATGTAACCAATCAATAACCACCAAACACTCTGCTTCTGTACTTCTCACTTGCAAATCCTATATAAGCCTTACAGTCCCAGAGATCAGGGCCTGACACTTTGTGAGGATTGATTCCCTGTCAGGTCCTTTGACTTTACATAAATCTGCCTCCAAATCCTGGGTGATGTTTTGGTATTTCAGTTTGCAACTGCACTTTCATTCTTCTCTATGTCATTTCATTCTTCTGTATGACTCAATAATACTCCATTGTGTATACACACATTTTCTCCATTCTTCTGTTGATGGGCACCTGGGCTGTTTCTGTATCACAACAGTTGTTGATTGTGCCACCGTAAGCATTGGTATGTGGGTACCCTATAGGATGCTGACTTGAATCCCTTTGGGTGCCTACCAAGGAGTGGCACAGTTAGTCCTATTTTTAGTTTTCTGAGGCACCTTCATGCTTATTTTCATAGAGGCTGTCCTAATTTACATTCCCACCAATAGTATATGAATTTCCTATTCCGTGAATCCTCACCAGTATTTATTTGCTTGTTTTATGTATTCTTGATAATAGCCACACTGATGCGGGTGCGATGAAATATCAGTGTGGTTTTGATTTGCATTTTCTTAATGTCTACAAATATTGAACATTTGTTCATATACTTACTGGACATTTATACTTCTTCATTAAGAATGGTCTGTTCCATCAATTTGCCCATTTATCATTTGGGCTATTTGCCTTCTTGGTGTTAAGAAGTTCTTTACTTATTCTAGAAATTGTTCCTCTGTGGGAGGAGTAGCTGACAAAATATTTTCTTTCTTTCTGTTGATCATCTCTTCACTTATTGTTTCTATTGCTGTGCAGAAAGTTTTAATTTGATGTGGTCCCATTTGTTGATTCAAGATATAATTTTCTGTGCTTTTGGAATTCTACTCAGAAAATCGTTACCTGTCTCTGTGACTTCAAGTTTCTTTTCTTCTAGTAGTTTCAAAGTTTCAGGCCTGTTACTTAGGTCTTTGATTGATTTTGAATTTATTATTGTGTAAAGAGCTGAGAGTACAGTTTCAGTCTTCTACATATAGATAATGCCATGTTCCCAGCCCCAGTTGGTAAAGACGCTGTCTTTTCTTCCACATATATTTTTGTCTCCTTTTCCAAGAATCAGATGTCTGTAGTTGTGTAGGTCGGTTTCTGTCAACTTGGGTTTGAAGAGCCAAACATCCAAAACAAGGCTATCTTCTTGCTTGATCTGAAGCCTCTTTCAGAGACAACAAACACGCTTTAATTATGTTTTTATATCCAGTATATAGAACATATTTGACACTTTTAACAAAATATGATATGATTATAAAAATATTTCTATTTCATGTATTCACTTAATAACTATGGGCATAAGGAATAACTAAAACTTACAGACCTTGTTAAACATCAGAGACTGTTATTCCAGTCTTTTGTATTTCCACATAAATTTTCAAATCCCCTTATAAACTTCTATCAAAAATAAAAGCACTGTTGGAATTTGATAAAGCTTAGATTGAGTTTATATACCAAATAGTAGAAAACGGATGTCCTGTCCAGATTGGTCTTTCAACATGGAGACACATTTGCTCTCTCCATTTCCCGCAGCAGTGTCATGTGATCTCCAGTGCAGAATTTTGTCACACCTTTTGTTAAGTTTATACCTAAACATGTTTGGTGTGATGGCTGTTTGCGGTGATAATTGGGAGACTCCTTGTTTCACCTGTTGTACTAGTGCCTTAGACTATAGTTGACTTTTCTGTACTATCCGGGTTCCTCGTGAGTGCTCTGTACTCATTTGTTACTTCTTCTAGTAATTTATATTACATAGACACAACCGTGCTGTCTTGCTAAAGTCAGATTTAATTGGTGCTTTGTACTCCTTTGCTTCTGATTTTTCTCCCTTTCCTGGGAGCAATGCCTAAGACCTCCAGGTCAAGTCTGAATTGTAGTGGGAAGAGTTGTTTATGCATTGCCCTGAGGACAAAGGTCCTCTAGGACCTATTTCCACCTGTCTTTAATTCTGTAACTGTTCGAGTGCTTTGGGGCTGACAGGATCGCACTGTATCTTTGCTAAATTCTACTCTTCCTACTTCACTTTTTTGTCAGCAGAGCAAGGGATCTTTGAGGGATAGAGAAAAAGATCGGTCAAAGAAGAATGAACAATCAGATATGCTCCCTGGAAATGGGAACATCACTGGGTCTATTTACTTCTAGACATCAGTAGCAAAAGAGAATGTAATTGCCACAGAAATTTTAAACAATAATAAATAAACTATGCAAAGGGATAGAAGCTTTTTAATGGAGGGAGAAAGTTTTCTCAACAGAGCGATTAATTACAGTTTTAGAAGACAGAGAAGGAATGAGGAGGTTCCTACTCAATACATAAGAGCCATTCTTTGAATACTGTGAGTATTCTTGAGAATTCCTGCTAAAGGGCTTTTGAGCGGTCCTGAATATCTTGTGGTAGCCCTGTGGAGGTTGCTCTCTACCACTCCAAGTTTCACTGTAACTCAACAGAGAGGCCGACAGCGTGCTGTGTGTAAGCTGAGGAGAGAAGAGGCAACGGTGTGGCCACTCCCAGCCCCGCTCCCCACTTAGGACGTTAGACAAGGAACTTACAAAGACACTTGTCCTCGGAGCAGCTGTAGTGAGAGGGGAAAAAGAATTTCTCTTCCTTGCATTGTTCTTAAAGGAATGTCAGAAGTCGAACAGAGCCCTTCCCACCCTTCCCACCATCTGAACCCAGGAGCTGTGTATCCACCAGCTCCCGTGTCTTTTTCTTTTTCTTCTTCTTTTTTTTTTTTTTTGGTACTGGGGATCGAACTCTTGACCTCACACTTTCCAGGCAGGCGCTTAAGCCACTGAGCTAAATCCCCAGCCCCTTTTTTTTATTCTTTTTTTTATTTTATTTTTTTGATACTGGAGACAGTGTGTCTTTTACAGAAACCTGCCCTCTGGCTTTATCCAGGTCCTATATACCTTGAAGCTTTCAGAGCAATGAAGCTTTGGCAATTATCTCATATTTACAGACCTCCTCAAAGGGCTGAAAGGCTAATTAAAATTTTCAATTAGTTTTATTCACTGTCTTAGGTCAGGGATGCTATTATAAGATGCCAAAAACTAGGTAGTTTATAACTAACCAAAATCTGTTCTTCATGGTCTCAAAATTGGACATCTAAGCTCAGGTTTCTACTAGCATTGACTTCTGGTGAAGGTCCCTTTCTAGATCTGATGTAGCACCTTGTCACAGAGACTTCACAAGGTCAAAGGGACAAGGGGGCCTTGTCCAGGGCTTTGGTCATAGCCATAGAGGCCATGCCTTCTTCGCCAGTCTCCTGGAGTTGCCACTTCCTCCTAACACTGTCATAGCGAACACTAGGTTTCAATCTGAGACTCTAGGGTTGACTGAAAACATCAGGCTACAGCACTTACTTAGGTAGGAACAGTACTCACAGAACAGGGCGCCTGTTAAGTTACAGAGAAAGCAAGAGAGCAGTGGAGGTAGAAATTTAAAACCATTCGACTTCCTCCATACCCCAGAGCAAATTCATAGGTAACTTTGTGCAAGTACTTGTTCAGAGTACAGTGTGTAAATGGCCCCATTTTTTCTGCAGTTGTAAAGCGAGGGTCACTCATTGGCTAAGCTGGGTATAAGGATAACACAGATTCAGAGAAGTCAACCAGGACCTCCCAGGTCCAACCCAGAGAATTGATAAGCTGGTTTACATAAAGAATTGAGATCATACAGAAAGAAAGCAATCAAAGACCAGTTGAAATGAGCTAAATAATGCACCTTAGCATAAGGGACTCCATCTTGACTTGCTTTTCAGCCAGCAGTAAACAACTTGTTTTGAGACAAGATGGTGAAGGCCCAAACCTGAAAACTCTAGATGGTCTCAACTTACTGTGACAGAGACAATAAAGTAAGGACTCACCTTCTCTAAGGTTACAAACACAGACTGCTTCAGACCATCAGTGTCTTCCTCCAGGTCACAAGTTTGGCCTCCAAGCCACATGGACTGCTGCCTGCAGGAGCCGGGATCATCCCGCCACTCTGCCTGAGGCTTGCTGGGATTAGTCAGAGGTGCAGGTTCAGCTCCCTGTTTAGCCTCCAGTTGTGATTCCTCTTCCGGGCCTGCAGCCTCGCCTCCGTGATGATGCAACTCTTCATGGTGTTTCTGTTGTATTTTTAAAGAGTGCTCAATAAACCATGCAATTTGCAAAGGCGTGGGGTGTGTACGTGTTTCCATTTACATGGCCTCTTGATCTTTTCTGGGTTGCACGAGACATCAGGTAAGAACAAAGAATGTTCCCCAAGAACAAAGAATGGGCCAGAATGGTCCCAGTCAAGACCCCATGGAAGAGAGTGATAGAAAACTGAAATTAAAATTCCTTGAACAGTGCATACTGTGAGCACTCAGGACCAGGACGCACTGCTCAGGGTCCATGTGGGTATTCACTTCAGCACCACAACGCGTGCGCCCCAGCCAGAGGGTGCTGCGGGCTTTGCCTGGGTCTCACTCTGTGGTGCGGAGAGCAGCACCGCACAGGAGGAGGCGGGGATAACCTAGACCCACCGCACTCCTCACATGCCCAGTGGCTCTCTGCGCCACACCAGGCTTTCCCACTGACAACACGGACTTGAGGACAGAGTCAGGGGAAACGGAAGAAGACTGAAGATGTCTGGAACTTGAACGATCAGAAATTCCCAGATAAATAAGCCTGAATTCAGCTACAACTCATGCTCACCTTATGAAAAGCAAGATAAATCAGGGGAACAGAAGAGCCAAAAATGAATGTCAGCTGAGAGGTGAGGGATTTGATGCCAGTGAACACAGCGCAGTTTAGGAGCCCCTGGGGGCTGGAGGGTGTTTAGCACCTGCCTCCTCTCTACTTGCTTTCAGTGAGTCGCTTGCACACAAGGGCTCTTCTTGCTAATTGATGTCTAGAATTTTACAGGAATTACTTGCTTCTGAAGTTATTTTCCTCTATCCTTCTTTTATATCTGTCTCTCTTTTCTTGAGTAGAACAGAATATTATTAAATAATATTCCAAATACATAACATGCAAAGTAGACAGCAGATATTTTTGGAAAAAAATGAATACACACAGGAAGGGAGGGTCTTGGCATGGCCTGTATTGTCTAATGAAGCTTTCTGGGGTCGGTCGCTCTGGTAGAACAGCTGGAATTTAATAGGATTGCTGAGTATGGATGTTTAGAAACACTGGGTTCTCAGGATAAGGGATGCCACTGTCACCTGAACTCACTAAGGTCTTTCCAGTCGTGTGCTTAAGCAGTTGTCTTATTAACTGCATAAAGTCACCATACGAATGATACTGTGAAAAGCAGGAGAGGGTTGATGCACTTAACGAGATTCCAATTATATTTCCAACAGATCAGCAACAGAAGATTAGATATTGTGAGTGTAAAGTGCAGGCAGTTTTGAATAGAAAAAGAAAGCATAAAGAGGAAGAAGAATCACAGTGTGTCTAATCCAAGGAGTTAATAAGACAAATTGAAAAACAGTTTATATGTTTTGCACTTCAAGTTGGTAGACTAAGTTATAACAATTATAACAAAAACAAAACACTTATCTGTTCAGCTCTTACTGAGAGGTCCAGCATTACTTCTAATCCGTTGTGAATTTTAGATCTAAAATTTATTCATTTTTTTAACCAAGGAACACAGTTCAAAAATTACTTTTTTTACTGCAATTTCTTAAGTTTAAGTAAATAACTACAAACACAGCTTTAAGAAATGTCTCACGCAGATGCCTTATTATACTTAGATCTGTGTTCTTTTGTCAAAGTAAAGCAGACATCGACACAGGCGTGTGTAGTTTATCAAAGAATGTTCTACACCTGTTTTACTTTCAAATGTTTATACTCACAGTAACACTAACTACACCCATTGTGGTAAAAGCTCAACAAGACTTGGACTCTGAGAATTTTCTAAAACCTCACCAGATTTTGATTAATACCATAGCACCTTGGAGTAATGCTCTAAATTCTTAAATAATAAGAGCAATATTTGTAGTACACTTTCACGGAAGGACAGTCTATGAGAATTAGAATTTGCTAGAGCTGGAGTCCAAAGGAAAAGCCACTGGAAGAAGGAGGAGGAAAAGCAGCCTGCTGGTTATGGTTCAGGGAAAAACCAAGCAGCTGGTCAAGTCAGGGTTAGGAGCAAACATAGAAATGGGCTTGTTGGTTGAGAAAGGGTAGATAACTTTTGAGAAAATGGGTAAAATGGGAAAGGGATTACTTGACATAAAAAGGAGATGAGTTGCCTTAGTTACTTTTTTGTTGCTGGGACAAATATCCTTAAGTTCAAGAAGGAAAGTTCTATTTTAGTTCTTAGTTTGTAGAGGTTCCAGTTCATAGCTGGCCTGGTCCCAGCAGAGTGGCATAGCAGAGGGGCTTGGAAGGGAAAAACAGTCCATGGAAGAGCTGGTAGGAGACAATGAACCTTCCTTCTTCCTTGTCTTTTTATTCCATTCAGGCTACATGCCAATTGGTTGATGCCACCCACTTTCAAAATAGGTCTTCCTTTTACAGGAAGTCCATCATCCACACCCAGAACTATGGTAAACCAATTAATGGACCAATCCAGTATCACACACCTAAGATCCATTATCATACATTCATGATCCTGCCACTCTCAAAAACCCCATCTATGAGCACATGAGGCGTTGGGGGTTGTCTAGATATAAGCCATAACATGAGTTGAAATAGTTTCATTTCTCCTCAGCCCCGCTTAATTCTTCCTATTTAAGCTTAAATGAGGTACTTCAACAAGGAGATTCAGGCATGAACTGACACAGAGCCTGGGAGAGAGTATCCTCTGCCTTGGTCTCCCATGCTCTTGACTCCTGCTGGACATTTGGGTTTAGGCTTGTTGCTTTTAAGTGTACCATATTGTTGGAGTGTGGTTTTAGTTTTTGTCACTTCTATCAGTCTGTGTCAGTTCTGAAGACCTTCCCCATTTCCAGAGACTGTCCCGTGGCAGAAAAGCAAGTCCCAACTCCAGGAACATTGCACCACTGGGCATGTGGTAAACACTGGCTTCTCAGCTGCCTGCCAAGCACCTATATTCAGAAACACAAGAATAAATTCAGTTTCTCTCAAACAGGAGAAGGTGACAGTTGTGGGGGGGCATCCACAGAGCCCTACTTAATCATGATGATGTTAGGATATGCCACCATCTGTGACCCAGTCAAAGCAAGGTGTCAACACATGTTCATATGTGGGAGAGAAGGAACTCAAGTCACAGGGGGCTGGTATTCCAGACCTGTCAGAGGTTTCCCCAAGGCACCATGGAGAGAGAAGAGCTGATGGCTGCAGTTTTAATTACCAATGGGACAGAAGTCAAGGCCTGTGATATTGAAGTGATAATGAAGTAGAGTTCAGGCTCCTGAGTTGGTCAGTTTCTGGTTAGGAAAGTCCAAGAAGAAAGCAGGAAAGTCAGTCGGATGTGAAGAGTGCTTGCAAAAGTGTGGCGTTCATGTTCCTCCTCGAGTAGAAATCTGCTGCATCTTTGCTTGAAGTTCTTTCATCACGAGGAAGAGACACTTACCATGAATACTAAATTTGGAGTGAGATGAGATTTCCTATAAAAGAGAATGAAATATAGAAATAACAATATACTTAATGTGTACATCTTCAATTTTTTAACCTAAAATAAATGTCAAGTAATAAATGAGAAATCTATTTTCAGACACTCAGTGCCAAATCATTAATGTATAAAATCTCTGTAGAAATAATAAAAAATCACCATTCATCATTGGCATGGAAATAAGCAAACAACATGCAGAAATAATGTTCAGAGTAAAAAATGCATGCAGTGGATAAATCTTCCATTTTTTTCAAAAAATTCAAGAATATTTTTAGCCTGGGGTGGTGCTATATGCCTCTAATCATAGCACTTGGAAGACTGAGGCAAAAGTATCATTGTGGGTTTGAGAACAGCCTGGACCACATAGAGAATTCAAGAACAACCTGAACTACACAGTGAGACCCTGTCTCAAAACACAAACAAACAAACAGGAATATTTCTAATCAGAAAAATAGAAACAAAAACATTTTTACCTGTCAAACTATCATGAACATTTTTAAAAATAAAGCACAAAATATTAGTCATACTTCTTACTAGAAAAAAAAAAGAGCAGCTATTTGTTACAAGCAGAATAATCAGGCTTTATTTCCGTATAATCAGAGAAACAATGGAGTGAGATGAGGTTTTCCCCTTGAATTTGAGCATGTCATTTGAGGCCTCTGTGATGGAGCCCCTGACCTCTGTGCTCTCCATGTCCTTCCTTGGTCACACCAACTTCTGCAGATCTCCCGCTGGGCCACATTTTCCCCCACCTGTGTTCAGGGTACCCAGGGCATGAAGTGTCCTGGCCCTGTTCCTTGGTAGAATTGGCATCTTGCCTCTCTTCTGTCCCCTTCTTCGTATTTTCCAAACCAATGACAAAGAAACTCACTTCTTGATGCCTTGGCTGTGTTCCTGTTGTTCCCTATTTTATGCCACTTTTTAATAATTTACTAACTCATCTGTCTTCTCTTCATCACATCGTAGGTGGCTTGGGAACAAGGATGGTATTTTGTTTTGATCACCTCTATATCTCAAATTGCCCCCTCAGAGAGCTGACTGGTAGAAACTGCTGATCCAGGACTGTTAACTGCTTCAGGTGATAACAGTGTATTTGGAGAGAAAGTGTAAATGTAAGCCGAGATGGCTACACACACACACACACACACACACACACACACACACATTTCTGATATGCGTGCTTAGTTTAGAGCTTTAGTTAAATTGGAGGCTTTTATACTGATAATTTCCACCAAAGTATTTGAAAATGTAAAAGTTCTGTTATTTAATTACCAAGTAGTCACAAAGGTAAGGAACCTAACAGCTTGTTTTTTTTCACTGTAAATCAAATGTTCGGGAAGGGTGTTATCAACTTGCTGAGTGGTTGGTTAAGTTATGATGCAGAACACAGGGGCGAACTTGGAAGCGGGCTTCCCTGGGCCAGGTGACTTCCTCAAACATTGGAGACACATGCTCAGTTACACTGATCCACACTTTCTCTTAAAAAAAAATTCTGCCACAAAGCAATATAGTGACCATGTTTATTTTATTTTATTTTGACAAAAATGGACTTAATTAATCTTGCCATAATTTGATTTTTGGGCTGATTTCTCATCATATCCTAGGTGACATGCATTTAAAGATGTGTTTAAAAGATGTGGTATGACAAATCCTACATAGCGAAGATTCTTGGTGGATGTATTTACATAAATTTGTGTTCCTTGAATGAAGAACTTAATACCTTCCAGCAATTATCATGGTTTTTAACATTTGAAGTATTTTAGAGAAAAAGCTTCCTAAAATACAGTTTATGCCATTTTGTATTTGTAATAGAGGACATAAATCAACTGCAATGCTCTTGGAGATTTGGGGTCATTGGTATCAACATATATTGTTTTGTGCCCTCCTCCTGTAAGGTCAGTTGTGAATTAACACATAGGGGGCACTTCAGGATTTTCTCCTACGGTGAAATTCCAGATTATTGTGCTTGCTGACTCTAAGAACTTAGGACTGGAAGTATTTAGCATGTGGGAACAATAGCACCTATACAGCAAGAATGCTAGAAATGGGACCCAAGACCCAGACTAAACCCATTTACCTCATAAACGCCATACACACCTCATACCTGTAGCCTGAAGGTAACTTCAAACACCATTGTTAGTGAACTCGTGCTATGGCTACCACCGAGGTCAGGTGTGGAGTTTTCCACCGGTGGCATGTTGGGCTTAGAGCTTTTCAGATATTAGAGTGTTGCGGAGTTTAGATTTTCAGAATAAGGAGGCTCAGTCTATTCCAAGCCAACCTCCAGCCCTAGTAATTAGAAGTTTGTTAAATTCTAAATGGGTTTCCCCATATTTCTAAGTCAGTCAACTTCTGAATCACTGAGGGTGACTTAATTCATCCCTCTGAACAGAGTCCCTGTGTTTAGTAAGAGCTCCAGGGCACAAGGAGGGGCTGGGGCAGGTTGATGCTTGCTCAGTTGGATCCCTAAGGAAACTGCCTGAGATGGGACTGGGGGAAAAGGTGTACCCATGACCAGTAAGGGAGGTGGGCACAGAGGCCCGGGATGCACGCAGACCTAGCAATTCTCAGCCAACCCAACAAGGAGTGATGAAGTAAGGAGCCACTGCTGGAGTCCTGTGTGGCTCAGAGGAAAGGCTATGCTTCACCACCTGACAGCAGGGCCAGAGAGTTCCTGAAAAGCTCTTTCTTCAAGAGAGGGCCAAACACTGTTGCCTTCTTGGCGTTACTCCTACAAAACCATCAGAGAAGCTGGCTGACTCAAATTAGTCCCACCTTTTGCTGTTTGAAACAATGCAACAAACAGTCCTCGGCATAAAGCATTTCTATGAAAACAGGTATATCAGTCCAGTAATTTCATACAAATTACTCCACATTTATTCACTAATGAATAAAAGATTTAGCATGAGTATAATCCTACAGACACCTTTCAAGTTTTCCCTACAGGGTTTATGATAAGTCCCCACAGCGAGCTGAGTGCCTGGTTTCTCATAGTTTGCCATCAGTGTAGAAAAAAATCTTTAAGATTTTATTAAACTGAAAAGTTAGAATTGTTACCCACGAAGTTTCAACTTTCATTTCTATTATGTTTATGATATTCGGGTTCACTTCTTGTGGATCTTACTATATCAGAGACCCCACCTCTAGGGGTTAATAAGATAAACTGTGGAGTGTGTACTCGCTGGGATTTATTGTGGCTGTTAAAAAGGTGAGGAAATTAACAGTATGAAATAGGTATATTTCCATGCAAGAAAGCAAGGTGCAGCGTGGTGTACACAGCACACCACCTTTAGCACAAGAATATGGAAGGAGAATAAAAATATGCATAAACCGACCCAGGACGCATATGCACAAAGCAATGCAAGTGGTCTCTTACAGAAGGGGAGAAGGGACTAGGAAACAGGTGAAAATGCTTTAGAGGAAAAGTGTTTAGCATTTCACCAATTTGGGAGACAAGAAGTGCTACTCAAGAGGTTTTACTTCTGTTTGTGATTATCAGTAATCCTGAGCATGTCTTTCATCTTCGTTTCTTCCTAGTGAGCAGAACAGTCATTTCCCTAGCTCATATTCCTCAGGGAGATCACGTTTTTTCCTAAATCACCATATAAGGGCTCATTACATAATGGGAATATTAGGTATTATTCTATGAAATGAGTTCCAAATTTTGAATTTGTCATTTGACTTTATTTTTGTTTATGGGGTTTTATTTGCATTTTTTTGTTTGTTCATTTATTTTTTGCCATGCACAGCATTCCTAATTTCATGTAGCAATATTTGTCAATCTTTTAAGGATAAGAATTTAATTGTGTAGAGATTAAAATATCATTTTCTTCTTTGTTCTTATTATTTCTTTTTTCTCTATTTCCTTCTTATGTTTTCATTGAAGTCATCATACTTTTAGGATTGCCTCACTCCCCGAGTAAACTATTCACAGGAGCATTGATTATTCTCTGTCCTCATTCCGTGTATTATCAGGTGGCTTGGCCTAGCACTGTAACGAATGGCCTTTACCATACTTCAAATGCTCTGTGCACCTCCATCTATTTCTGGATTTCCTATTATTTCCCATTGATGTGTCTCTGTTTTCATGAGTGAAGCATTGTATTGTGCTACCATGTTTTAATCTCTCATAAGGTTAGTTGTCCTTTAAATTCTTTCCTGTCAAGATTTTCTTTTTTTCCTTTGTTTTTTGTATTTGAAATTTATGCAAATACAACATTTAAAGACATTTAAAATTATCTTATCTTTCAGAGAAGTTGGTGTTTTTCTTTTGATCTCTCACCTTACATCCATTAACTTAGTAAAGACTAACACTGTTAGAATTTTGAATCTTAACCAGGAACATATGTATTTATCTTTGTTTAGTATAATCCATATGTATTTCAAGAATGTTTTACATATTTTATCCTGCATATTTCCATATTTCTTATGTAGTTAACTAATGGATACCTTACTGATATTCTGCATATTGTTTTCTCATTCATCTTATCTTTTATTTATATATGAAAATTATTTACTTATGGTTATTACTCTTAAAATCCCTTACCTTACTAAATTTTCTTGTTTTAGTTGCTTTTGAATTACTTTACCTTTCCAGTTATATAGTTAACGTTCTTAAAATAGTTACAATTTTACCTTTCCAAATTTTATAACTCTAATTTATTTCTTGTCTAGCTGCATTTATATTATTATTCTGTGTATTTGTTAACTTATTTTGTGTTTATGCTATGTTTGTCCTGAAAGACCAGCTACGCATTTTGTTGTTTGGCCATGAATGAAACCAGAGAAGCTTGGAGAGTAATGGCCAGAGAATTTTGAAACAAACAACAAAGTCGATCACAGAACATGATATGTGTCTGTTTCCATTGTTTAAACAAAATTTCATGAAAGGAAGAGGTTATAGTGAAACTTGTGTTTTAGGCCAATGCTCAGTTATCACACTACTGTGCTGGAAGTCTGGAGAGTGTTGCTAAGAGTTGGTGTTCAGAACACGGTCACAGGGTGTGCATACTAAGACAGCCACAGCGGTGCCCCCCCTGAATCCCACACCCTGACCGGGAGAATCAATATCTCACACCACGTGGACCTTTCTGATGTGTCCTGACACTCCTGACCTGTGAAAGGCTTTGCTACATTACTAATTGGCTAATGTCATTAGATCTTTTAGGGATCTGTGTCTTGAATTCTCCATGGTTATTAAAGTGCGATCACTGCTCTTTGTTGACATTTAATAGTTGTATTTTCTCAATTCTTTCCTTTTTTAACATTTATGAATCCTTTGTTGACACTGTAGAAAGCAAAGAATCCAAATTTGCTCTAAGGCCAAGATTAAAATATTTTTATAAGTAAATGAAATCCTTTATACTTATAGATAAGACAGATGTGCCTGGATTTTGTTAATTAATAATTGGGGACAATGTGTTGCTTGGTTGTGCCAAATTATCGTATTGTCATTAAGATGCCTCTTCTGATGAGTGTTTAAATTTTAATACTGTGATCTGATCACTCCTCAAGCAAACTATGACAACAATTTCATCAAAGTCAAATTTCTTCATGTCATGATTGTAGCTATGATTTGCTTAATGTATACATTAAAATCTGTGACTGAATTTTCAGTTATTAATCTGAAGGACACTGAAAGTTGCTATAACTCATGATTAAGTCTGCTCTGATTCCATCAATATTAAGACACTAAGTGGTTGCACATTTGTTTAACCTTTCAAAGGAAGTCAGTCACTGCTACTGTCAAAACCTCATTTTAGTGACACAAACCAAAACATGGAGTTTGGGTAATTGTATTCAAAATATGTATCATCTGCTACTAAGATAACTGTTATATAATCAGAAAATAGACAAACTTTACGGAAAATAAGTTGCTCTGAGTTCATTATCTTTTTTTTAAGAGCAGAATATATTTATTGAGAGAAACAAAGCTTCTGTCTGGGAGAGAGACAGAAGGGATCCCGAGTGGGTTTCGGAACACTGTTTTTTCCAAGGACTTTTATAGAGCAAAACCAAGTGGTGACATGGGCTCAAAGTGTGGGAAACATTCCAACTCACAAGGCAGATGGGCACGAGGTGGTACAGAACTATAGTCAACCAATAAGATTAATTGTTCAGGTAAAACTGACCAAATCAGGGACAAATGGTGAGGCATGTAGCGAGTGGGCATGTTTAAAGAGCAGTGATTCTTTTTGTAGGGAATGGGATGGTGACGCCTGGCTTCCTCAAGATGATCCATGCCTACTTAGAATATCAGTCCCTGATGTTTATACTTTGGGTGTGGTTTGTTTTGCCTTTTGTCTTGAGATCTGTCCCTCAGCAGAGGTGTCTGTCTTCTCCAAGGTAGCAGGTATCTGGTCTTCTGCCCTGGCTCCTTCGAGGGCTCTTCCTTGTCTGCCTCCTGTAATAATTCTGACTAACTCAGCTGTCTGTAACATTCCTTCATCTGAAGAAGCATCCAGAACTACTGTGAAGGGGTAATGTGCAATGGCCAGTCTGGATTCTTCAGGTTGAAGAGGGGTCATAGTTGTTGACTACCTGCCAGAGATCCTCTACAGAGGTTCTATCTAAAGGCCCTCAGAGGACACCAGGCATGTTCATCTTGAGTGGGCATACAGCTTTAAGTCTGAAGGAGACAAAGCCAAAGGAATAATTAAGTATGCAAGGGCCAAATAATAGAAACAGAATAATTATGAGTACAGTTAAATATTTTCACCAAAAGGAGCTAAGGAGGTCAAGGTTTTTTAGAATCTTCCATGTCACTGATTTGTCATCTAGTATCTTGAACAGTTTTTGAAATATTAGCAGAAGGATCAGGAATATGCACATATTTAGTTTCTACAATTGTATAAGTACCCCCTATGCTGCTGTTAGAATGTCTAAGGCTATCCAATTTTGATGGATGCTTTGTGTCATTAATTTTACATTATTTAGGACAGACCAGCTGTGGTGTCATTTAAGGCCTGTTGAGTATAGATAGTTAAGACCTCGATATGTGTCATATAACCTTTTCTCTGGACAAGATCTGATGGATCCCAGTAAAAGGAATCTGAAAGAATCTGGCATATTTGTTATTGGTTTCACCTATATAATGCCTTGAGTTTTATTATCTTTTAGGTAACAACGAACTTTAATCAAAGCATGTATAATCAAAGTATGTATACAAAGGCCTGTATAATCAGAGCATGAGCATTGGAGCTAACAGGGAAGTTTAGAAACTGTGTCTAAGGGATAGCAATTGTAACCCATTGGCTCTTAGTCCCTTTATTGATGGTGTTGACATTTTGTCATAAATTCCTTTACCTTTAGTTATAATTATCTCTAAATATTTGATAATGTATGGAAACCAGATTAATGCATTATTTTGACAAATGAAAAACTCTCTTATTGAGTTTTTAGACATGAACAGCAATATATACTGTATTTGGTAAAAACCAGTCTCAGTATCATTTTGATTAGTTGGATAAAATCTCTCAAGGATGGAAGTTGGGCTTTCAGGTATAACTGAAAGGAATAAGTGAAGAGAAAGTTATCCCCATTACAATTTAAGCAACATATATTTTGGTGAGTGTTTATTGAGGTACAGTGCCTGGAAGGAAGACCAGAGCTGAGAAAGACGAAGAGACATGCATCGATGCCCAGCTATAGGCTGGTTTTTACCTCTTCTCAGGATTACTCAGTTACTCATTACAGAGAGACGACAGGTAGAGACGAGCATCTGGCCAGAGGGAGAAGATGAGTGCCCGAGGCCCTTTAGTTTTCTTGGGGACTGAAACTGAAGAGATGGGTCTGAACTCTGGGGCCTTGGCCTCAGATGGCAGTCTGACCTCCAGTGTCACCTTTTACAGTCAGGGCATGGCTTGGGGGAGTCTCTTACAGCAGTCCCTCTTAAGGTGGCCTGACTTTCCACAATAGCAGCACCTTAGTCTAGTGTTGAGCTCTTCTTGGAGCCTCAAGAATCAGACTTAAGATCTGTTTCTTTTAAGGTTGTGACAAAGGCAGCCACTTCTCAGTCTCTTTGTCTTCTCTCCTTGGCTTTCTCCTAGTTCTGATTATAGAACACTAAGTAGGTAGTTTTCCCTAAAGTACTAAGTGAATTATCTGGAGCAAGTGCTATCTTTTGTAACTTTTTCTAATATCTGAGACTGACTGGGTAATAAACATGTGTTTAAGCAAATCTATCCCTTTATTGGATCAGAATCTAGGGAAATATGTTTTACTAGTGCCTCTAGTAAATAATCTAAGAAGTCAGAGGGGTTTTCATCTTTCTCCTGAAAAATAGCTGACAATTTAAAATAACTAGAAGGCTTGGTTTTTATCCTTCTTAGACATTCAAGAATACACACTTGAAAAATGTTTCCTATCTTAATCTCCTGCCTCGTTGCTAGGATAGTAAGGATCTTGAGTGGGAACTACTTGTGCTCCAGTGGGAACTGGTGGTTCCCCTGGCTGTTGATATTCTGCCTTTCTAAAATTAATGTGATATTTATCTCCAAATTCAATAGCCAGAAGTCAATGTCTGATTTAACATTAATGTTACATATTTCCAATCTAGTTTATAAGGCTGAGTAAATCCTCTAAAAATATTGATGTACTTTTTAAGGTCTTCTGAAAAATTTCCTAATTATAGCTTAATTTGCCTTAAGTCATTGAGAGAAAGAGACCTATGAATGGGGACAGGCTCATAAGGATTATAATTATACCTGAAGCATAAATAAGAATTATTTCTTAATGTTAAAAATGTTTCAACATAAGACAACTCTGACCATTTTTTTTTCTTTTTTGCAGTATACTTCTAGTTGTAAAATAGCATCATAATTAACGCTTCTCTCTAACTTCCACTTTAGCTCTGGAAGTAGTTGGCCATGTACACATGCAGAAGAGTATCAAATGGCTTTTCTTCAACATGGAAGAGTTGAACATCTTCCAACGCCTAAGAATGCATCCCAAAGCAGTAAGGAGCTTTGGCAATGAGTTGCCCATGTCTGTAATGTAAAAAGCAAGGCATAAGGGTATGAAACTTTTTTGTACAATGAATTGAACTCATGACCTTTCAATGAGCTATGTCACTAGCCCTGTAGTGCAAGAAACTTTAAGCTACCTATCTATGCAAAAAAATGAAATAATTAGGTGTTCCTTTATTATTTCTACTTGATAAATGTCCTCAAGGTATCCCACAGGTTGATTCCACTCCAGGACAGGTAGATACCATCTGGAGTGAGTAGAAGACAAAGTTTGACCATCCTAGCCACCCTCTAAATGGCGTGAAATTTTATCTTACCTGGTAGCTTTTGAACTTTGTTTTCATATGACATTTATAAATTATTGTGATAGAAATGTTTAAAGAAAGAAGCATAATTTTGTAATAAATTATTGCTTTTGTTCATTGCAAGAGGGAATATGCAAAGAGATGAGCTGGTGGTGAGAAGATTTCTCCAGCTGTGCTATGAAGGAG
The DNA here is from genome assembly GCA_004027455.1 of Hydrochoerus hydrochaeris. Lineage (NCBI taxonomy): Eukaryota > Metazoa > Chordata > Mammalia > Rodentia > Hydrochaeridae > Hydrochoerus > Hydrochoerus hydrochaeris. Next base: position 332,285 of record PVLA01000055.1, read on the forward strand.
ATTGACTCTGGAGATGGATAAGGCAACAAATGACTTGGGGAACTTGGGCCCTGGGCCCTAGGGCAAAGAAGCCTGCAAGACAGTTGTGTTACCCATATCATCACCTGGGCAATCTTTCCTAGCAGTGAGACATGGCTATGCTTTACTTAAATTTCTATATAATTGAAGCTCACAGGTTAAGCTTATTAACTATCACATAGCAATCACATTTTATATGTCAGCAAAGGCACATCACTCTTCTATTCACACACACAAGAAAAGGCCATTTACTCTAATTAACATAGGTAAGGCACAAATGGAAATCATTCCCCTACTGGCTGCTGTAAAATGTAAATAGTTTTTGCAAGTTGCCTCAGCTTAATCTGATGGGAGAGGTAGTCTAAATGATCTTAAAATCCACTGAAAAGCTTAGGGAAAGTTTCTAGTTTCTAGTCTATGACTAGCTGAGAAATAAGTATGATAGATAAGTGAAGATTTTCCATGGTCATGAGTTAATTTCCACTGAAGAGTCTTTGGGTATCTACCAGAGAGTCACTCTGGCCAGAAAACCTCAATTGCTCTCAGTTCCTATTGGCCCAGATAACCAGAGATCAGTCTCCAGAAAAGAATACAACTGTATGTCTGGTCAACATCCCATTAATTCCATTGACCACTGGTTTCAATGGGGATTCACCAAACAGGTGCTGGAGAAACCTGTGCTCTGCTTTTAAGAGTGGCAGCTTCTGTAGAAGTGATTAATTAGCTGGCAGAGTAACCACTGTCTGTCAAAGTTCTATACGGGATAGTTAAAAGCCTGAGCAAGACCATTACCTAGCTTGAAAGGTTGGAGGGCCCCCTTAGTCTAAACATGTTTCAGTCCCATAAGTGTGCTGCTTTAGGAAATAGTATCTTCTGGTTTCACCCAGAAGTTGGTTCTTTCCTCTGTGTCTCAGGTTTTAGCCTCCCAAGGGAGTCTATTGCCCAGAACACTAAACCAGGACATGGCTTTTATGTGTGTTCTCTTGGATGGACAAAACTTTGATTTCTAACCTGACCCAGAGATGGGATATGTGTCCCTCATCTAAGATGATTTCTCTGTCTTCAGCATTAGCAAACATTCATTTTCTATGGATTTAACTTAGTAGGAGGGAAGGGTTGGAACAGTCTAGAGTTCTTTCTAATTTTACATGCCTCTAAAAAGGAAAGTACAAAGTGGAGGAAATGATTAGAAGTAAAGTCAAAGAAAGGAAACTGAAGCAGAACAGGCTTGACATTTCTCTAGAATGTAGAGGAGGATCAGAGCCAGTCTGTCCCAGTGAAACCTGTCCACCAAGTTTTGAGGCTGGCCACCAGCCTAGTGCTGTTTAAATGCTGGAAGGAGTCACAATTTTATTATATGCATGTGTATTTTCTAAGTCTGAGCTAGATTTTATTTAAAACCCATTTTACAGAAGATTATATTAAAAGTCCACCAGAGGTATTCTAACAATATTCTCTCTAGCATTATTGTCTAAATAAAGTCAAGCAAGGAGTACCACCTAATTTAATAACTAGTTCAAATGTAACATGTACAAGAACAAAACCTTATAAACATCCTATGTTTTAACTTGATATATCACCATTTTAACAAAACTATATAAGAGACAAAGAAATTATAAACAATGGGCAAAGACAAACCACAAATAATTATAAGCAATGAGCAGAGAAAAAAAAACAAAATTTGAAGCATAAAAATGTGTTATCTAAATGAGTGCTAGTCCAGAGTGTATGAAATGAAAACTCCCAACCTACTAGAAGTCCAGTATGAATTAGTGTTCTCTAAAATCAAAGAATGAATTTTAGGAACAATAGAGGTTAAGAGCAGAATATATTTATTGATAGAAAGAAAGCTTCTGTCTGAAGAGACAGAAGGGCTCCCGAGTGGGTTACCCCGTTCATTATTGGAATAACTTTTTTGTTTTCTCTCCTCTTCTCCTCCACCTTCTGCAGCCCCATCCCCTCCTCGGCTGCCCGTGTCTCCTACACCCCACATGTGGCACAATCTCACTACTCTGTTCTGACCTCCTATGCTTGATGTTTGGGAATTAACAACTTATACATTTGCTTTTTATAGTAGAATTTAATGGTGATTCACTTTTCAACATAATTTATGCATCTTCAAAAACTTTCAGAAAATACTCAACACTGCGAACAAAAAGTAGCAAAAAAGACATAATAGAAATTTGAGAGTGGCAAGAAGGAAAATATGAAGAAATGTATTTTTCATTCCTGAGGTCTCACTATTCCAATTCAATAAAATCCAGATGAAGTCCAAATTCTATCACTATTCTAATTTCATCTTTCCATTTAAAAGTATTTACTGAGCCGCCACCATCAAGGATGGTGAGGAACACAGACAGTACATGGTATACACCAAAATCCTGTCTAGCACAGTTGTGACAGCTCAGTTAAGTTGTCAATTTGATTGATTTTGGGGTTACTTAGAAGATTAGAGGAGCACTCTTCTGGGTGTGGCTGGATGGATCATGGGTGCTGTACTTGGTCTCTGGTCTTTTCCTTTTGGTCAGGATCCCCTACTTTGATCTCTGACCATGATGAACTATGTACTTTTTCTGTACCACACCCTTCTACCATTACGTTTCCACCTTGGAGCCAGCTGATTGTGAACTGAATCCCTTGAAACCATGAGTATAAAGTTTTATATGGCAAGTATTTGTTCCCAACAATGAGAAGCTAACAGAACAGTGAATACAAAATTATCGTACAGGATGGTATATTAGTCAGCAATTTATTGCTGTGGTAGAACACCTGCTATACACAATTGTATACCACCTGCTGTGGTAGAACACCTGCTCATGTCTTCAAAGGTTTCATTTCAGGGTCAACTGGATTCATTGCATTAGGCTTGTGATGAGGCAGATAAGTGATGATGACAGTTGTGGCAGGGAAGAGGCTCACATTATAGCAGCTGGAAGCAGAGCAAGGAATTTACTACATAGTTACATGTAAGGGACCTGCATCCCCCGGAGAGCCCACCTCTCAGTAGCTCCATCTGTGGGCTCCTCAGAGAGTTGATTCACTGATGTTGTTAGCTCCATCCTCTAAATTGTGTGTATCAGTATTCTAAGGCATCGGGTCAGATCCCAAGCACCACAATAAATAAACAGGACCTGGACGCTGGAAATCATGTCATACTTTAACAAAGGAAACCATGAGAGTGTATTCTTTATGTCATTTCATTTCAGAGGAAGAGGTATTTAAACACTCTGATACAGAGCATACCTAGCAATCATTCTTCAGGGGATAAACATAAGTCCACTTGTGGAAGCTGGAAGGTGCTTTCATGAAGGCCTGACAAGATCTTCCAGGATAAGAGAAAAGGTGACCTCCATTTAATAGGCCCCTTGCACATGATGATTTGGGCATTATCATTAATTTCTCCAAGCATTTCCCACCTGATGAACTGATTTGGATTTCGCCGTGCCACTTGGAACATCTTGCCCAAGAGCAAAGGCTAGAATCTCCACTTCTGGCTGGGCAAGAGGCTGGGCAACAGACCAGGGAAGGTCATCAGTCTCCATGTGGACCGCGAGTGCAGTGCTGGAGCTGAGACTTGGCTGGAAGGTTTGTCAGGACGCACTGCTTTCTGAGACAGCAGGTCTCTTGAAAATCATCTGCATGGCATAGAAACTGGACAAGCATTTCAGTTTTCTACTCCTAATGTCTGAAGACAAAGCAAGTGTGGGAAACTAACTCTTACGTCTCCATTGGAGAAGACAACATACTGCAGGACCAGAGCTCAAACTGGGAAGGAGAAGGATGGGGAGTGAGGGGGAAATTCTTGTTAACTCTAGTTTGCTTCAGCTGAACTCTTTTAACTCAATATTATGTCACATAGGAGGAGAGTCCATTTATGCATACGAAGGCTTCGTTTTATAATGTTACCCCTGGAAAGTGAGATAATCAAACAGCAGAAGGAGTGTACTAGACACTTAGATTACAGGGCTTCAAAAAAAGACAACAGGTAAACTAATCTAGTCATTTTATTCAGCACAGGATGCAAATAAGTAATTTATTCAGCACAGGATGCAAATAAGTAATTTAGACATGCTGAAAAGGTCTGCCAAACTAAAAATTCATGAAAATTCTGTAAATATTCCATAGAGTTTAATGCTACCTGAGAGCAGAGGGTTATATACAGTGAGTTCACATTTCTACTTGGCTGTTACTATTATTATATTTTTAAAATATTTCCCTTGGCATCCTCCCTAGGTAAATGAATACATCCCAGGGATATTGGAGAACATGAAATGGACCCATGTGAAGTGTTAAATAATTCATGTCTTTGGAAATCAAAGACTTTGCTCACATTTTCAGAGAGATAAAACTAATGTGATGGACATAAAACAAGTATCTACCTATAAAACTATCTCAAGAATTTTCCTTTAAGGGGAATGTGCTTTCAAAAAGAAAAAGAGGAACAAAGGGTTGAGGCAAGAGATTTGGGCCTGGCAAGCTGGCTGGGCAATTGGATGTCACCTGCCAATCACAGAGATCTGTCCATCTTGTCCAGGACACATGCACAGGGCAGTTTCCAAGCCCTGCATAGGATGCTCAGAATGAGGGATAAAAGACACAGCATCAATAGCTATACTACTAATCTCTGTTAGTTCACCAAAAAGAACAGTTTGTGCTTTCACTGTTTGATTGATCATTTTTTCATGCCTAAATCTTGTAATCTAAACAACCACTTGTAAGATAACAATATGCAATATATTAACTAGTGTTAATTTCCTACTATTTCCTGCATTGTTTGTATCTTTTTTGTTTTGTTTTTAAAATAAAAAAATGAAAAAGATGGTGGCCATTGGCCTCGTGGTTGCTGTCTTCTTAGCCTTGCAGTGGCCCACTCGGGGTGCAGGGCAGAGTTTCTTTTCCCACACTCTCTTCAGAGCACTGCTTTTTCTATGGAATAATTTTTTTATTCAGAATACTTCTCCCTTTTTTCTCCCAATTTCCCTCCCTACATGTACTTTAAATAAACATGAAGACTCTGTGTTCTTTGCTTGTCTTGTCCAATTCTTTGAACAGGGTAATAAGATCTGGAAGGGGCTGCTGGGCACCCCACAATCCAGTAACAGGATCATTTCTAAAAGTGCAGCTACTATGTTTCTAAACAGTAGGATTTTACCTAATTGGGGGCCTTCCGGGGACGGAAAGGAGATCTCATCACTGCCTCTGCCATCACCCCTACATCCTGAATTAGCTGGTGATGGCATCTGATGAGTGGTCAGGTGTGTGTGCTAGGAGCCTGGCAGGAGTGCCTTGTGGGGCAGGAGGCTGCAGAGACATTTGTCGCCCAGGTTTTATCACCAACCAGGTCTGACCTCAGGCTTGTACAGTCTCTGGTGGCTGCCATTTTTTGTCATAGTTTTCATGACTAAAATGTAACTAAAGTATAAGCCTCACAGGGCTGCCATGAAAATTTAGTGAGATAGTTGCATAAGCTGAGTGACACGTCCCACACACAGAAGGCCCACAGAATTGGAGGGTTCCTGACCACCTGTTCAGGAAAGAATCACAAGCTGCAAGATTTGCCAGACAGGGGCTTTCCAGACACTTCCAGAGGGCTCATCCAAAGTAACAAGAAGGCAGCAAAATAAGGATACTCTGACTTAAATTTGCAGACAAATTTCTTAGTTTTAAATTCCAACTCTGCTACTAGCTGGAACTGCGACAGTTCACTGCCTGTTTCCTGACCTCTACAGCAAGGACAGTGATTACACTCATCTCACTTGGCTGAAAATCATAGCTCCTTAAAAAGATACCAGAATGCTAAGTATTTATAATGCACAATAAATATCCAGTGTATAATAAAAATGAGCAAACATTAAAAAAATGTAGCCCACGGTCAAGAAAAAAATCATCTATAAAACTTTGTTGACATGTCACAATAGGAGATGGGACCTTCACAACATAATTACCGGATGTTCAGGCACAAACTTAAGTGAAGGTGGTCACAGAGTGCAGATAGGAAATCATAGCAGATAAATGAGAGGAGCTTAAAAATCAACCAGATAGAAATTTGAAAATTGTGTTATTAAATTATGATACCTAAAATAAAAATTTAGTAAATTTTCAACTGTAACCGAAACATTAATCTATCTGTTTAAAAGCAGACTATTAAGATAAAAATTAGAAATTAAGAATAAAGTTTGTGTGTATAAGGTACGGAAACAAGCTCCTCAAAATACAAGTAACTGAAGGTGTTACTTTGCAATGAGAAAAAATGACCCTCCGTAAGAACGCAGGTCTATAGAGGTGAAAAGAAGTAACAGATACAGGAAATGTGAGTAAATTTGCTTTTTCTGTAATTGCTTTAAACATATATGCCAATTTATAAAAAAAAAAACAAAAAACTAAAATATACTAGCATGGAGTTTGTTATGGATTAAAAACTGGTGGCCAACTTAACACCAGCTGAATTAAATCAACACGGTACTGAGCTTAGATGTTCCACCTGAGGAAAGTTGCCAGCATAAATAGAGACGTGGAGTAGAAGAGCAAGGCGCTGTGAATGTCTCTGAGTGTTGCTGTTTGAGCCATTGGTTCTCCTGGAGGATCTTGTCATGACTAGCTTCCCCAGTGTGAGTTCAACCATTACCATCAGAGGAGCTTGCAACCTTGTTGGTGAGAGTGGCTGTGGTTCTCTTTGGGGGAGGTCTGGTCCTTACATTGAGCATCGCTTACTGGCTCCCGAGGGGAAGATGTGTGATGTTTAATCTCCAGAAGAAACTCATCACACGGGCTTTCTGGTATGTACTCAACTGTTCTTATCATCAGAGGAGCTCTGGACCTCCATGTTGCTGAGGATGGCTGTGGTACTTTTCAGGGCACCCTGGTCTTTATTTTGTGTGTGACTTCTTGGCTCCAGTGTAGGACCTTCAACCAGCACAGATCCTTCAACCCACTGGCATAGATTTTCTAGCTTCCACCACTAACCTTTGGGCCTTCCTAGCACAAATCCATGAAAAAGACTGGCATGAGTCCTTCTCATGGTCTCTAGACCTCCAGTTGGACTCATGGGAGGCACTGTAATGGGCTCTAGCTTTTCATCTGGACGCATGTGAGACATTGCTGTGGGATCCAGGCCTTTGACTGAATATTCTGTTTTTAGTGTTGTGGAGAGATTTCCTGCATTTTCTTGTGTTTAACTCTGGGTGAGCATCATAATAATAAATTCTGTGTCCTGATTCTAATTGTTCTCCTCACAACCCCTGATTACAACAGTGTTTGTAATATATAAAGAACTATGTGTATGTCTTACATATTATATGTGTACATATGTTATATAGAAGTAATATGTGCATATCTCATATATTACATATGTACCCATAATACATACAAGTAATATGTGTGTGTTGTATACATGTACACACATATTACTTGTTTAATATTTGTGTACATATACACACATATACAATATATGACAACAGCTCTAAAATGAGAACAGCTAACAGAATTATACAGTGACATAAATCTTGTATTTTCTGGGATACAGTATAAACTCTTAATATAAGGCATTAGCTTAGAAGTCATATAGTGCTCCCTATGGCAATAATTTTAAAAATAATAAGATACATGTCTTAGAAGACAGTATAGAAATTGAAACAGAATATAAAGAATTTTTTTGACTAAAAGAAGGAAAATTAAGTAATTCAAACTGAAAAACAGTATTTTATGACTGGATAAGAAGGGCAGTCTAACTGTGTTTGTCTGAAAGAGCTGTGAGTTGAACACAAAGGTAAAGGCCAGTTGCGGAGAAATGGGAGGCTGGAGAAGCAGGGGGACGTGCAGCATCGCTGCCGATCAAAGGACACTGAGGTGAGATTCTTGCCCGAGATGGAGTGGTTCACTTTATAATAATAGAAGAATCAAAGAGCATGGGCATGTCTGAGCCCCAGAACAGAAGTTTAGAATTTAAGTTAAAAACTATCTGAAAGATATGTGAACAAACCTTAGTCATGGAAACTTAAATGGCAACTTTCACACCCTTCTGTAGGACCTTGATAGAGAAGTAGTGGATTGAAGAGCAATGGAGTGATCAGTCAATAAAAATATCAGAGTGGGTATCTGAGAGAAGTGAGGCAACAGAGCCAGCCACTTTGAGCCGGCTGATACTTGCAGAGCATTACATACCACAAATGCATAAAGCAGTTCTTTCAAAAAGCACAGGGTGCACTCACAGTGATGAATAACATGCTGTCTCATATTCCGATCCTTCATAAATCTCAACAAATGAATGCTACAGAATATGGGTGTTAGTTAAAATAAATTAGAAATCAATAATTGTATTTTTCCAAAGTGTCAACTACTGGAGGGAAAAGTTCTACATATTTAGTCGGCCAGAAGAAGTTACAAGACAATTTAGGAAGTTGTGACATTCAGCATACTGCGATCTGTGCTGTGCAGGTTAGATTGGTTAGTGTTATGCATGAGCCTGACGGTGGAAGGGACATGATCACTGGTAAGGTGCTACTTCTTGATGTTGTTGTGAAGATGTTGTCACCAGAGTTAGTAGATGGGGTGACGAAGATTCACTATCATAGACATGACCAGGCATGGTGCAATCCTTGTAGAGGTGATAAAGAACTTCGCTACAAAGGCTGCCCAAAGCAGGTGAGTGACTTTGGACATTCCTATAAAGGTAATGACAAGTTGTAAATGAGCTTCAGCAGAAGAACAAAGGTTTATGATAAATGCTAAAGGTTTCAAGAGGGTACAACAAATGCATCATGTAAACTACTGAAGCGAGATCGGGAAATATAAAATCTTAAATGCATCCATTGCTTTTGTCCATAAAGTATTATTTGTGACTTAAGTAGGAGGAAATGGCAAATGAATCCTCAGAGCTGGAGAATAAGTGGGAGGTGGAAAGAGTAAGATAGACCTCACTTTCAAGAAGATGGTCTGGGAGCAGAAGTGAGAAGTCAGACAGCAAACAGAGGTGCCACAGAGGCAGGGAGATGCTGGGTGGCCATACCCAAAACAGTGATAGCTGGGGTCCCCACAGGACAGAAGGTGCAACTGCCACTTGCCAGCACCCTGGGCTGGCTCTAATAAAAATAAAGATTGGCTGTGATTTGTGCATCAATCATTTTTTTAAAACTTTCTTCGCTCTGGGGTTTAGCTTAGTTGGCTAAGGGCCCAACCTGGTAAATGTGAGGTTGTGAATTCCAATCCAGGTGCAGGAAAAAAAAAAAAACTTTCTTCATGCTATTTTAACAACTCTCAAGCGGGTGGTCACATTCTCTTCATTTTGCTTAGGTAACTCTTTTTTAACATTTTAGAACATGAAAAAGTAAATCATGTTTCATATCTTAAATGAATAGTTTTAAAAATCAAATTCCATGATGCCTGAAATAATAAACTTTATTTTATGACAGAATTTGAGAGTATTTCTTGACTTTTCATTCATTCAAAGAATGAACAACACAACTAATTCAGAAGCAAACCTAGGAGAAATCCCGTGTTGGTTCCGTGCCTCCAGCATGACACGTGTCCTACTTGTTTACTTACTTTCCTAAGGGCCTTGGGCTTTTTATACGTAAATCTGTCATATATAATTTCAGCTGGTTACATGATCCAGAATAGTGAGTTTTAATGCAATTTCAAGGGATAAAAGCACTTGTACACAGTTGCTGAATACAACCAAAGTATCCTTCACGTCATTAAAATGCCTGAGACTGTGGCATTGGGTCCGTAATCTGTTCTGTGAGGTCTGAGGCTGTTATGAAGATGTCTGTTGCTTCTTAATCTTCCTGCAGGAGCAGTGAGGAGAGGGGCCCAAGAAGATGGTTCCTTGGTTCCAGGTGTGGCTGACGAAAGCCAGTTGGGTTTGCCAGGTGGCCACACTGGGCGTGAGGATGATGGGAGTTTACTGAAGTTGTTCCTGCCCTGCACATCTCTGGTATGAACACATCAGTCCTTCCAGCAAGCTGAGGCTGTCATCACCCAGGGCATTACCATGGAAACAAAGCAGGACCATCCATAAATCAAGGCTACGAAAAATATTCCAAGCCCTACAACTACGGGTGAAAACATCCCAGATTTCATAAAGTACATGTTGGATCCAGATACGTTGTGCATATACAATGAGATTCTTAACAGGAAAGCCACAGAGATATACTCTTGTTTGGTAAATAGAAGATCAGCTTGAGATGTGTGTGATCATTTTTACTTGCAAACGTGAACAGCAAAACCAACAAAATGTCAGTCTAAAGAAAGCCCAGGGGACACTGGTTTTCCGGAGCATCACAGATTTTACACTGGGGCCGTTTGTTCCAACCAACAATTCACTGCAAACTCCTGCTAAAGGCACCCTGCAAAACAAAGACCTGCTCATAAAAACTGAGCTGAAGCTGCATGGCTGCGGCACATTTTCAAGGTTTGATGACACATTACCATGCAGCGTGTAGATCAGTGGTTATAGCACTTGGTGTTTAATTCGGATGACTTTTACTTGCATAATTACATCTTTCTATTTGTTTTTTAAAGTTGGATTTCCTGATGATCTCATCCCTCACCATCATAAAATCACTCTTCACTTACTCATATGACCAGAAGAGAAATAAAGATCATATGCCATTACCATAATAACCATGGTGTTCTACATGTTTCCATAATTCTGTACCCATGGTGGTCACACCACAGTGATGGAAACACCTGTTTGTGCATTTGTTCCTGAAACAGTCTTATTTCCTGAGCTTCCCTGCCCTAGGAGATAACTGTTATATTCCAATTGTTATTTTTATGTGATGTAATTTTTGTATTCAAAAGTGCAAGGTCCTTCACTCCTTTCTATGCATGTTTATTTTGGGGGCTCAAATCCTGGGAACTTGAATTTAATGGATAATTCTTATTTCTCCTCTGTTTCCAAGGAAACAATCAGGTCTTAACCATGACAACCAGGCAGTGTGACAGCCCAAGGGTGGCCAGGCTCTAGTGCACAGCCTCACAAAAGCTGGGGAACAGAGCTCAGCATTGCCCTTCATTCTGCAGAATGAAGTGTTTGCCATGAGCGTTAGTGAGAAGCAGGAAGTTTACTCTCTGTTGAAAAGGGAGGTGGATGGAGGTTTTACGTCTTACATTAGACAGCAGGCACCAGCGAAGTCACAGCCTCGCCACTAGCACCACCGCCTTGTCCCTGCCACAACCTTCACGTCCTCTTGTTTTCTTCGCATCTCTCTATCCACTAGCTTCCACCTCTCCCCACTGTCTAAAACTGCGATTTTCAGCGGGGACTGTGGATGGCCATATGAATTTAAGTTAATTAAATGTAACTAAAAATTCAATTGCTAGCAGCCACATTTCAAGGGTTCATGAGCCTCACTTGACTCGATGGTGTAAGTAAAGGACATTGTTGGACAGTGTTGAACTAAAGCACTTAAACTGGCTGTGAGTCTAACAGCCCATCTTTCCAAATAGAAAGAAAAAGAAAGAGAAGAAATAGCAAGTGAGGGAGGAGGAAATTGACAATTCACGTTGCTATCTAACCCTACTCTCAGTAAAAAGAAGTTCAAGAATGTCTTAGTTATTATTATGTAATAATAGCTATCAAATACTGTCAAATGTCTCCTCTCCAGGAACAAGGAGGAGGCAGGAGGAAGAGCAGACTATATGCTACAACTTCAAAGAAATCAGGAGACAGAAATGTGAAAATTACAAAGTATGTGTTCAGGCTAAAGCAAATAAAACCAGCAAAATATTCACACGATTTGAAGCAGCACAACAGAAATGCTGTAGGCCTCACAGGTGGCCTGGGGAGGGGTGGGGTTTCAGGCAGAGCCTCTCCAGGAGGAGCTGCTGTGACAGCTGAGATGTCACAGAGCACAGTCATCATCATGGCCTGTGGCACAAAGTACCAGAAGTCCCTGGAGAACCTGCACTGGTGGATCTGAGGAAGCATCATCTTCCCGGAGCCAGAAGAAAGGGCTGCGCTCTTGGTGGTGGAGGAGCAGGAGGTGAGGTCTGACAGTGGAGGCTCAGATGATGATGAATCAGTCTCTTTAGCTCCAGGCTCCAAGCAAACCATGCTGGCTCCCCACGCCTACTCCCAGACAAGTCTCCCTCTAATGTCTAATGTGGGAATTCAGCCCATCCCAACTCAAGGAAGAAAAATGTCCTGAAACATCTTGTCAGATATTCCACTGTCAAAGTGGATGATGAAGTCTCAGCCATCAGTGCCTCAACATGTGACCCAGGTTAGAAATGGATGGCTGCGTATGTGATCAGTCATGTGAAGTCAGGCTGGAGTGTGGATGGCTGGTGTCCTGATGAGTACAGACAGAGCGACAGAAGGAAACAGGGCTCTGTGATGCAGGAGACAGAGTCTGGAGAGCTGTCTGGCCAGGCAGGGGTCTCAGGAACTTCTGGGAAGGCCCAGGAGCTGGGCACAGGCAAGGAGGGTCCCCTTAGGGCTTTACAGGGCATATGGCTCTGCCAGCACTGTGGCTTTTTATTCCCAAACTCCATAACTGTGACACAACAAATTCTGTTGTTTTAAGCCATCCATCTTTGGCCTTTGTGATGGCATCACTAGCAAACTAATATAACTTCTCAGTGATACTATAAAAGCAAAGAATAATAGCATTTTTAAAAATCTGTGCAACAAAAGGATAAAAATTACAACACAATCTTTCACTATGAATAATACAGAATCAACTTTAGCCCTGAAGGAAATACAAGGATCACGATGACACGACCCGACAGGAGAGGCTGATGTCTAGACAGATGGCAATAAAGTGGAAACTGCCAGCATTTGAGCAGGGAAGGTAGGAGAATTGCTTTAGAATCAACACTAAATTACAGGACCAGAGGAAATACTGATAGCACAGGCAGCATAAGGAAAGATACCAAGACAAGATGTGAAAGTAAACAAGTTTAAAAGATATAAGAATACTGTAGATAATATACCCCAAAAAAGAGGCAAAAGGCGTCAGATATTGTGGAGCCCTACAGAAACCAAACAATGAGAAGAACCAACCTGTCAATATATGTTTCAAGAACACTTTAGTTAAAAACAAGACTTGCATCTCTTCATAGGAAAGAAGTCACTACCTAGGGAAAAGGTTCATTGTAACACGGAATGATCAGTACTGAGACATAAATTTACTTTTAAAGGTAAGGCATCATTGGGCAGCAGGAAGCTTGACAGAACAGTCAAGCAGATTCCAGACTTCCACAATGATTTCCTAAGAAAACATGGAAGAAGCCCTCTGAGGAAAGAAGGAAAAAACTCCAGAAAGTGATGTGGCACCCTTGGTCTGTACCCTGACCACTTCTCTGCACACAGGAAAATGATGGACAAATGTCACTACTTCAGACTCAGACAAGACCCAAAAGGACCACTCACTCCCAGGACTGCTGTTCAGAGAGGAAACTCAGCCAACCAAAACAGGACCAAACATGGCAGAAAAGGACAGCTGGTGAGATGATAACGTACTTAAGACACACGTAAGGCAAAATCAAATAGGTCAAAAGTGATGAATTGAAAAGACAACATGATGCATTCAGAAAATGTATAAACAGTATCACAAATAGCAATGAGGAGTGGTAGTAAATAGCTTGGCTCATCATTGCTTTCCTGAAATTAAGGTGTAGCCCTGGAAATTAACAGACACCAGTGAAACTAGACTATTGACCTTAAGTGTTTGACTCTGATATCTACACAGTTCAAGTCTAGTTCAACCCTCAGTGACTGTGGGATGACAGAGGGACTTGCAAATTTGTCACCGTGCTTGTGGGTAAGGACCACAACAGATGGAGCAATAAGTGATGAAAATTTTACCTCTCAGGAATAATCAAGAGTATCATTTACTGAATGTAAATTAAACCTTGCTGGTCCTAAAGTAACTGCTTCCTAACATCTACTTTCCCTGTGTACAAGTGCTCTCTCTCTCTCGCTCTCTCTCTCTCCCTCCCTCTCTCTCTCTTTCCCCCTCCTTCCCTCCATCTCTCCCTCTCTCCCTCCCTCCCTCCTCTACACAAACCACTGCAGATCAACACTGTGGATACCAGTCTGAGCCCAGAATATTTGAAATAAAATTGTACTTTGGCTATGAAAGTGGTTGTTTAGGCAGATAATATGATCTTCTAAATGACCGCAGCAGCAGGAACTGGGCGTGTTGGAATAATCCAGGCTATAGAAGGACATGCCAGCTCCAGAGGGTGGCATGGGTGGGTGAGCTGGCCTGGTCAGCACACTCTTTAGGAGAGGGCACTCACTTTGTGAAATATTTTTCATGCTTTACACGAAAGCAAAGGTCCAAGAAACTTCAAGAATCACATGCTATCACATCAGATTATATTTATTCAGGAAAATGTAGGATGCTTGAAAGAAAGAATTGACAAGGAAAAGTGCCAGTGGCAGTCAGAGACATCCTGGGTCTTTGTGCCCAAGCTGGTACACTCAAGTAAGCAAGCAGGACAGCCCAATCAAAGCTAGGGTGGTGAAGATGTGGAGAGGCACGAGAAAGGGGAGCAGTTTATGGGAGCTCCTGGTGCTAGCTAGCATCTCCCACATTCTCACCCCCTGCAGTGCTTTATGTTCACGCCTGCTCTGCTCTTGCCTATTCCTATATCTCTCCCACTGGAGACCTAACACTTTCCAGTTGTCTCCAGCTGTCTGGAATTCTGAGCATGCATTGAGAATGTCCACCATCCCCTTGGAGCTGAGTAGTGGTAGAAACCTGTCCCAGTCTATTGTGTTATTGCTCTGGGACCCAGGCCATTCAGTAAAATGCTGCCTCCAGACCTTGATGCTCTAAGCTTTTGGAAACATGTCCAGTCTCCTGAAGTTAAAAGAGACACAAACTCCAAAGAGCCTCTGTGGATGGTGTCAATACCACAAAACGAAGAAACCACTGTGCAAGGCGGTTTCCTTGCACAGATGGGCAATAGATGTTTCCTAGGGTTTGCCATTCTGCACAGAGTTTCTTTTTTTCCCTGGTTTGATAATGTGAAGTATCCATCTGTTTCCACTTTGGGTCAGTTTGAAAAGTACTAGGAAAAATGTAGGGGGAAACCAAAGCTTTCCAGTGAGAATTTTTATTTTTTGCAATGGAGCCATCTGGAATTCTTAAAAAATGCAACAACAGAAAACAAGGTGGCTACGTACACCATCTGCTACTGAAGGCCTTTGGCCATTCTTTCCCATACCTTCTGCCAAGGGAGGTCCGCAAGACACTGCAGTTCCAAGAGCAGTTAAAACAGTGGCAGTGGAAACCCCGTAACAGATCCACATTGTCTGCTATGGTTGAATATTTTTCTGTTTGTAAAAAGTTTATTTCAAGATAAACACATGCAGATGAAAGAGCAGAATGGCATTTTAATCATCCTTAAGCAGGAAAGAGATAAGTATTTTTTGGCAGGAAAACTTTCCAGTTTTAGAAGAAAAGACTAAGAGAAGGCCGGTACACTGTCAGTTCCACCAAGCTCAATTAATTGTTGAAGCCAAACAAAAATAGTTCTCGTGGTTCCCATTGTTCTGCAGCTGTAGGCTTCCTCCTGTTCACTGTCTCCTTCCTTATGACTCACCCTCGTGGGTACCCAGTTTCCTGTCTTGATTTCCTCCCTAAATTGTGAAGTGTTGGGGGTTGAGGTCCACCTCCCCACACTCTTCCCAGACTTTCCAACCATCCATCCTGGAATTCTCATCCTGCTCTTCAGACCCCTCAATTTTTGTTCCTGGGGACTCAGAGACTATGTCTGTGAACTTGTGTGCTTTGATTACCCCCTGGGGATCCAGAAAGAAACCTGCTCTAGACAGGTCAAAGACACAAGCCCTAAGTGGGGTTTTGTGCACAAGTCTTACACCTGATGCATTTCTCTTCCCCCAAATCTCATTTTGTTTCTGCTACTTCATTGAGAAGTGTCCCGGATTGCTTAAAATATAACCTGCCTTCAGAGTTTAGCACTTACTAAAAGAATTATGGTACATGTATGTGAAATCCCATCCAATGGTAAGTCACAGGTCTATCTACTTAACTTCAAATTAAAGGAAAAGATTGTTAACATAGCCATAACAAGTCCATGCACCAAGACTCAAGCACTCCTCACAGAGAAAGGTCTTAAAGTATTAGTTGGCATATATTAAACATTAGATAAGTGTTGATGGTATTATTAAAGTTCATAACTGGTTTTATCTTTCAAAGTTTTTTATTTAGCATATGTTTGCTGTATATGGTGAATGAATCCATTCACTGTGTAATTGGTGCATATACAGATCGAATGCTGATCCTTCCTATAAGCCTTCCTCTCCCTCCCACCCTCCTGTCTCCCCCAGACCCCTTGCCATGTCCATGAAGGACATCTCCTTGTTTGTAACATAAATATACCAAGCTAAGTTATCATGTTTATCAAAAAAGAAAGAAAGAAATTACCAATTACACCTTGGGAAAAGTGCCAGAAGATGGAAGGTGAGAATGTTGTGACGAATCTACAGCAGACATCCAGGTGTAAAAATGAGACCAACCAGAAGACATGAATGTAGTTGCTGCCTATTTAACCTGCCCCATGGAGCCAGAACATATCACATTATCCTTTGGTGACCTACCATGAAGATCATGATGACCACCAGTAAGTGAACCTGAAAAGTCCAATGAGGTCTCATTGATGCTAAGAATGTAATTCAAGGTGACGGAATCAAGATTAACATGTGAAGACTGTTCTGAAGCTTTCAGTAGGATTTCCATCAATCATTTGGAAAAACTTCCCTACATAGGGCAGTACATTTACCAAAAGTTTTCTGTTTTCCTTGATCCTCATAACACCTGGGTTGGAAGATGCCCACCCCATGGTCCTTCTCTGCCATGGTCCTTCCAGCTAGAGTAGGCACCCAGCCCTGTCCTGCATGGCCAAATCCCAGGCTCCAGGGGTGTAGAGCCCCCTTTCTCAGGAAGAGTCCTAGCCACTGCTTTCCTGGCACCAGGCACCATGGCTGTCACCATGAAGCCAGTGTCCATGGCCCCATTCTGCTGCAGTGCACTCTTCCCCAGTCACTCACTCACATGTAGTTTTACCCATGTCTATCAGGCCTGCTTCCACCAGGCTCTGGTGTCCACCTGACCACACCTGTTCTCTGCTCTCGCCCACTGCCTTTGTCCTGGGTTTAGCAACTCTTAACCAGCAGAGCTTGCTCCTTTGGGACACATGGCCATAAAGGACTTTACTGCTGCAATCTGGAGAGGGCACTGCAGTCATACGGAGAGCCAAGGCCAGGCATCACTGAATGCCTATCAAGGTCAGGCCAGCATGTCTATCCACAAATGCCAGCATGCCAAGGCTGGAGCCCAGCCAGGCCCCAGTTCTCACCTTCACATCTTGATCCTGACCACCTCCCTGGACACTTTCTAGACCCAATCCTTGCTGTGGGTGCCAAGCTGGCTTCCTTCAACCTTTCTTTTGGAGTGCTTGATCTAGTGACTGCTCTCTGAGGCTTCCATGCAGCAACGAATTTGCCTTGGTGCCTGATCATTCTCTATCAGGCTTTGGGTTCCTGGTGTGTGGTTCACAACTCAGACATTGTTCTCAAGACCACACAGGTGGCAAGGGGCTGTTTTTGTCATCCACATCTGCCCAGTGCTCTCACCAGCACTTGTTGTAAAGATTTTTTTTTTTAATCTTGCAAGGAGTGGATAAAGAGAGATGTTCTTGTTTCAAATACTGTTCTTTTGCTTTTGTACTAGCAGTCAGCACTTGGACATCTCGTTGACCCTTCATGCAACTATTTGTGCATGGAGGTACTGCTTATCCTCTTCTATCTCATTTGTGTTCTCACACCCTTCACCAATGCTAGCAACTTTGAAGGATAGTACAGTGCACTGTACTTTTACTGACATTAATCTCCCAAGCAGGTACTGCAATGACAAACAGAAACATCAAACTGACACCCAGAATTTGGAGGCAGACTTATTTTACAGCAACAGGCATTGCCTGGGATTACTCCTAAAATATCAGGCCCCGATGTCTGGTGGTCTAAGGCTTATATGGGATAAGCAAGCAGGAAGAACAGAGGCAGAGTGGCTTTCAACTGGGGATTGATTTATACAATGTGCATCACAGTGAGCAGGTATGCATCATTACGACCAGTTGTTTCTCTGAGATAGAGGCGACCAGATCTGGAAGGGGAACTCTTACCTGGGCAACTAAGAAACTGAAGAAACTGTCATTAATACCTCCTGAAGACAGGGGGCCTGAGATGAATCTAGGACCTGTCCCTCCTTCCTGTGTGACCTTGGGGCTCTTACCCAAGCTCTTTGTTTTCTGTTTGAGCATGGACAGCCACAAGGCTAAGCTGAGCTGGGTGTAAGGTGCACAGGGCAGTAACTGGTATCACGTGGAGCTATTCATGATGTGCAACAGGAAGTTGATGCCAGGCCTCCTGCTGCACACCTCGCACTGAGACATGCTGCCCTATTGCATCCCTGGGAGAGATAGGGAACAGGCTTGCCAGCTGCATGTATTTGTCTGACCCACATGACCCTCCTGGGCTCCCTGGATTCTGATCCTGGCACAAGTATGAAAGCCACTCATCTTTTGTGCTGGCCATTGCTGCTACTTTGTGATTTTCTTGCTCCAAAGAGTGGCATTTTAATCATTCTGCCCTCAGCAAGTAATGTCCTTTAAATTAGCATTAAGAATTCATTCTTTTGATTTATCCCTCCTGAATCAAGCTAATTAACTATCAGCTGAGAGCCCTTTAAATTATAATCTGAATGTGTTACATTTGCTAATTTATAATGGCTTATCTTGGCAAATTGAAAAATATAAAAGAAGAATGAGTGAAGTAGTGTTGATTAGGGAGGAAAATATGGAATGGATGATGGTCAAGCGTCGGAGTGTGCTGGGAGAACTTTGTTCAAGCTTTGTGCTTGGACAAAGGGCTTGGCCATGTGACCCTGTCAGCCATAAGAAAGGAGCCAAGGAGCATGCTGGGAACAGCACTGCAGAGGACACTGCACTGCACATCACACATATCACCTGGGTGGTGTCACAGAGGCTCAGGACATCAAATCTGACCTCAGATCCTGAATTTCTTCACCATTTTTTCTAGAACATATACCACTGTGTACAAAGTTCTATATAGACATAGAGTGAAATCAAAAAGAGAAAAGTCAAATAGTGCCTCCTGAGAATTGGCCATGCTGTGACTGGGAGGAGCCGACCAGCAGGCCAACTAGACAACCTTCTGTTAAGCCACACAAGCCGTGCGAGGACCAGAAAGAGAAAAGTCAGAAAGAACTTGCCGTAAGCCTACTGGTGTGCAGGCTGAGAATCACTACTCTACCCCCTGCCCTGCTCCCCATAAGCAACTGACTGGTTCAGAGGACAGGCTGAGTTAATAGCAACTGAGATACAAAAACCAACCGAATGCTTGTATTGTTTGTTTGACTCTGCAGGCCTGGGGCTGGCGGTCTGAGCATCGACAGGGAGGATAATACTATGTAATATAGCAGTTATGGGGGTTTCCTTCTATCTTGGTTTTAAAATCCAATATTGTTCTCACTGTTTTGTTTTGTTCCAATTAACTGTTTTGCTTTGTTCAATATTCTGTTTTGATTGGTTTTATTCTGTTTTTTGTTTGATGTCGCTGTATCTGATGGAATGGACAACTATTGTGAAGATAGCAAGATATACTATAGTAGTCATCATTTTTCTATTATCCTGCTTCGAAGTCCTGTACCAGTTTCACTGTTTTGTTTATATTGGATTTATTGTTTTGTCTTGTTGGGTTTTATTATCTTTAAAATAAAATTAGAGTGACATCAAAGGATCAGTACCCTACGAACCAACAGCATGGAGCAGGGCTTCCTGTAGAACGTTCTGGACAGAGATGTTCCAGGTCAGCACCACCTGACACACTTCTCACGTATGCACACCCAACACTGGAATGTGGCCCATGTGAACCAGAAACATAATTTTTAATTTTACTTAAAATTGTCACATATTTTTTGTTTGGGGTATCTCAGGTGTGGGGGGGCAAGAGAAACCATATATTTTTCACATTATTTAAGATTTTCCAAAGTTTGTCTGTCAGGGTTTCTTTTCTGCCACACCACCATTTGTCCCTGTCTGTCTCACACACCCCAGTTTATTGTCTATGCAGAGTAACACTTATCAACTTATTTTCCATACTGTTTATCCATTCATTAACTTGCAGATGTGGAGCACATCAGAATTGGAGCAAAGAGAAAACCACTGCACAAAGTTAAAATTTTATAATGAAACAAAAAAATAGTTACATGTGAACTACAGAAAAGTAAATCTTAGGGACAAAAATAATTCTTAACACAAACCTCCACTGATCCTCCAGGGGAAGCATCGATTTACGAAGGAGGAGAGAGGACACAAGATTCTATGTCATGCCAATGCGTATGGATTTGTAGGCCTTACAAGAACTGCACCACAAGACTGACGGGCTCTTCCACTGCATCAGATCACACACGTAATGATTATCTCAGCAAACATCAGGAGTTCCCCCGGTCCCTGGGCTCAATCTCTGTAGATCCACAAGTGTCCCTGAGGCCACAGCAGGGTGGCTGACACAATAGCTAGCTGTGCCCATTAGACAAAATTATTTGAATTTTACTTCAATATTCTTAAATGTAAACAAAGAAAAAAACTGATTTTGTTCACAGTTTTCAAAACCATTATGAGTAAGTAAAATGCATTCAAAATACAATGATATCAGGACTCACTTTTCAAGACATGTAAATAAGAGTTTTATTTCTCAAAATTCAAACCTACATAATCCAATGGGAAATTTTTGCAAGAAAGGTGCAAATTCCACAAGAATTTTTAAGTTATCCTGATTATTTTATATTCATCAAAGATGGATTTGAGACCCTATCATTTTCTTCTGGGGCACAGAATTACGTTAAGTCACGCACCCCACCTTTTTACACTTTCTTGAACAATATCACTATTGCCACCTATAGGTCAAAATTATTTTGGGAGGGTTTTTTGTGATCAAGATAAGATGGAATTAACAAACACTGGAGACTTGATCATTCTGAATAGTTGATCTTAATGGTCACATAGAAGTCATGGTTTCTGCACTTGTTTTGGGTTGTTTTAGGAATTTTGAATGGGAATCTTTTCACAAAGATACTATAAAGATCTCTGACTTCTCAGGCACTACACTGAAAATAATTAACATTTTTGAAGATTGAGGATGACTGTTAGGGTTTGTGTCTAGATCCCTCCAAAGCCTCTTGCAGATTTGAAGAAAAGGTTTTTTTGAAGAAGGTAGCTGAATCTAGAGTTTGTGACTGACTCATAATGCAATGAGAAATTAAGGGTGTTGGGAGTAAGGCTGGGTGATTGCTGGATCAATACACTGATTGATTTAGCACTGTCCTAATTCTAGCAATCTGGATAAGGTAAAAAGGGGCATAAAGAGGCTTATTTCTCTTTTTCTCATTTGTTGCTTTTGTTGTCTTCTGCCACCATGAACTCTGGCGCCTCTGCTATGTGTCATCCTGTCTCAGAGCCAGCCAATTATGATCTGAAGCCTAGCAGCCTCTTTTACACGTGCTTGTTGCTTTTTCTGTCTTCCAATGCCATTAACAGTTGCCACCTACCTTGGAGCCAGCTGGTTGTGGCTGAAATCTCCACACACTGTGAGCTAAGAAACATTTTTCTTTCATCTTAGGGTGTCAGGTATTTTGTCTCAGCAATGAGAAAAGTGAGACTATGGCCATCATCAGTATGAACTGTGATGCTAGTTAGCCAGGACATCTCATGTGTGAAGGAGCCCTTGATAAACTATGTCACAGTGCTTTCCCTTTGGGAGTTTCACTCAGAGGATCTGCAGTCACCTGTCTGGACTCCTTGCTTGCTCCTCCTTGATCACATAACTGCTCTCCTTGGCAAGTCCCCTTCCTCTGTAGTTGCCCCCAGGTCTTTGTGGATGTAAATCCATTGCTATCCTAAGGTTGTTTGCAAAACTAGGAGTAATCGGTGACTGAATATGTGCCTACTGAACGCATACATCTTATGTTAGGGATTTGGGGACTCTGATTTTGTATCCTCCTGTAAAGATGTGTAATTTGCATCTTGAAGCTCAGCTGTATTCATAACCAGAGAAATTACTCAATTACATCTCTGGGTAGGTGACTTGTTAATGACTGCCAGTTATTTGAGCGATTCCTGATGTTCCCTTCTCAGTATTTACATTACTGTATGTCTTATCTTTTGAGTGTCTTCTCATTATTTATGACTTCTCTCAGCTTTAACCTTAGGTTTCTTGGCTTTTTAAATTTTATTTAAAAAAAACAAACAAAAACAATAACATGGAATATCAAAGTAGGATAGTAAGAAATTAACAATGGTTAATATATTGCATATTGTCTTCGAAGTAGTTGCGCCAATTACAATACAGGCATACAAAATTAAATGAACAATATAAGCACCAAAAGATCCCTAAAATGAACTAGAAGTTAGTATAATTATGTTAGCTATCCTGTATATATATTTATATACAGGAAATTTATATATGTATACATATGTATATATATTCATTTATATATATGTGTCTGTGTGTATATATATATATATATATATATATATACATTCATTTTTGCCCTTCCTTCTTTTCTCCTTTCTCTCACCCTAGTTGTTTTTAATTTGTGAACAGTTTCTTTCTCTTTATCAATATCCATTGCAGGCTTTGTATCTTACTTACTCTTTTAGTTTCCTATGCTAGGGAGGCAAGAAGATGCTTTCATATGCATGTTTGATTTAATTCACTTATGAGTATGATCTCTAGCTGCATTTACTTACTTACAAAAACCTTGAGTTTATCCTTGTTTGTTGATGAGTAGCACTCAATTATATAAAAATATCACATTTTCTACAATCCATTTGTGGTTGATGGGCATTTGGATTAGCTGAGTCGAAGGGGATCTCTAATCCTAGTGTTTTGAGGAATCTCCATACTGATTTCCACAATGGTTGTACATTCCCACTAACAGTGGAGAAGTGTTCCTTTTCCCCCCACAATTCCCCAGCATTTGTTATTGGTTGATTCTTAATTATAACCAATCTTTCTGGAATGAGATGGAAACTCAGTGTCATTTTAATTTGCATCTCTTGAATGATCAGTGATATTGAACATTTTTTTCATATGTTTATTTGTCATTTGTATTTCTTCATCTGAGAATTATGTATTCATCTCAGATGGCCATCTTTGGATTGGGTCTTTGAATTTGAGAGGCCTGAGTTTTTTCAATTCTTTATACATTCTAGGCAGAAGTCCTTTGTCTGAGGGACAGTTGCCTAAGATTTTTTTCCCATTCTGTGGGTATTCTTTTCAGTCTGTTGATGACTTCTTTTGAAGTCTTTTTAATAAGATGAGATCCCAGTTGTTGATTCTTTGAAGTGCTTCTCTTGTGATTTGTGTTTTATTCATGAACTCTTTGACTGCCTCTATATCTTCAAGATTTCTACCTATATTGTCTTTCAGTAGATTTAGTGTTTCTATTTTAATATTTAGATCTTTCATCCATTTTGTCTTTAGTTTAGTGCATGGTGGTAGACATAGATCTAGGTTTAGTCTTCAGCATGTGGAAAGCCAATTTTTCCAACACCACTTATTAAAGAGGCTATCTTTCTTCCACTGAACATGTTTAGCCCCTTTGTTGAAGAGAAGGTGGCTGAGAGTATAGTTTTGTCTGTATCATCTAATGTGTTCTATTTGTCTTCAGGTCTATTTTATTTACCAGTACCATGCTGATTTTATCACAGTAACTTTGTAGTATAGTTTAAAGTCAAGGATTGTGATTCCTCTTGCCTTGCCTTTGTTGCCTAGAATTGCCTTTGCTATTCTAGGTCTCTTCTGGTTCCAGATGAATTTTAGGAATGATTTCTCTAGATCTGTGAGGTATGCTAATGATATTTTGATCAGAATTGCATTAAATCTGTGTAACAGTTTTGGGAATATGGCCATTTTCCCAATATTGGTTCTTCTTATCTGTAAGCAAGGGATATCTTTCCATTTTCTGACATAGTCTTTGATCTCTTTTTTCTGATGCTATAATTTTTAATGTATAAATCTTTTATTTCTTTCATTAGATTGATGCCTAAATATTTCTTTTTCTGGATGTTATGGTAAAAAGTATGGTTTCCCTAACTTGTCTCTCAGTGAGTTTGTCATCTGGGTACAGGAATGCTAATGATTTTTGAGTGCTGATTTTGTATTCAGTTATGCTATTGCATTTGGTTATTAATTCTAGAAGTCGTTAGGTAGATAGAGCTTTTGGTGTCTTCCATGTGGAGTATAATGTTATCCACAAATAAAGATAATTTAACTTCTTTTCATAACCTTATTTCTTTTATTTCTCTCTCTTTTCTAATTTCTCTGACTAAAGTTTTCAGAACTATATTAAATAAGAGTGGTGACAGTGGATGTCCTTGTTTTGTTACTGATTTTAGAATAAAAACTTTCAATTTTTGTCCATTTAGTTTGATGTTGGCTGTTGGTTTATCATAGATGGCTTTTATAAGATTGAGGCAAAGACCACATATTCTAATTTTATGTAGAGTTTTTTTAAAATCATGAATAAGTGTTGCACTTTATCAAATGCTTTTTCTGCAGTGATTGAGATGATCATGTGATTTTTTTCTTTGGCTCTGTTGATACAGTGTATCACATTAATTGATTTGTGTATGTTGAACCATCCCCGCATTTCTGGAATGAATCCAATTTGGTCATGGTGTATTATCTTTTTGATGATTTGCTGCATTAAATTTGATAGTATTTTATTAAGGATTTTTGCACCTATGTTCATTAGGGAAACTGACTTACAGCTCTTTTTTTTGGTTGGGTCTTTCTCTGGTTTTGGTTTCAGAGTAATGCTTGTCTCCAGGAATGAGTTAGAGAGAATTGTTTCCCTCTCAGTTTCATTAAAGACTTTGAGGAGTTTTGGCATTAAATCTTTTCTAAATTTCTTGTAAAATCCATCAGAATCTGGGCTTTTCTTTGTTGGTATATTATTTTATTACATTTTCAGTTTCATTAATTGATAATGGATTATTCAGAATTTTTATATCTTCTTGATTGACCTTTGGTTGCTCATGCATTTCTAGGGAATCTGTCTGTTTCTTCTGTGCTTCCCACCTCTGCAAGTAAAGATTTTCAATATAGGTATGGAAGATCTTCTGAATTTCCACAGGGCCTGTAGTAATTTTACCCTTTTCATTCCTTGTTGCATGGATTTGAGTTTTTTCCTAGGTTGCCTAGGGGTTTATCAATTTTATTTATTCTCTCAAAGAAGCAACTCTTCAGTAATTCTTTGTAATGTTTTCTTAGTCTCAATTGCATTAATTTCTGCTCTGATCTTTATAATTTCTTCCTATAGGCTTTGGGCTTGACTTGCTCTTCTTTTTCTAGAAGCTTGAGGCATAGCATTAGATTGTTCATTTGTGTTCATTCTGTTTTCCAGATATGAGAAGTCATTGCTATAAATTTCTCTCTTAAGACAACTTTCCTTGCATCCCATTTATTCCAGTAGTTTGTATTTGCATTTTCATTTGTTTGTAGATATTGTTTAATTTCTTCCTTAATTTCATTTGTGACCCATCGGTTGTTTAGGAGGGTGTTATTTAATTTCCATGTGTTTATGGAGTTCTAGCAGTTTGTTTTTTCATTAGTATCCAATTTTATTGCCTTGTGCTCGAATATTATACATGGGATAATTTCAATTTATTCGTATTTACTGAAGCATGTTCTATGGGCTTTTATACAGTCTATTTTAGAGAACATCCAGTATGCAGTTGAGAACAATGTGTATTCTGATGTTGGTGGAACACTCTGTAAATGTCAACTAAGCCCATTTATTTTCAGATTTGGTTCAGTTATGTTATTTCTTTGCTGACTTTTTGTCTAGTTAATATCTATCTGTGACAATGGGGTAATAAGATCTCCCATTACAATTGTGTTATTGCTTCTTTGATTTTCATGTCTATTAATATTTTTATATAGTTTGGTGCTTCCATATTTGGTGTATATATATATATATTTATGATTTTTATCTCTTCCTCTTGCAGCTTCCCCATGACAACTATGTAGTGAGCTTCTTTATCTCTTTTGATCATTCTTGGTTTGAAGCTCACTTTGCCTGCAAACAGAATAGCTACCCCTTCTTTTTTCTGGCTTCCTATTACATGGAGTATTGTTTTCCATCCTTTGACTTTAATCTAAGAATGTCTTTTTGAGTTAAATGTGTCTCTTGTATGCACATATTGTTGGATATTGTTTCTTGATCCACTCTGTCAGTCTTTTTCTTTTGACTGATGAATTGAGGCCATTTACATTGATAACTGATATGTATTGTCTTGTCTTTGTCATGCTATTTTCCTGCTATTGGTTCTCTACTTTTCCTCTTTGTTTAATTGTTTGCTCTACTTGGTGGTTTCTTTCTGTTGTTGTTCTTGAAATTGTGGTCATTTTTGTCTTTGTTTAGAATATTTCTCAGTATACTTTGTACTGCTGGTTTAGTGGTCATGAATTTCTTCAGTTGTTCTTTGTCATGGAAGTATCTTATTTTTCCATTAATTTTGAAAGACCATTTTGCAAAGTACATCAATCTTGGTTGGAAGTTCTCCAAGCCCTTTTTGACTTGTAGATTTGTGTTAAGAAGTCTGTCATGATTCTGATGGGCTTTCCTTTATAGGTGATCTGTGTTTTTCTCTAACAGCTTTTAATATTCTGTTCTTGTGCTGAATTTCTGAGATCTTGATTATTATATACCTGGGTGAAGATTTATTTTGATTATGGCTAATTGGAGTTCTATATGACTCATTTATCTGTGTGTCAGATTATTTTCCCATGCTTGGAAATTTTTCTGTAATCATTTCTACTAATAGATTTTTGTGTCATTTTTGTTGACTCGTGCTCTTTCATTTACACTACTTATTCTTCTACTATTTTTCTTTGCATCACACTGTAGCTATTGAATTTTTATTCCTGCTCTTTTGTTATTTTTCAAGAGATCTTTCCTGTCATGATCACTAGCCATGATCCTATCTTCAGGGTCTGAAAGTCTGTCTTCAGTTTCATTCAAGTGTTTTTCCCACTTTTCAGTGTAATTTTTAATTTCCTGGATATCTGTTTGAATTCATTTCATGTATTTTATTTCTTTTCTATATTGATCTCTCACAATTTCCATCCTCTTCCTATCATCATTTATTTTTTAAAAATCTATCTCTAGTCTAGATTTGCTGAGCCCCTCAATTATAAATGTTGATATTTTGCCTGATATTATTTCTTATCTGATTTCCTCTATAGCTTCATGGATTTGTTTCTTTACTTTGGTTGCTATCATTTGAGAGATTTCTGGTGTGTCTTCCAACTAATTCTGTATGATTGTCTTTTGTACTAATTTTGGGTGGACTGGAGGTATGACATTGTGTTTTGTTTCTTTGTCTTATCATTTTCTATTTCAAAAAATTTTTTATTTTGCTTTTTTGATGATCCTTGTGAGCTTTTGTAGTGGGGAGCTATCTCACTAGTATCAGAGCCTTTCTAGAAAAAGGCTGTTTTTCAGGGATGTCTTCTGTATGTATGAGATTCTTTTTGTCTTTTTGTGGATAACAAAGTTTGTGTTTGTGTCTGTCACAAGATCCTGTCATTCTAATTAATTAAACATGAGATGTTGGTATCTGTTTGGCTCAGTCCCCGGTGCTTTGGCATAGGGCTCTGGCGAGGTTATTACCCCAGAGCTTCCCAGTATCATTACAGAAGTGAGAACCATTGAGTACAGCAGATAGATACACCTCATAGCAGAATAGTAAAATTGTCAATAACAATGGCATCAGCACAGGTTAGAAATTGACAACTGTGGTAACTATTGATTCTGTACTTCAGTTCATTAGAGCAGAGTTCCCGGTTATATTGTACTTCAGTTCATTAGAGCAGAGTTCCCAGAGAACCAATTGTAAATTAGGAGTTTGTACCCAAAGTCTTCTCCCATGGTAGAGTGGTTTGACTCTGTGTTGAGGAAATTTAGGAAGGAAAGTGTATAAAACTAAGATAACTGGAAAGCAAATAGAAGCAAGGCTGTCGGAAAAAGGATGATTGCACAACATTTGAGAAACTAGAGAAGTGATTAGAAAAGAAAGAATGAAGAAGCAGTTGAAGAATTATTTGAACCTGATCTTTGAGTTTGGGGAATGGGATTAGTTTTACATGGCTGGCGTTCTCCCCAGGCAGTTAGAAGAGAAAAAAAGACAAAGAAAAAGGAAGAAGAAAAAAAGAAGAGAAAAAAAGACAGAAAGAGAAAAGCATAAAAAAGAAGAAAGCACAAAATAAATTGGGAGGAAAGGGCCAATTATTACATCCTGGGGTCCTTCCTAAATTGGTTGCTGCTCCTGTGGCACCTCAGTCACCTGTTGGCTTTTATTCTTGTTGCTTCAAGCGTTTCATGTCATTAATCTCTCCTGTCCATCCCGTGCACCCTTGCTGGGACCCTTCTGTGTAGCTGGTGTTCCCTCTGCTCGGGGCTTTCCTCAGCAGTTCATCTCGGTCACGGCAGTCGCAAGGGGAGAGGTCATTCTCTGGGCCTTCGGGTGCTGTCCAGCTGAGGCGCAGTGTCGGAGAGGCTTTGGAAGGGAGAGGCTCTGCTCCCCTGTGTTCACTGCATTCTTGCTGAATTCCTGCACTGCGAAAATGCCAGGTTGACTGTTACATGTGATTTTTTTTGTAGTAAATCACCAATGAAAAAAAAGATTTTACCACAAATGTTTGAAACTTTGTTATCCACAAATCTTTTAATTCCAGTTTCAGTAGTCCATACATAGTTAATAAAAAATTATTTTTCTTCAAATTGGCCAAATGTATTTTATGACAGATCTTGTGATATTCAAATAGCACATTGTTACTATTTTTAACTCCATCTGTAAATTACACCTTATTACTGGTAGACTTCTAATAACTAAATGATTTCTAAATTTCTTAATTAAAAGTATCTTATTAAAGTAGTCTGGACAAAACATTGGAAAATTCTTTAGCACTGCAAAGAAATAAGGAGACTTTATTGTCTATAGTCTTTTACAGACTAAAACATTCATTCATAAAATTCTAAATTTAACTTTTCTGGGAAAAAAGCTCCACTCAGAAATCCATTGTCCTTATTGGAAAAGTTTCTTTTTATTATCTTTCTATATCAAATATTTGTCTTTTATTAAAATGAACAATAGATAACAAACGTAAGTAAACAGACATTAGATAATGTGAGATGGGTCTAGAAAGCACTGATACATCTTGGAAACAGCCCTGGACAAGCATAATTTCTTCACATGCTCAGTGAAGGCACAACATGCCACAGTGGAATGAATGTGGGAAGCACTTGGTGTTACAAGTTTCTTCAATATTGACACTGCCTTTCCATCACAGGGTTAACTACTGACAACTCTACAGTGATATGTGGGTACCACTTTGTTTAACCCAAATTTCCTTTGTGAACTAGACCCTGGAATCTCTCCCTCTCTGCACATTTTCTATGTCCCACTGACTCACAGTCCTCTGCAGTGCACTCTGGTTACCAGTGATCTGTATAAAGATATTTGCTTCTCAACTCTTTCCACTCCTATGAGAAATCTGCACATTTCTCAACCATGTACATCTGCCTAGATAAATGTGGCATTGTGACTTGTGTCACATCTGAGCACAAGACTTAAGGCTGCCATGCAACTCGCCATGTCTTAGTTACTTTTCTTGCCACAAAATACTTGACACTCAACATTAAAGGTGGAAAAGTTTATTTGGCCTACAGTTTGTAGAGGTTACAGTCCATGGTTGGCTGGCTCCCAGGCAGAGTGGCACATGGCAAAGAAGCATCACAGCAGAGAAGCAGTCCACAGCAAGCAGGCAGGCAAGGGATGACCACAGATTTTCTATCCTTTATCTTTTATCCAGGATACTCGCAGCAATTAGCACTCACACCCTTAATCCTAGTGCCCTTGATCCTAGTACTGTACCATGAGTCAATCCCAGTACCACACACTCCAGATCCAGCCACCTCTGAAAAAACCCCACCTATGACTATGCGAGGCTTTGGGGAGGTATCTAGACGTAAGTCATCGCACCACTTTCCCTCTTCCACAGTGAGGAGACCACCAGCATCTCTCTTGGCAGATTCTGGGCTTCCTGGGCCATGGTGCTGTAGGGAGCACCCCCACAGGTGGTGAGCGGGGTCAGGGGTGGCCTTGTCCTTGTTAGATGAAGTCTTTGAGACCTAGGCTGATCTGTGTGGGCACTTCAACTTAGCTCATTATGAACCATATACTGTACCATGTGGAAAAGAAAACAACTTCTA
Organism: Hydrochoerus hydrochaeris; assembly: GCA_004027455.1. Taxonomy (NCBI): domain Eukaryota; kingdom Metazoa; phylum Chordata; class Mammalia; order Rodentia; family Hydrochaeridae; genus Hydrochoerus; species Hydrochoerus hydrochaeris. The sequence goes on from PVLA01000055.1 coordinate 362,641, forward strand.
AAAATATAAGCAAAAATCATAAAATTTCCAAAATGAGTCCCAGGAATGAACTTGTTTTCATTTATGTCCTGTAGCAGATGGGCCATCTTTAAAACTCATAGATATTTTACCAAAGGAAAGCAGGACCCACCGGGAATGCTTATTTCATGATGCTCAATCCAGGTGAATGTCTTATTTATGATTGGGCTGAAAACCGTAAAACTCTCGCAGGCAGAGATATCACCAGAGTAGCAATCACATACACCACCAGGTCCCTGTGTCCCCACAGGGGCAAAACCACCCCACTGCCCCTGCCCTCTCATGGGACCGGCAGCTCGTACTGTGCATGGTGGTCCCTGCATGTGAGAGGAAGCCAACTCTGCTGTTTTTCTTGAACTAGCTCTCCTCATTTGCTTTCTGGGCATTGATGGCAACACTGCATACATATTTTTGTTAACTTCTTTTTTTTTTTAAAATTGTACTCCAGTCCCAAGTGGGAGCTCCAGTTTCTCCACTGAACAAATGAGAAGAAAACAGCTTTCCTGAGCCATGGTTAGGGAGGAGAAATTGATACTGTGTACCAGGGCATAATTTCTTTCTCACTTGGGATCAAGTTTCTGAACAAAGAGATTTCTACCACAACAGTTTACACACATATTAGTTACTGACCTTTTCTAAAATCATCATGAAGGAAGAGTCAACATGAAATTATGTTTCAGTTGCCCAAACCACAGTTGTGTGTATTTTCCAAGCCAATTCAATTTTTAATCCTGCACTTTTTGTCAGGTCTCAAAACCCTGGAAAAACTGAATCAGTGACATATTTTAAATTAAACAAAAGAATAAGAGCTTAAAGTGGTAAAATGGTCCCTGGATTTGTTCAGCCCTTCTGCAGAAACAATGAATCTATAATCTTCTAGTGTATATTTATTCCTTTTTCAAGAGTCATGGAGTATCCACCATGGATAAGGCACTGGACACACAGGAAAAAAAATCAACTCATCTTCTCTACTTTTGAAGAAATTCAGAAAAAAACAAACAATTTTTTTTTTTCTTTGAGACCAGGTCTGACTATATAGCCCAGGCTGGCCTTGAACTCATAGCCTCAGCCTACCTAGTCTGGGACTATAGGCATGTGCATCCAGGCCTGGCCAATTCAAAATCTTGATCTGTAATTTCAATATGGGAGTCACTAGTTGTGTGTCACTATTTAAATTAAATTAACTAATGAAATAAAATTTAAAACTCACTTTCTCAACTACACTAAATTTACCTCTCACTGTGAAGACCCATAGATCAACAATTTCCAATATGCTGTCCCATTTTTCCTCTTATTTATTTCCTGTCCATATATAATATAATTTTTATTTTTAATACCAAGTATATTTATTAGAAAAGAAGGAAGTTATGGAATAGTCTCATATAGTTCCTTGAGAAATTAAAAATAAAAGAATAAAACCAAAATTAAATAAAAGAAAATAATAAAGATCAAAAACCACAATTCCTTATCAAACTGCAATCATTTTTATAAAGATTAACATTTTGATCCTTACATTTCTGTAAAAATAGATAATAATCTAAACAACTTCAATAGAGGAAAAACATTAAAGCTCCAACCCTTCCCAATCCCACAACTTATCACAAAGTTACACCAAGCATGACAAAACAGCATTGATATCAAAATAAACAAATCACCAAAGTACCCATATGAGGTCCCAGAATAGATACCCACATAACAGACAATTGATTTCTGGCAAAGATGCAAAAGCAATTAAGTGGAGAAAGAATTGTACCCTCAATACATATACTGGAACAACTGGATATCCACATGCAAAAAACCCAAACCTTATAGCACATCAGAAATGTCTTAAGCCATCCAAAAGTCAACTCAAAATGGCTCATGGTGGGTTAGTTAAAATGAAGGCAGGTGTGGCCTCAGTCGTTGCTTGGCTAAAGTCATGTTCTCTGGGACAAAATACATGTTTTTTCCTTAGCATACTAATGAAACAATACTATGTTTACATGCATGACATATTTATTTCACTAATAAGTATGCTCTCCAGGCACATCGATTTACCTATAAAAATGTCCAGTTCATCATCATCTATGGCTGAATAGTATTCCTTTATGTAGAAATTCCACATCTTTTTTATCCACCCCTCAGTCGATGGGCATTTAGGTTTTCCAAGATCTGGCTATTATAAACTGTGTTGCTATAAACATGGGTGCCATATATTGCTGTGGTATGACATTTTTATTTTGGGGGGGAGATACTCAGAAAAGGAATAGCTGGATGGAATGGGACCGCCAATCCTAGTTTTTTGAGAAATCTCCATCTGATATCCACAGTAGCTGCACCAGTCTGCACTCCCACCAACAGTCGAGAAGGATTCCTTTTTCCCCATAGCCCTTCCAACATGTGTTGTTGGTTGACTTCTGAATACTAGCCATTCTTTCTGGGGTGAGGTGGAATCTCAGTGTTGTTTTAATTTGCATCTCTTGAAATAATTTTTAAATCTCTATTTCTATTTCATTTTGTTGGATCATCCTTTATATATTATTCCCACAAATTGAAGTCAAAGCTTGCTTCAGCTTAATAGCCCAGCATTAGCAGACATTCTGTTGTATTTTTAAAGTGTATGACCATGCTACGTCTCTGCTTACTATATTTTCGCCTTTCCTATTTCAAGTGCTTAATAAGCACTTATGGCTAGTGGTTACTATACTTGAACAGCACAGATTTAGGACATTTCCAATACCACAGAAAATTTTATTGAGTAATATGGATTCTAATGTTAAAACTGATATACTCCTAAGCTACAATATAACAGGTGAGATTTAAAAATATGGTGAATATTTACATTGTTTTTTTAATGTATTACACTAAAAGATACATTGCCAGAAATTCCCCTCAAATTCCTTCCCCTCTCTTCAAACACACTTATTCCATCATTCCTGCAACTTTCTGAAGCAGATATGGAAGTCTCCTACCCTGAGTGTCTTTACCTGCACTGTCCCGGCTACCTCGGTGTCCTGAATCAATTCAAAATGTTTAACCTCCATGGGGATTTTGACTTTGGATAAGAGCCAGAAGTCACACAGTGCCAAATCTGGTGAATAATGTGGAAGGACAGAGCATCATGTTTTTATTTTATTGCCTATTCGTGCAATGTCAACTGGCTGCAGCAGTGACATTAGAGACATTCATGAAAGAGGAGGACATCAAGGACTGCTTCACAAAGTGGCCAGAATGATGGGATGAGTGTGTTTAAAGTAAAGGGGAGATTCTGAGGCATTTAATGGCAGTACATCTTGCTATGATCATTGTTTAACATTTAAATCCACATTCTGTATAGTAACAGTCTTGAGTAAAGAGTATGTAGAAATGGTAATACATAAGTTTGCTTGAGGGAGTTAGAGGAAGGCAGAGAAGATGACGTAGAAGATGGCTAGGGAAGCAAACAAAGTTCGTGCTAGGCAGAAATGTCAACATACGCCAAGGGTTGGTTAATTCGGTTGACGTGTGTTTCCCAAGTTGGAGGAAACAGCATCGCTAAAGAGGACTTAAAGGATACAGGAGGAGTACAGGTTTCAACAGAGGGCAGATCTCACCTGGGTGGGTGCACTTCATTGAAAGTTATTAATGTGGTTCTCAAGGAAAGTCAAAAGCACATGTTAAGCAGAGATGTGGCATGCTCATATCTTTTGACAATAGGACTACACATCTGCTAATGCTGGACTGGTAAACTGAAGCAAACTTTGGCTTCAATTTTTGGGAATAATATAGAAGAGATAATCCAACAAAATTAAATATAAATAGAAATTTTAAAATAATGCATATGGCATATGGGCAGTAAATAAATAGGACAAAAACATGGGACAGAATGGCGGAAACCATTGGAGCTTAATGGTGAAAGGACTGTGTCAGATGGAAACCAGACCTAGAATTATGGTGTAGGACCAAGATTAGTGAGAAAATCCGGCCACTTCCTGCCTCTGAAAGAGGTGAAATATCCCTGATACCATGCAGGAAAGAAATAGCCAGGCAGAATGTTGGGAAAAATTTATGATTTTTACAGATTTTTTATCATTTTTTATTTTAAAAACAAAAAAGAATAAAAACAATGATTCAGGATTTCAAAACAAAAAAATGGATTAACACGTGTTAATATATTGTGCATGGTTATGTTCAAAGTAGTTGTTCAGATTACAAGATATATGCATAAAAATGATCAAACAAATGATGAAAGCACAAAGTGTTCTTTTTGATGAACTAGCAGAGATCAGGAGCTGGTTCATCAAAAAGAATATTGGAATTTTTCAGGAAAATAAGCATTGACCTTGAATTATAAACCCACTGTACTATCACTTAAAAGTCAAGGCAATTTAATTCATAGTGGCTGATGACTCAGCTCACAGGTGGATAGGCTGATGACACTATGAACTGAAAGACACACTGATGAACACTTTGAAAGCCCTTGTAGCCTTGGATTTCTTCCAGAGTTATGAAAAAAATCACACTGATGGACACTTTGAAAGCCCTTGTAGCCTTGGATTTCTTCCAGAGTTATGAAAAAAGTCAAGGAAAATCAAGATAGCTTTAGATGTTAAAATAGAGATTTCTATTCACTACTTAATTAAGCAAAAATGTTCAATTGAAAAGGATTGAAGGATGGTGTCCACAGAAATTGAAAAACAAGTTAGTAAGTTTAATTAACTATTATTTGTAAAAAACAAACTGTAAGATAGCTGTAATTATTTTCTTAACTAGAAAAGAGAATTTAGTATTTTGTGTTAAAAATGAAATTAAGGACCATCTATCTTCCAGTATAGCAAATATAAAGTTATAAATGTCATTATTCTGTCCTACAAGCAATAAGTTGCACAAACAAAAAATAGACAGTTCTTCTTTTTTTTATTTAAAGAGAAACAAAAGCATGTTAAGGGTGGAGATAATACAGAATGTCAAAAAAAAGATAAACAATAAGAAATCACTAGTTGATAAATTACATATTTATCTCTTATAAATAAGAAATAGTTCACTTAGAAATAGTTGTTCAAGTTACAAAATTAAAGCACACAAAGTAGATAGTCAAACAGTGACACTGTAAACAGCTACGCATGCATGAATCTCTGCATGTATTTCTATACTTTCTGTTTTAGAGGGAAGAACAAAACTTAGCAAGACAAAACAAAACAAATTCCTATAAAAACATGAAACCAAAAAGTCATATAAAACCACAGTACAAGGGGATCTGCAATGATTACTGTGTTGTTTCTTATTATCATCAATAGAATTGTCTATATCATCAGGCATAATTGAATATAGCAGTATAATTGAATATAGCAGTACATAACAATATTAGTAAAAATAAAACATTGTAGACAGTATAAAACTTCAAAGGCAGGTAATAATCAAACCATAGTGGATATTCTAGTGAATCTTGTCATCTTAAGTGCAGTTGCCTATAATCTCAGACTTGATACTATCAATCATAACAGCTTTGAATAAAATCTATCAATATAAAACAGCGATCTAACAAACCAGATTCGATTATGATCAGTCATGATAAAACAGTATAGGTTTTATAGAGCTTTAGATTAAGTTAATAGGAAATTAAGGGTGATTACCATACTATATCCTGTTATTTTCAGGATTACTGTCTATGCCCTCAAATCTAGTACAGGTAGAATGACTGGAACAGAATATAATACATCTAAGCAGAGTAGTGTGAGTAATGTGGGTTTTAAATCCTGATGCACTATTAACAATATAGCATATCAAGGCCATCTATGTTAGAGACTCTAGCCATCCTTCTCTGCCTCATTTCTGCTATGCTATTTTTCTGCCTTTGTTTGTCTAGTTTTCTCCTTCTTTCTACTGCTTGCCCCACTCATTGAGGTCTTTCTGCCACTGTTCCTAAAATCCTGGTATTTCTTTTCCTCTCTCTCTAGAATGTCCTTCAGTATTCTCTGTAGGGTTGGATTGGTGGTCACGAACTCCCCCAGTTCCTCTTTGTCATGGAAGCATCTTGTTTCTCCATTAACTTCTAGTGACAGTTTTGCAGGGTACATCAATCTGGGCTGGAGGTTATTTTCTTTCAGGGCTTGGAATACTTTGCTCCAAACTCTTCTTAATCTGATGGTCTGTGTTGAGAAGTCAGCCATGATTCTGATGGGCTTTCCTTTATAGGTAATCTGTTTCTTTTCTCTGATGGCTTTTAATATTCTGTTTTTATATTGAATTTCTGGTATCTTGATTATTATATGTCTGAGTGTAGCTCTGTTTTGGTTGTAGGTGGCTGGAGTTCTGTATGCCTCACACAACCGAATGTCATTTTCTTTTCCCATGCTTGGAAAGTTTTCCTTAATTATTTCCGTGAATAGCCTTTGTAATTCACCTGTATGTATTCCTGCTTCTTTGTTCACATTTCTTATTCTTAAATTGTAGATTCTCTTGTCATCTTCTAGCCTTTGTATTGTTACTGCCTGTTTCCTTGTTATTTTAAAGAGATCTTTCCTTTCATGATCACACATTGCAAACTTGTCTTCAAGTTTTGATAGTCTATCCTTAGTTTCTTTTCAGGAATTTTACCAGCTTTCAATGGAATTTTTAATTTCCTGGTAGTCTCTTTGAATCTGCTTCATGTATTCTATATTTTCTTTATATTCTTTATCAAATGTTTCTCTCCTTTTTTTGTGTCCTCGCTTCTTCCATCTGTATCTTCCTGAGAGATGCTTCCTGAAAGCATTTCTTTTATTACCCTACTCATATCTTGCTTTACCTGATTTAATATTTCAGTTTTGAGCTCTTCTACAAGGTCCTGAAGATATCTCTTAATGTCCATTGAAGCCATGTCTGATATTGTATGTTTGCTGCCCTCAGTCTCCCTTGTTTTTCCCTCTCCTGGAGCAGTGCTTTCAGGGTTCTGGGCTGGGGGCCTCCTCTTGCCTTTCTCTCCTGTCATGGTTCTAGCTTCCTCCACATGTGTGCAGCGCAGGTCCCAGCCCCCTTCCCTGTTGGCCATGGTTCCTCCAAAGCATGCTGAGGAGGGACCTCTACCATCTCCTGCATGCCTCTCCCCACCAAGCCAGCCAAATTTCAGGGGTCTTCACCTAGTTAGTGCCTTCTAGGTGCAGGGAACCAATTTGGGATGGCTCACTGGGTCCCGGCCAGGGGCACAGCCCAGACCAAGCAAATTCCACAAATCTGCTCTGGGGAGGGAGTAACCAACTGAAGTCGCTGTCACTCCCAGTTCAGGCTCCTCCTGCCCAATTTCAACATGTCACCCATTTGGTTGCACCCTTCCCGTGGGGGGGTCTTATTCCCAGCACTGACTGTGGATTAATGAAAGTCTCTTCACTGGCTTGGCTCTCTGTTGGGCTCACCAACCCCTGACTTCAGCACTGCTGTGGCTCCTGTGAGTGGTGGCAGGAACAAATTTGGGCAGCTCGGCTGGCCAGCTCGGATTCAAACTGGCACAAGTTCAGGGTGGTGCAAACTTGGTGAGTCGCAGCGAAAACACTGTGTCTCATAATTTTTAGCTGTTCCAGTTGTAGTCCTGATGTGTTTGATGAGGTTTTTTACATTTTAATTTCTTCCTGTGTCAAGAGGATCCATCTCCCTCTGTCTGGGTCTCTCCAGGCCGTTTTATTCTGGCTTATGAGTTGTTTCTCCCAGGAGGCTCTGTATTTTGTTGCTTACTGATCAGCCATCTTGACTTCTTCCTAGACAGTTTTTCTCATGTCTATCAGAAACTTGAGTTCTCAAACAAGTTGCTTCTAAAACTGGAAAAATAAAATAGGGATAATAAATAAAATCTTACTGCATTGGAAAATGTATACATATTTATTAACTTAATAAATAAAACCATTATCAAAATTCTTTTTTAGAAGCAGTAATAAGCCCTTTTGTCTTCACAGTAATTTTCACTAGACTTTTATTTTATCCTCCCTTTAGAACCTATTTCATAGCATATAAGAGAAAAGGAAAATCAGTGGTGTAAGGGTGATAGTCTTGAAATTGTCAGGGTCAGTGGTATTTGGGGTGGAGATGATGCTGGGGATTGAATCCAGGCCACGAACACATCTCTAGCCCTGCATGACTCTCCTGAAGCAAATTCTGCAAGACAGTGTGCTTGTCACTTACTGTCCATGCTCTAAAGCTAGGTCAACTGGTGCAGGGTGGGCATCCCTCCTAGAGATCATTTGTCAGTTTCAAACCAAGAACCTACTGAAAGTAGAGTATAAGTCAAGGATAGCACAGAACACAGCCTCTTATGAATTAAATTTTTTAAAAAGCAATAAAAATTTAAAAAATACTGAAAGATAAACTAATCATTGAGAAATACTATGGAGTAAGTCCTTGACTTAACAAATATTCTACTTGCAAAGTTTCAAAGGTGTACTTTATCAGCTTACAAACAATTCTCCTGGAACAGAGCTTGTTTATAAGTCAGGGACTTACTACATCAAAACACCCAATCTTATAAATATGGGTATATGACACAATTAATCTATAAAATAGAATTCCAATCAAAACCTCACAGGGATTTTCACAGAACTGAATTAGAATTTTCTGATTAGTATCAGACAATACATATTGAAAAACCACCTAGATAAATTGGAGAAAGAAAGTCAGGGTGATTTTAGAGTGAAAGATTTCAGTTTTTGTCTATTTAGTATGACATTTACTGTTGGTTTGTCATACATGCCTTTTATCAGATTGAGGTAAAGACTATCTAATTCCATTTTTTGGAGGGTTTTTATCATGAATGGGTGTTGACCATTGTCAAAGGCTTTTCCTGTGTCTATTGAGATGCTTGTGTGATTTTTGTCTTTGGTTCTGTTGATAAAATGTTTTTTAAAAGAGCACTACTCTGTCATAAAGAAAGACCAACTTGAGTCATTTTTGATAAATGGATGGACCTTGAGACCATACTCTTAAGTGAAATAAATCAGACGTGTAAATATCGCATTCTTACTGATGTGAGAAACCAAAAGTGTACATAAGAACCAAATTGTACAAGAGAGATAGTAAAATGGGAAGAAATGGTTCCAAAGGAAAGGGAAACTAGGAAAGGGAAAGGGGGAAAGGATGGAAGGGAAAAAGGATAAAATGGAAACAAACTTTGTAAATAAGGAGGGAAGAGGGATTAAAGGAAGGGGAGGGGAATGTGAGGAAAAAGGCAAATGAAGGCATGTAATGTTCAGGTACAAAATCTCTGTGATGAATGTGATCATTGCATATGCCTAAATTGTGTCAATAAACTAAACTACATTTAAAAAGAAAAGAAAGTCAAGATGATTTCTTTAGATGCTCTCAAGAACACAATATTTAAGACACTGCATTTTTGACATAGTGGTAGACAAAGAAAACTGATGAAATGGTGTAGAAAACCTGAAAATACAAGGTGTGGTAAAATAAAGTGAACATCTGAATGTATTTCAGGAGATAACTTCTAGCAGGAACTGCTTCTGAAAGTGGCAAGAAGGACGAGGAGTGTGTTTGAACTAAGGGGAGCATTTTGAGTGGGATTCATGGTGATATGTCTGTACTGTAATTAATTCTTCAAATGTTGTTCAAATGTGTCCATTTCTTTTGATCACACCTTGGAAACCTATTTGAATGAGGAAATGTAATGTATGTGAATGAAGAACTTTAACTAATAAGAAATGTATAGACTATTTAACAGACAGTATTTGGATAACTGGGTATCTCCATGAGAAATAAATATACTAGATAGTTACAATATATTCTAAAATTACTCTGATTAATCAGGTGAATCCACCTTAAGAATTTCTTAATCAGTACACATATATGTAAATCCAGGAATTAAAGATAAATAGAGTTAGCAATTTTTAAATGACAAACACCTTTAAAATAGATGCTTTTACAGAGAGAAGATGCTTGTATCACATGTAATTAGCAAAAGATTTCCCCAAATTCCACTTTGAATTCCTACAAATCAGTAACACAATAGAAAATAAGAGATAGGGTATATAAATAGGTTCTTCATACAAGATAGGATCTGAATGACTAAATAATGTTCAAAAATTCTCAGCTTACTCTCAGTAGTAATCAAAGTGATGCAAATGATACCACTGGCAAACATTTTTAAAAGAAACTGCTGAGATGTGTGTGAATATCTGAAGAAACAATTTGATAGACCCCCCAATGGGAAACACACGTCCACTACATTTGTTGCAAATATGCATACTTAAAACCCAGCAATGATATTTCTGAATACAGTCTTACTCAGTTCAGTAATACTTCTGTTCATGAACAATTTGATTTCTTGAACAGAAGCATCTGACAAACTTTGCTTCTGCTCATAAACTTTGAATAGGGTGACTTTGAATTTTTTGGAAAAATTTGACTTTGTTCAGGACCAATTTAGTTCAGGACCAGAAAGAAGAATTAAGTTTTTTAACTGAGGCACCACTGTATATAGTCTTAAGAAATATCTTACACATATATAGAAAGATACTTGTACACAATGTCTGTTAGTTGATTACCTTTAACTTTGAATGTCTTTAAACAATTCAAATGATGGATATGGATACATAAGTGCAATATACACAGAGGATGCTATAGAAGGGAATTCTGTAGCCTTAGTACACAGAGTAAATGTTAAGTCTGTCTGTGCAGTTAACATTCAGGTAGCAACTAGCAAGATATTGATATTTAATGAAAGCCCCAAGCCTGCAGATCACAGCTGTACTAATGTTGTTTGAAGTGTGCAAGGGTAAATCCATGGATGCAAGAAGAAAGTCATTGGCACTGCCACGAGGTCTCAGATCTTCCAAGGGCACCCATTCTCCTGTCACAAATTCTAGAGCAAATGTCAGGTTTGCCATCCCAGATCCCTGGGGTGAATGTCCCAAGTGAAGAACTGATTGCTAATTAAAGAGTTCAATTTTCCACAACCTTCTTTAAACTTTGACTTCATCATGCGTTAAAGTTCTGCTCACTATGTCCCTATGTCCTGGGAAATGTCTTCATTCTTGATACAGTTCAACAGAGAGAATCATAGTCCTGTTCGTGGAAGTTCAGCGCAGTGAGACCTCTGACCCTATCATTGATTCTAATATTGGAATAAGGAAAGTCACTCATGACGAAATATGAAAAACCTGATTCTACTTACAACCACAGCTTTGCCTAAGAAATGATTTACATCCACTGACCTGAATTCATTTCTAAATTTAGACTTCATAATACTTTCCCCTTTGTGACTAAAAGAAAGTAGAAAAATAGCTTTCTTGCTTTCCATTGTGAATAAGTCGTCTTTAAAATATACAAAAAAATCTCCTATTCTTCTTCTTCCTCTTCCTCTTCTTTTCCTCCTCCTCCCTCTTTATCCCCTCTGCTCACCTTCCTCTTTCTTTCTTTCTTTCTTTCTTTCTTTCTTTCTTTCTTTCTTTCTTTCTTTCTTTCTTTCTTTCTGGTAAGCTTGACCTTCCGATGAAAGGAATGCCCAGGTGTGACATGTGTGATAGCATAAGGACTTCAGGATAGATCTGCACCATCAGATTGAGTAGAGAGTTTCTTCTTTAACTATTCTATCTTTTTGAATCCCCAGCATAAATATTTGCAACTGTAATTCCATGGGTTAAAGAAAAAAGTCATCATTGCAGTACCACCTGGATTCAGATAAAGATCTCCATCCATAAGACATGGTGACTTAGCTATTTGTCACAGAATTTCATTATTAATTCATAAAATACCACAAAGTATAAATTACCATCCACAAGAGTTCTTACTCAACCTTTCTGCCATTGGGTATCCTGGATCAGTTAAGTCTTTCCATTGGATTGGAAAGAAGTATGAGTCACAAAACTAAGATATGGAGAGGAAAAGCGGTCATCATCCAAAATCATAGTACGGTTTTCTGTGAATGCACAGAGAGGAGATGTTGAATCATATATTCTGAAATTGATCATCTTCATAATTCAGTTCAAGTTCAGAAGTAAAAGACTACAGAGTAAGACTAGTTTAGGGAGTGTCTGAAGCTGGAGATCGATCACATATGCAGGGATGAGACAAACCATGTCCAAGAACAAAAAGCATCCAAGGCGAGCCACATGAACAAGCTGCTTCCGTCCAGAGAACACCAAGCCTTTGGGCTACCATGCAGGCGGGCTGCTAGGCAAAGGGGGTCAAGTGACATCAACCTTTCAAATGTATAAATAAATGTACTGCAATGATTGAGCAGTTCTTTTCCTCCCATCCAGAAACAGGGCTCCACTTGATTCCAGCTTTCTGTATCTTGTCTTCATTTCTGCACCTTCTTGCTACCTTCATGGAACTCACCCTGGAAGTTCAAGAGCTGCATGTGCCCCAGCATACTAGGATCCAATTCCTGAGAGATGGATCTGCTGGAACAAAACAGAAAGCAGGACATGACCCAAGCAGAAGGGATAGGTTTCTCTAAAATATTACCTGGCATACTGCCTGTTTGAGTTAGGGCAAACTAAAATTAGCTGCTGCAATGACTACACATCTCAGTGGCCTTGCCGAGAGAGAGGCAGACAGACAGAGACCTAGACACTGACACAGAGAGAGATAGATAGAGAGAGACAAAGACAGAGAGACAGAGAAAGAACAGTCAGGTTGTTTGGGAGACCAGACCTGTACGTAGCTCACCTTCTCAAGCCCCACCCTACTGTGATGGAGGCTGGGAAATGGCATTTGACTCCTAAGAAGAAGAGGTAGGATTGTGAGCGTCTCCCAAGCCTCTCACACAGTGTTTTTTGTGTGACCAATAAAGATTGTTTCACATGGCTGGTGTGGGCCAGAAACGTTTCTCATTGTTTCTAGCAACAAAAAATGGGCAACACAGATGATATAAATCAGGCTGACAGTATCTAGCTGTTGCTTGAAGTTTGGGCATGGGAATGCTGAGGCCAATCCTGTCCTCTGAAGTTAATTTTAGAAATCTAAATCATGAAGTGAGTTAGTGGCAAGAAGTCACCTTTTTCTCCCATGCCTGCTGTGATGCTGTACCCTGGTTGTACATGCTGGCCTTGGAGACACACCACCCAGCTCACATCCTACATTGCTACCAGTATGATTTCGACAAAGAGCCTTGTTTTCTTTCTCAGTAACTTTGGAAGAATATGCTTAACTCCCTGGAACTTTGAGGGAATCCACTTGAAACCCCGTGAATAGCACTTAGCATGTTGCCTAATTTCTGAGACACTGCAGTCATAACACCATCATCATCACCACCGTCATCATCATCAATATCATCATCATCAATATCATCATCATCATAATCATCATAATCAATTTGCCAGTATTAGATTGTACCTGTCTTGGTTCCCCAGCACCTATGACTCTCAGTATTGCTCTTTAAGCATGTCTCAGAAAGATGCCCTCTAGCTTTAGCTGAGGGACAGGGACAAATGACGTAGAGGTAAGTCTGGGAGAACTTGTGACTCAGAGCTTTGCAATACGACTGTTGAGCTGCTCAAGCCAAAAGCCAACAAACGACCCCAGGGCAAGAGAAGACAATGCAGTGCCAGTTCCAGCACTCATAGTCAAAAGAATCACTGCTGAATATAAGTAGATCAGGATGAGAGAGAATCAAAAGACAGACAATCTGCGACCATTCTTAGTCATGAGTCCAAAGATGTGTAGATAACATGGCCCTGTTGAGCGGATGGGTAGAGCAAAAGAGGAGGAAGACAAGAAGAGGAAAAGGAAGGGGAAGAGAAGGGCATGAGGGGAAGAAGAGGAGATTAATATAAGATACATCTATGTGCAAAAAGGCAGCTTTGCACACCCAAAGCCAGCTTTACTTCACATGTGGCGTACTGCAGTCTTACCTGTGACCCCTGCTCCAGCCTGTCACTCTGCTTCTCCATGGCTCATGCCCCACTTTTGTCTTATCAGTGAGCATCTGCTCCACTTCAGCTCTGGGTCGATTTATCCCTGCATCACCCACATTACTCTGAGGTCCACTCTCCTCTGACACATGGATTTGTTTGTTGTCACCTTTTGGTTCCTGTCAGCCACTGGTTTACCGACTTACTTTCCATGATCACTTCCCAATACCATTTTTGCACCTTGAAATACTACAGGTTTACCATAGCTTACCCTTTCAGGGTCTTCCCGGTCTGACTACCATCTAGGGGCTGGTTCACCTCTGCTAATGTTCAGCACATCCTCTCTCCAAGGAAGACAAAGCACACAAAATTAATGGTAAATCAACAACTCAATCAAGTTGAAGCACTTTGTTGAAGTTTGTTAAGTTTTTGTTGGTTCGTTTTTGTAATTTGGACTGAAGCATTTTTTACATACTCTGCCATCTCTAAAAATAAATATTTGTCTATATTTATTTAAAAACTCTTCACATTAAACACTCACTTTCACACTCCGTAGCACTGCAGAATGGTGGACTTCCGACTAGCTCTGGCTTCTTTTTGAAAGCATCTCCTATATTTCTGTTGTATACAAAGCAGACATGAATTTCCTCTCCAGGCAGCCTGATGCTATGCTGTGAAGAAGAAAACACTGCCCGTTTGGAGCATTCTGAGAAACTTCAGCTTCACACATTTCCCACCTTGCTCACAGAGAGAATAACATGTTTGCTCCCTGTCACCGGGTGAAAAACAAGGTTTTCTTCTTGGGATGTGGGGATGAGGAGAGCTCTTTGCTTACATGTTCCTCTTTGTGTAATGACTCCCTCTTCCTCTTTTAAAATTCCTATTCTTTATTTTAACTGGAATAAAATTTTACATATCTGGGGTACCATGTGATGTTTTGGTATCTATGTAATGTTCAAATCAGAGTAAGCATAGTTGTGTCTTCAAACTTCTATCATTTCTTTGTGGCAAAATCAAATTGTTCCTTGTAGCTTTTTAGAAATGGAAAGTCCATTGTAATTATACATTTCCTACTTTGAAAAAAAAAGCAACAAGAGTTCAGTTCTTCTGCCTGGCTGTAGCTTAGTGCTTGTTGGTGCTTGTTGATCAATCTTTTCCTATACATCCCTCCCCTTGTCTCTGTAAGCAGCAGTAACCACTAATCTACTCCCAATCGACTCTTTCATGAGATTGTCCTGCTTTGATTCCACCTGTATGATATCATGCAGGGTTTTTTCTCTGTGCCTAGCTTATTTTCACTTAAGATCTCTGTCTTCATTCATGTTGCTAATTGGATTTCATTCCTTTTACCACTTAACAGTCCTCCATAGTGTATCTGTGCCATGTTTTCTTTTTCATTTATCAGCTGATGGACACTTGACTTTCCATTTCTTAGATGTTATGAATTCTGCTATAATAAACATGGAGCACAGATATTTCTTCAACATATTGACTTTATTTCATATTAATATATATATATATATTCAGAATGTTGTGTTCCTTAATTAATGCTTTTATTAACAAATAATATTTCTTTTCTCATTTTGCTAGCTTTGATTTTAATTCTAACCAGTGGCTCTTGACATTTCTGGATCCAGATATTTGTATCCATGTCTTAATTTGGAAAATATTTGGTTTTTATCTCTTTGAATAGTTTCTACTTCTTTGATGGTTTCAAGTTCTTCTTGAACCAAGCATTTTAATGCAATTCTAAAGTCCTCATAAGCTTTCTTCATTTCTCTTCATTCTTTTTTTCCTCCCATGACTGTGTATTATTTTTCAATAATCTTTCTTTGAATTTACTGATGCTTTCTTCTATTTAATCTATTTTTGCTACATTACTGCTTTCTATCTCATTCTTCATTTGTATAGTGTATTTTTCAGTTCAAGATTTCTTCTGAGTTTTGAAAATTATCTCAATCTTTCTATTAAGTTTCTCTGATCAAGTTGTGCGTTGTCTCTGTGCTCTTGAAGTTTGTCAAATTGCCTTAGAATAACCATTTTAAATCTTGTTTTAATATTTCATACCTGTGAATTGCTAACTTGTCAGTTTCTGGCACCTTATTTTATCTGTCTGGTAGAATCACTGTTCCTGAAAGTTCTTGATGCTAGTTGGTGTATGACCACATCTGTGTACTGAAGAAGTACGAGTTTTCACCATCTTTGCAGTTGGTCTTGTTTGTGCCTTTCCTTCCATAAATTCTAAGCTGGATGCTCATTTTTGCATAGTTGAGGCTGGGGTTACTTCCACTTTGTCATCACACATTGGTATCATAAGTCCAGGTTTGCCATGAACTGGCAGTTGAGGTGTTGCCATGTTTCAGAATTTGGGGTACCTCAGGCCCACATTTGTAGCAAGTTTGGAGTTGACCTTTGGTCCTGGATGTGGTGAAAAATGCCTAAAGGAGAAATTCAAACCTCATAAGCCTGCCTCTGGCACCTGTGCAGGCTCAGACACCTTGGCCAGGGTCATTGTCCTGCAGTTGAATAGCACAGGACTCTGCCCAAATCTTGTATTATTTAAATATTTTTAAGAAAGTTGGAAAAAGAGGCTCAAATTTCCTCTGCTGACATACACCTTTAGTGCCCTAACATCAGAAAAGTCATGTTACATCCTTGAGAAAACAGTCCACTATTTGTAATAAATACTTGTGATTGTGAATATTTTAATGACATAAAATCTTTCATGCCTCCTCCAAAATTCTGTCCTTCCTTATTCCAAAATGTATAATGAAGAAAAAAGGTGGAAATAACTGTGCTTCAAATAATTGTTTTCCCTTACAAACTCTTTGCTGAACATTGAAGTGATCTGAGTTAGCATTGTCCTTGGCACTTTGAACATATTTAAGGATTTGTGGAATTGGTGGATAATATGGATGTCAGAGTTAAGGGCTGCAACACGGTACATGGATCTCGCAAAGTGAAGCTCAAGGACACAAACTGTCTTCAACCTCCCCGTAGAGATGCAGGTTGAGAAAATAAGACTCCCTAGCCCACAAAAGCATTTACTGAAATTACAGTCTCTGCATCTTTTCTTTTTGTTTCTTTCCTGAATTTTCTCCCCCTTTCCTCTAATTCTGTCTTTCTGCACAGCAATCCTCAAAGGCCTTGAATCTGTGATTGATCCAGGTAAGAGCCGGCTTATGCTGTGAAATTCTACTTCTCTTTTTGCTTAGCCATTTAATACTCTTCGTCCCCTCCTAGATCCTTAGCAAGCTCACTGACTGCTGCCTGGCAAAGCCATCCAAACACTCTCACATACAGGAAGGAGTAACATACCAGCAACTGATATTTGTTTAAATTATCCAGCTTTTGAAGTCTTGCCTACAGGTTTTATTTTAGCAAAATTGTGTCAATAGAATCACAAAAATAAAGTCGCCGACCACTGAATGTTGATCTGGGTTAGGTTCTGTGTTAGAAAACAGCAACACAAGGATTTGTGTTCAGGGATTGAGCACAGAGGGCTCCTGTGAGAATCTTAAAGATGAATGCAGGAAGGAGGTGAAGGAGGGGAGATCAGCAGGGGTCAACGTAAGTGAAATCTCACCCTCTGGCCACTTCAGCAGGGAGCTCTGAGTTCTCAATCCAAGCTTGGAGCTGTGTTACTAAGATTTCGTGAGCTATGCCTGCCATCCTTGCTATGAGCAGCACCCAGGATGGTGGTGGCTGGTCACACAGGCCCCATGGCATGAGTCACCAAGGAGCCCTAGGTCAGTCTTTGAGGAATGAGCAGGCTGAAGCCATGGGGACAGACACACAGAGCAGGGGAAGCCTGCACCACGTATTGTCATACTGTCTGTCTTAAGCAGAATGGACTAGAATATCACTATTCTCACAAGCTAGGTCTGCTTTCCATCTAGAGCAAAGCTCGATACCACCATATTTGGGGGTGGAATACATACATCCTTTCCTAGAATGTATTATATATATTTGTTTAAAAGGTGTTTATATAAGTGAAACATTTATTTACTACCATATTTTATCCCTCCAGGAATTATCCCCAGGGATTTAATTCTTTCTTTAAATCCTGACAGCTCAGTCAGAGTCTTCATGATTTTTCTGGAACCTGGTAGAACTCTTATTTCTTATAACTTCTAAATTAAAAAAGTAAAAAATGAAAACTAGTTTTCTCCTTCACTAGGCAAGTAGTCTTGTTTGTATTAGTCTACTTTAGGTGTATAGTTAAAATGTTTTCTTTTCTTGAAAGTAAAATTTGAAAGTCGAGGGCAGCGTTGGATCATCCTCGTCTCACAGCTGCTCTCAGCCCACATTTTCCCTTTAATCTTATAACATTGTAGTTTAGGGGAATCAGCAGTGAGGACGGAATGAATTTAAAGGAAACAGAGCACTTACCGACAGTGCAGTGTTTATTCCCAATTTAAGGTTTCAGACCCTAAGGGTCTGAAATATATATCAAAAGCAAAAGACCATGTGAAAAGTACATATTTACTTGGATCACAGGTACATTGTTTAACTAAAAGGACAAGTTTGTTTTCTCTAAAGATTGCATGCACCCAATATGACTGAACCTACATGTGCTGGTCAGAAATCTTGTTGTTATAGTTACTGAATTCAAAAATCACAGTATGCAAATAAAGCTTCTAATGAATTAAATATTTTTGTGAGACCAACAGTCCCACAATTTAAGCCCTTAGGTAAAACATAATAGGGAGACGTCTTCGTTGATGACAAATGCTAAGAATGCCTTCATCTGTCTCCCGCCACCCCCAGAGGTGGCGCGTGGTGAGGGATCACGAATCTTGATGTCTAGATTTAAATGTACACAAGCTTCAAGCAGGCCTGCTCCAGTGCTGCCAGCACTCACAGCATGGTGTTTCCAGCTCCCACACATCACCCCAGGGTGTGTTCTGCATATCAGTGCAAGGCTGGGGGTGAGTGGGGGCTGCAATCCACCTGCACCCAGGGACCTAGCTGTAGGAGACTGCACTCCCTCAAGGGTGCTCCTCCCCAAGTAACCCGGCTAATGGCAGAGCTGTTCATGTTATTTTTTTCATGTTATTACAATAAGTGATCTGACCAGATCTGCAAAATTAGCCTTTAGCCCAGGAACATTCTTTATGACTTAGATATCCAATTATGAGCAATTAGCTACATTGTCTTTAAAATATTTCAAACTTGTCTTCAAGATGCCAAAAGAAAATCACATAGCTTGACGCACACATAAATGCACAAATACATACAGAAAATATGCAAAAATATGTGTATGCAAAAATGTACTCAGCTAGAGAGCTTATTTGAATATGGGAAAAATATATATTTTCCTATGGATCAAGAAACTGAACTTAACAGCCATATCTTAGAATTAGACATTTTGTCATATACTACTGAAATACTCTAAGGGTCAGAGAAAAAAAAAGCCTTTTAAAATTCTGTGATTTTTTTAACTCAGTATCAAGGACACAGTGTTAAGATATTAAGACCTAAACAAAATTATCTTTGTAGGTTCCAAAATCCACCCAACTTTTTTGTACAAGGTACTTATGACTAGTGTTTTGCATTCAGGAATTCTGAATGTCAATATAAATAATCTAATTTTTTTTTATTTTTGATAAGTCAATATAAACAATCTAATCTAAAAATATCCAATCTACCCTTCTGTGTCCTTGGAGAATTGATACAACTTATGTAATTATGAAATATGGACAAGACAAGCCTGTCAAGTAAATACCTTTTCATTTTCCATTTTCTAATTCTTTCCACTGTTTGATTTACTAGAGTCTGGTCCATAAATACAACACTTGGTAAAAATGGCCCCACTTTGTTATCCAAAACTTAATTTTTCTTCTTTGATAGAATAAAGTTTTAGTCTCTTGATTATTACTCTATAAAGTAATGGAGGATCAAAAAGTAACTCTTTTTCCCAAAGGATACATTTACCATCATCCAACTAACTGTCACACAATCTCTGGATCTCTCCCTTTCCCCAATACCCTGCCCAAACACAAAGACACAGAATATACACATAGGATCTAGAAAAAAAATCAGCTTCCCTTTTGGATACATTTATCCTTCTCCTATAGCTGGGCCCAGGCAAATAGAAGTGTCAGTTGTTAGAACACTTACATATAAAGTCTAATTTTGAAGAAGTAACCTGGAACGTACTGGGAAGCCTGAAAAAAAAATATTATAGGACTGAAGTATAAATAATCAACAACCACCGTTACTTACTTTGTGAACATTACTTACATGCATTGGGCTATACCAGTAAATATAGGAACAGTGCAGTCAAGGCTTGCTCTATCTATCTAATGTATCTATTAGATAATATTTTAGTGTTAAGCTTAAATTGGAATTCAGAGATTCAGTGGTTTGCAGTGGTGAAGAAAATGTTTCTGCATGTGAAGGGATTTAACTGAGTAAGATTTGGATGAATAGAATATGAGAGAAAACCCTTCCTGGCAAGAATAAACAAAAATGAGCAGAAAGGAGGAGGCAGAACCAGCAAAGACAACACACAGGATTCCCATACAACACACAGGATTGCACTCTTCAGAGGGGACATTGGTGTCCAGGACCCTGAATGGCACCTTGTAGTTGGAATCAGAGGATGTCCACCCAAAGCTGCAGAGTTAAATATTTTCCCCAGTTGTTCTTTGAGTGAGTTTTTCAATTCCAAGACATTCTATTGCCAATTACTCAAACTAGTACAGAAAAAATACCTAATTCTGCCTTCTCTTCAAAACAGAATTCTTCAAATATGCAATAGCTATTCTAGAAAAGCAGGCAGTACAGCCAGCACATTTCTGTCTCTTCCCTTGCGGGAGAGTGGCTGTCCTGTATGAGAAAGGGGCGTGTGTGACAAGCACACCGACACTTGAAGCCAGAGTTTTTCATGGCACCTGGATTGGCAGGAGACTATTATTGACATCAGCAAAGCATTGGATCAAAGGCAGAGCTAAAGCAACTCTACAAGCCTTCCTCTGGTAGAAGGAAGCCAGGCGAGTGGTCCCCTGCAGCATGGAGGTGCGTGGCCTCCTACCACAGTCCAGCCTGATCAACCACAGCCCTGATCACAGGCCCAACCTGGTGAAAATGTAGTCCAACAGTACCTCTGTTGCTTCACAATTATTTAAACTGCAAAGATGTCTTTCAAGCATCATAATTTTTTTTAATGCGTTGGTTCCTTAAGATTTTTGGAAATGATACCTAGATTATGAACAGAATGGGATTACAAAGCTGTGTTCGAAACGCATTGTTTCATGAGATAGATTAGAGGTGAAGGGACTAAGAACTCTTTACTTATGACCTACATAACAGAGGAGACTGAATGTGACGGTAGCAAAGAAGAAGTAAAGAGAAATATAACAGGATTGTTGCTACTTCCTTATCAGCAAGGTCAACAACAAAGACTGAGAAAACACATTGGGGTTTATCTGAATTGCAAGTGAAGAGAAGGAAGGGATGGACAGTACCAACTTGCATGGCAGCAGAGTCTGTACAGAATCCATTGCTCCTTCCTGCTCCTTGGCCCCTTTCTCCACCTCTCCCGTCCTGACCTTGCCAGGAGGTTGGCCTCTCCGGCTGCATCTCCCTGGCTTCCTCTCTGAGCTGGGCTTGGCAGTGACTGGGTGGTGGAAGGTGAAGGAAGGAGACACCCGATATGTCCTCCCTGAGTTCCAGGTTTGGAGGCTGCATGTTGGGCATGGTGCCTCCCTCTCCACCAGCATCTCCAGCGGTAACCCCCATGGGGCAACCCCTTACAGGGCTCTCCTTGCAGTCTCTTCATTTGAACCCGCTGGGCCCATTTTTGTCCATTCTGAGAAGCTTGAAAGATAAGCCACACATGTGGTGGACGTTGGAAGCACCTAGGAAGTCAGGCACAGCACAGAACATTGGAGCCCAGGATCTGACAGGAAAGGTGATGCCTGAAATCTTGCTGTGCACGGCTGTCAGCTGAAGTGAACCGAAACTTCAGGTCTCCTCAGTCCAGCTCTTGCTTCCTTCCATGGTATTTAACCAGGGCCTGTGTTCATGGCTTACAAAAGAGGGGGCCAACCAAAGCGTGCAAACCAGATTACAATGCAGACCTCACATGTAAGTTCATTCTGTGTTAGAGTTTTGTTATTGTTGTGAAATATTCACTCTGCTGGCACTACATTTCAACACTCTCATCTCCATACCCCAAATAGAACATTTTTTAAAATGCCTCAAATGCCTAACACACCACCTACTCTGCTCTGGTAACATATGAAGTGAAATGGTTTCAGATTAAATGACATGCCATTTGAGTAAACATGAAGGGAAGGAGAGGAAATGTTTTTCTTCAAATGGTTCACAAATATCTGGTGGGAGTTGGAGAGCCTGAGCTCTGACCCATTGCTCCCTTCTCTGGGTGCCAGATTATACATCTTCTAAGCAAAGAGAAGGATGCAGGCTCTCCCCCACACTCTCTCCCATCTCTACCCTTCACACAGGAAATTCACTCAATGACCCCTTTGACAGTTCTGTCACAAATAATGTACAAACAAACTTTCCACTAAAATCAGAAAATTCATATGATTTTTATCTATTTTATTTTATAAGTACAAAAAATAGAGCAAATATATTTCTATTTCCTTTACTGATGCTAGAGTTTGTGGAAAATGAAATATTGAAAATGGAGTTCTAGTATCTCTCAGCTATGCTTCATCATTGTAGAGAAAGTCTTCATATTTTTAGATTATGACTACTCTTGTCCTCCTAGGGTTGTGAACAATTTTAAGGGTCCACAAACTAACCTGTTCAGGTAGTCACTGGTAAAAATGCCTTTTCTCAGCATTCAAGTGCTTCCATATTTCCTACCACGCTCTAATGGTCTTCTTCTGCTATTGTGGGATATTCAATGTGCACTTCAGTATGAAGATAGAGGTTCACCCTGTTTTATTATTGTCTTCCTGAGTTTGACCAAGTTAGTTGACTTCTTGTGCACATCTGAGCAACCTCAGTGTGCTAAAGCAATTAAAGTTTATATCTTGTTCATGGTTTGCATTCCTTAATTCTTGTAAGGGGATCTTCTCTTTGTAATTAATCCTGGCCCAGGGTGGTAGAACAAGTGCCATATCAAACAAACATTTCTCATTTTTCTCCCAGGCCATGAAGTTCTGGAGGACCTTGACCAGCAGAGAGGTGTTCCTGCCCCAACCAGCACATATCCTACCCACTCTCAATCTTGCAGGTCATTTGACCAACCCCAAGTGGTCAAGGAAATGCAGTGCTGCAACCCCCATGGGAGAGGGCCAGAAACAGCTGTCAGACCTCACTGAAGACCACAGTAACAGAGGCGTGAGCTCTGATTGCTTTACTGAGTCTAATCCTATCTTTAACCCATGCACCCACAGGGAAATCTTGCTCTTAACCAAGAAAAATCTTCCCCATGCTTATTTTAAGGAGAAAGAAGCAAGAAACTTGAGTGGGGGATGTAATATTAAGGTAAACAGGGACAGAGAGAGGAAGGGTAAATCCATGAAAAGTCACAAAGAAGTAAGAAGATGAAAAGAAAATCAAAGAAAAATGTAATTATTTTAGAATATTCATCATTGAATGAAATGATTCAGGTAGCTTTAATATATTTAGAGACTCCAGTTTCTCTTAGAAATTTCCAGAATCACTAGATCTTAGAGGAGCTTTTTTACTGTTTGCTAATCAAATCAGGGTGACAGAAATTAACACTTCAGCATTTAACTATTTTCAAAGTAATTTCACCAACTACATCCCACAAGATTATCCTGGTTATTATAAACACCCAACTTAAGACCCTGAGATTTAATGAGAGGCTACTGCAAGGTTTGGAGGATGTTGGAGTGCGGGGTAGAGTGATGCAGGGTGAAACCAAAGCCTAGTAGAGTGAAAGGGAATTCCAGGGAGGGAATGTAGCCCCAAAATAGATCCCAGAAGGAATCCCTGAGCCTTAGTGTATTGTAAGCTCAGGAGGGCATCTGGTATGTGAGTTGTTCTGGCCCACCTAGGTCATGGCCTCTTGTACTTTGGAAGACATTCTAGATCATGTTTCTGGGAAGAAAGGAAAAGTGAGCCCAATTTTTAAAATAGTTGTGGAAAAAAAAAGAGTCATATACTCCATGAATTCCATTTGTTAACAACAGTCTTAATGTTGAAGAAAACTTCTTATAAAAATAGTTATCCAAGTGGGGTCTGGTGGTGCATGCCTGTATCACTTAAGGGTCACTAGATGAAAAAATTATGTGATTATGTACAACTTGCTATGTAGGCTTTGGATCTGGGGTGGAAGAATACAAAACGGCCATCTGTACACTGGTGGGCAGAAGGGTCCACTCCAGGGAAGGAGGCCTAGAACTCACTGCAGAGTCCAGGGAGAGTCCTTATTAGAAGGCTGAAGTTCTATACCGGAAGTCTGAAGGAGCTGGAGACAAACGTTCAAAGTCAGTGGCAAAGACCAGGGCTCCTCTAAAGAAAAAAGAGAAGGCTTCCTTATTCTTTCCCTTTTATTCTTTCCAGGCTACAAACCTTTTGCTTGGGCCACCTACATCTGGAATGGGTCTTTCTCCTTCAGTTAATGGTCTATTGTCAGTCACCCGTAGACACAACCAGAACTGTAGTATCCTGCAAAGTGTTTCCTTACTCAGGTCAATATGACATATGCCATTAACAATCACAGCCCAACTCTTGTCAACTTCCCAACAGACGCATCTCCTTAAATCACACTTCATCTCCAAATACCACAGCGAGTTTATAATCGTTGCCTAACATGACACAACCATCTCAAGTACAAACAGAAGAGCACTAATTTCCTCCCCAGAATAGAAGGCGAAATTTTTCTGAGTGATGTGTACACTTCTAATATTGCATAACTTAAACATTATAGCTTTAACAATATCTAAGTTTCCATATGAAGTCTATTGATATTATTTTATAAAGAAAGAAAACAATATATGTGTATACATGCACAAGCATATTAACAAATTTGGTAAGAAAAATTACAGTCACAATCCTCATTTCTGTAACTAGTCATGAGATCATAGCTGATATTTATAATTATATCCTCTACTCCACAGTCCGTATTCCCTTGGCCTTCAGCAAGCAGCTAAGGAAGGTCATGGTTCTTTCCCTGGTGTAGTGACCCATACATACTGTCTTGGTTTCTTTTCTCTCATTGCTAAGACAAAATACCTGACACCCAAAATTCCGTGGTATCCAGAAGACAGCAAGAGCAGAAAGAGGAAAAAAAGGGAGGGAGAGCACAGAGAGAAGATTTTTTCTGCCCCTTATATTTTATGCAGGCTTCCCACCCTAGGGCGGGTGTAACACTCACACCCATAATCCCAGAATTGGACCATGAATCAACCACAAATTCTAGAAGACCGTCCCATGACTGCATGAGGCTTTGGGAGACATACTATATGACATACTATACTATAGACAAACTATAATGCATACCTTTATTCCTAAAGATTCTTGGCCATTTATCATTCTGCCTAGATTGTGTTGTTATAGTTTTCCACTGATCTCAATAACGGACACCATGATAACAGGAGGTGCCCTAAGAGATCTCCTGCACTCCAAATATGTTCTTCCTCCTCTCCATTGTGGAGTAATAGTCCGGTTTCCCCCTGGTACTCTGTATCAGTCACTCCTTCCAACACTGTAATTCCCTTTATAGGTGCTGAGGAGGCCAAAATGACCAGGAGAAAAGTCTTGGCTTCCCACTCAATGCTATCATTATTGCACTCCTTGGTACAAGCCTTCCCCACCTGGAACTTCTAGGCTAGCCCAGAATAAGGTCATAGGAACAAGTGGAAAAAGTTGCCAGTGGGTCACAAGGGCCAGTTGTGAGTTGTACCAATGCCACTTCCACCCCTTGATTGCTGGACCTGTCAATCCTGGCTATGGGAGACATGGTACTGTACAGTGAATGCTGATTTGAAGCATGTACAGCTTCTCAAAGAATCTTGTTCCAGTTCTGCAAGCTATTGCCACCTGGTTGGCACCGTAACTTCATCTTCAAAAGACCATTCTATCTTTCTATCAACTTAGCTTCATCTGGATGATGGAGACCATGGTAAAACCAGTGAATTCCATGAGCATGGACATACTGCCTCACTCCTTTGGTCATGAAAAGTGTTAGAAACAATGCTGTGTTGATACCTTGATGGTGGATAAGGCGTTCTGTGAGCTCACAGATGGTAGTTTTGGCAGAAGCATCATAGATAAGGAAGATAAGAATTTTAGATGATCTTGCAGCCATCACTGCAATAACAAATGGTGAGAGATAGTGAAGTACGAATAATTTTTCCCCGGTATGCAGACGTGGGAAAGCAAGCTGGGGCCCTGTGACCTGTGCCAGTGCCCTGCTGGTGTCACAGATGGCCCTCCATCCAGGCCCTGGCTGCACTGGGATAGCAGATGGCATGTGCCACAGGGCCCAACTGTGAGCCAGGGCCTCCACAGTGCTGCTGGTGCCCCTGGGTTCAGGTGCTGGAGACACAGCCAGGCAGCCCCCAGGTAAGAAACACTTTTCAGGCACAGTGGCAGCGGCCTGATGATGGAGGCATGTGAGTCTCTGATGTGTGTGCTCTGGTCCTGCATTCTACCTTTAAATCTCTACTTTTCCTAAAAAGCTATCTTCTGTAATGTTCAAGGTGTTAGCATGTGAGATAAGCTGTTATTTTGAAGGTAAGATCTCTGTTTTCCCAGGGAAGAAGAGAACTTTTGCTGGGAGGAAGCTGTTGGCTGTTGTTCCCTTGACAAATATCCAGAAAGCCAATTATTGCATGTAATTTGAAAGTGGAAAAACTAATGATTCCATGGGCCCATTAACCTTGTAGCATTGTGGATTTGTTCTCACAGAGCCCTGGGAGGGTGGAAGGTGGGGAGAGTGGGCCGCAAGCTCCCACAGCAAAGATCTCAGACTGTTCTCCCTGCAGCTGAGTTCATAACTCTGTGTGGGCAGAGCCCTAAGGGCAGGCATCCCCTGGGGACAGGGTTCCTGCTCTGCCAGCCTCTTTGCAGCCCTGCCAGGCCTTGAGCCCCTCTTCTCTGTGTCCCAGAAGCCCCTGTCTCACCCACTCAGGTCCACCACAGGCCATAGACTCAGGATGGCTCCTGCGCTTTGCCTGCAGACCCCAGTCCTCTGCAGGTTCCTGGCCAAGCTTTTATGGGGCAAATCAACTTGGGGGTGAGGCTTTTGCGATTCTGCACTTACCTCCCAGGAGCTGTGCCCAGAAGTGAGCAGATGGGTTACATTACAAATGCCATCATTACATTCCAGCTGGCTTCTGCAAAAGTCATGATACTCTAAAGAGCAAAGGAAAGTGTTGTCTCAGCCACAGTAATGGGTGGCATCCTAATTAATCCTAATAAGGGCCTGGAACCCTAAAGAGGAGCATCATCATTTAAATTGATGTCAAATAGATGATAGACAGAGAGTAGATGATAGATAACAGATAGGAAGACAGGTAAGTAATAGATAAGTTAATGATAGACAAGTAGGTAGACAGATAATAAGTGAATAGTTGATAGATAATGATAATAGATGGGTAAATAAGTGGACTGCAGATAGATCACACACACACACACACACACACATGCATACATATCTGCACATCATGTGTCTACACATACATTTGTATATATGTACAAGACAAATACACCAGGATACTGCTACTCAGAATATAGCCTTGGCACCAGGAGTGGGGGTGCAGTGGGGTGCATGTGGAAATGCAGAATCTGAAGCCTGGTCCAAGTTGACTAAGTCAGAATCTGGATTTCAGCAACAACCCCAGATGATATGCATTGCACATACAAGTTTGAGGAGCAATTTGCCAGGGCACATTTCTACCCTTGGGAATAAGCAAGCCAAGTAGTTTGAAATGAAAGAATGGGCTCAAACACACGAACAGAGAACTGAGGGCATGGTCACAGGTGAGCGTCCCAGGTGGAGAGAGAAAAGAAAGCAGTGCAGGAAAAGCAGGAACAGTGTCTGGTGATGCCAACCATTCTCAGACCGGTCCTCCCCACAGCGACAGCAAGGAAACTTCACTGCACTCCTGGCTTAATTCATTAACATTCCGGTATCCAGCGCTTACTAGGTGCAGGAGAAGTTCACAGCACTGTAGAAACATTGCTGATGCAATTTTCACAACAAACCTAACAGACAGGTACAGGAGGTTCCAATCCACAGAAGTCTGGTTACATCTGAGTGTTTAAAAAATAAGGTCACATGCTTCCTAAATGGCAGAGAGAATTGAAATTAGCTCTAAGTGTTCCTCCTGTGACATTATTTCTGAAGTCCTATGCAATATTTTTAAAAATTGGTGCTGGTTTTTATTTCTACTTCATCATCTATCAATGCTTTTTGTAAGAGAAAACAATTCTTCCATTTTCTCTCTGTCACTCAGGTAAGACAGGTTTCCGCCTCTTCCCTCATGTAAGAGTTGCGGTGTGGGTGGCCTTGAGAGAGAAGCAGGACCATCCTAGGCAACTGCAGCCACGCTCAGAACTGGACCAGCAGTAGAGCCCACAAGTGCTCCCCAGGCTAGAGAGAAGACTGGAAACCACAGCTTCCGCTTGAAACCATGAGTTCTGTACCATAATAGTAGGTACAATATTGTGGTTCAGTCATAACTACATTAGCACCTGGCCAAGATAAATTGCAACCTGGGGAAGCTGATACTAACATGAGAAGCCTATGAAATAATTTTTTTTTAATTTAAAGAGAAAAAAACAGAAAAAGGATAGAAATATCACAGAATTTCAAGAAAAGAAGGTAAACAGTAAGAAATCACTAGTTGATAAATTACATATTGTTCTTTTAGAAATAGCTTTTAAAGTTACAAAATTAAAGCACACAAAGTGGACACTCAAGCAGTGAGAGTGCAAACAGATCTGTTCAACAATACAACAAGAACCTAGAAATATGGTCATCAATCCCACACATCTAAACATACATGCAGCTGTATCTGTTATAGCACTTCCTATTTCCTCTTTTTTTACAATAGCAATTATACATTTTTAAAATTTTATTTAAAGAGAAGGAAAAAAAGCAAAACAGAAAAAAGGGTAGCAATGATACAGAATTCTAAAACAAAGAAAGAAAAAGAAAGAAAAAAAGGAAAATGAGAAAAAGCCCCACCAAGAAATCAATAATTTATAAATTACGTACTGTCATCCTGGATGTAGTTGTTCAAGTTACAAAGTTAAAGGGTACATAGTAAATATTCAAACAGTCAGAATATAAACAGTTCTTCTCAAAGATCCAACAAAGATTCAGCAATATGGTCATCTATTTTACACACTCAAACATACATGCAGTTATATCCCTTAGAGCACTTTCTTTTCCTCTCTTTTTTACAATAGCAATTACACATTTTTGTTTTATTCACTGTGATATGAACTTTTAAGTTCTTCTGGGAAAATACCCAGGAGGGGAATAGCTGGATTGAATGGGGCTTCCAATTCTAGTATGAAATAAATTTGCATTTGACATATTGTTCTTATTGTTCAGGAAGCAAATAGTTACCTTCCGTATCCTTGCAAATCCGGCTTCCTGCTTGCCATTTTCAGCTGCAAAGAGTGACTTTGCACATCACAATGCCACCACATAGGTAATACTTTTAACTATCACTAATCCAGCTATTGTCAAGGATTCAAATATTTGATTTAGCCCGGAGATATATGCAGACCCAAGTATGGCCACTGTCAGATGTCAGAAGACCTTAAGGATCATTTTTCTTCTCAGATAAAAAAAACAAAAGCACCTTTTCTAAGACTTTTTCAGATAGAGGCATGACAAGACAGTTTGGTTTCATAATACATATTTTGCTTGTAAGCACCAAACACAGATAAGTGTATTAAAATTGCCTAGTTCCTATCAGAAAAAAAAAATCTAAGTTGAGACAGGAAGCACAAGACTGATGGACAAACCCACTTTTGTACATCTGAATCTATCAGCCTTATTTTCAGTCACTTTCTTCATGGTAGGGGGCACAATGTCAGAGACCCACAAGTTAAAGGAGGAGAGGTTTATTTCAGGTCACAGTTTGTGGAAGTTTCAGTCCATAGGGTGCTGGCACAGAGTAAGCAAGGCAGAGGGACATTGCAGAAGGGAGTTGCTGATGGCGAGGCAACAGAGAGAGAGACAGACAGACAGATAGACAGACAGACAGGGACAGAGACAGAAAGCAGAGAGAGGCAGAGACAGAGGAGGACAGAGAGAGAGAGAGAAGCTGAGAGGAGATGGGTGGAGAAAGATGAACCCCCTCTAAGCCACAACCCCAGTGGCCCTCCTCTTCTGACCAGATCACACCTTCTAACAGTAAGTCAGCTATAAATTCACGGTGGGGGGGTGCTAATTCACTATGATTATCATGGCCCCAAGAACCAGTCCCCTCCCAAAGCCCCACCTATGAGTGCTGGAGGCACTGGGGGACATCTGGATATAAACCATCCACCCTATAAATATTAGATAAAGGAAAACTGGCTAACCTTTCTTGGAAAGTTGAGTATGTGTTAAAATGCAGATCCCTGCCTGTTAAATGTCATAAGAACACCCCAATGATGGGATGCACAGAAATCCCCCCTTAAGTTTTTTAAATGCTTCTAAAGAAGGCTTCCTCCTAGAGGGTCACCATGTACAGTGTTAAGAACTTATCCTTTGTAAGAAGTCTTTCTGAGACTACCACTTAAGATTCTGTGACAATGAAATTTGGGGAGATCTGTTTTTCTTACCTAATGAATGGACAAAGCAAATGTTTCCAAATTTTGAAAGTCTGACATGGAGCTCTTGGGTTAAAACTGCTCATAAGCTCTTGGCCCATTAGCAGGCCAGGCAGAGAAGAAGTGACCCTGGGTTCCTTATAATAGCAGATTTTCAATAAACTTGAAATTTAGTGCAGGTAAATTTTGCTAATGCTTGATTGGGTTATTGGCATGGTAATTCCCAAGCTGGCTTTAGTAAAACTAGAAATAATCCACTCAAAAACTAAGATTCGTTTCATTTCTTTGTTACTATGGGTTTTCCCACTGCTGGTTTACAGGAACACCAGCAGTGCTTGAAAATCCTGTCATCCAGGCAATGGGACAAGGAGAATTCTCAGCAAGGTTACTCCTCCAATACAAACCAACCCAAGGATGCAGAAGAGGTCAGAGCCTGGCCCTGAGGGACACATCCAATGGACCTGCACTGTGCAATTCAGCTCATGGACAGATGTGTGATGTTGTTTGGAAGATTTTGATTTTTTATTTGTAGACTAAATTTCCATAACACATTGCCAAGATAGTATAGTTGCAGTCCATGTAAATATTTTTGGTAATCTACTAAAACATCAATTTACCACTTTGGTTATGCTTCTGATGACACCCCTAATTTTGAATCATTCAATTAGTAAAGAGAGCAGGCCCCTTGATAGGAGATGTCCTGCACTATTTCTGGGAGAAAATATAGAGAAATAAAGGGACATGCTCATGGATGATTGTTTATCACTTGATAATTACAGAGCCCTTGTAGCTACCCTTTATATTTCAAGAACTCCTATTTTTTTCTCAAGATCCAGCAGCACTTTGTTTTAATTTATTTTCCTCTTAAATACCTCCCGCTATTAAAGCAATAATTTCTTCTAAATCAATTGTTAGCAGCAGTTAATGACTGGTTGGTTAATTAATAGCTCAAAGCAAAGCTGAGGGTGTTCTGTGCTCTAACAAACCACCAGACTCTCACTGGGGTGTGATCCTTACTGTACCCTGCAATCAGCGGCTTCTCACAGCCTCCCCGCCACAGATTGCATTTTAACTGAAAGGGCGGGTTGGGTGGGAAATAGGGGACAGTTAAAGCCAGTCCTGTTAACACACAGGCTTTGAAGTCATTTGCTCACCCTGATGACCCTTACTTCCACAGGTGGGCCACTGGCAGAGGAATGCTGGAGGCAGCGGAGGGTGGGAAGATCAGCCCTGGCCGCCTCCTCTCTTCACCCTGCTGGGCTCCAAGCCTGGAGAAGCTGCCACAGCCCGCCACTTTCCGCATCTCTTTTCCAAAATTGTAGTCTTCAGCTCTGCGCCTGCTGACAGCAAGAGGAGAGAACCCGGGATGCACTTTTTCTGCCTGAGAAACATACGGTCTACTTAGCAACAACAGGCCTGCCTTTTGCAAAGCTAATAAGGAGGATACCTGCTTAAGGATTAGAGCACGGACCTCAGAATCAAGAGATCCAGCTCTGCGCCTCACACCTTCTGCCTGTTCTCCCGGATCTTAGGGAAGGAAATCGGAAGCATTGTACTTTGTGTGCTAAAAATTGGAACAACCAAAGTTCAAGAGAAGATGGACCCGAGGGAAAAAAAAAAAGAATCCTGGATATATCACAATATTATAAAATTTTGCCTTTTTAACAAGTGTATTTAAGAGCATATTGCACGAAAAAGATTTTAGGCAGATATTTTGTGACTGACTGAAGTAGTGCTTTCATTCTTCAACAACCTCCTTGAGACCACCAACTCCCTGAGAAAGGATTGGCAAAGCTGCTGTGGTTTTGTCCTTTACCCCTTAGGTTTGTGAGACATTAATATGCCAAGAATAAATGACACTGCTGGGAGCTGGGATAGCAATGTCAGCCAGTATTCTCCCTTCTATATTTTCAGTGTAATAAACTACTATTGCGGATTGAAACTTGAGCTATTATTATGGAATAATAAATCCCATACCCTGATTTCGGGTGTTGGCTGAACAACAGAGCATCCCAGGTTTTTGGAGGTGGTGACAGAGGGGAAAGGCTGATGATGCTGGAGGCAGGAAAGAACGGCACAGAACAGTCATTAAGGGAAAACAGAAGCAGAAGAGAAGGAGTGCTGGAGTCGAAGAGAAGACAGTACGGAGGATTTTTACCGAATGTACAAACACTGAAGGTCGTGTTCACATGGTACGCTCACTCTTGCGAGAACCACAAATAACATTTCTGGCTGAGTCACAAAGGAAATAAAACCCAGAGTTCACATCTCCATTTCTCTGACAGGATTTCAAGCTTAGTTAGCAGCTGGTTGCCTTGATTTTTATTAAAGATTACTATTGGAGCTCCAGCTCTGGTACATTCTATTATTTTTGTGATTTCTAAAATCTCATAGTTCACTGAAACTGCTCCAGAATGACAGCATAAACAAAGCATTTCCACTAAGAAAATAAATTCCCAACAAGCCTCCTATCCACAGAGATGATTAACAACTTAAAAGATTAAAATATCCAGATAGGACTTTTGGACTAAGCTAGACTCCCAAGTGGATAACCCTCCCACGAGACTACCCATAACGGTACTAGCTTTATGATGTCTCCATAAGAGATGGAATAGATAATCCCCACTCTGCATCCATTTGAACTGCCTTAGCAGATTTATGGAAAGTAGATTTATTTAAATTTTGATAGGGATTTATTTTCTTAACCTTATCACTAGTTAATATTAATGGAAAAAATAATAACTTGTGCTTGCCAAGTAGTCTAGTCTAAGGGCTGGATGTTATTTCACTGAATGCTAGTAATAAATCTGCTTGGTTAGTGTTAACACATAATGAAGACAACACCATGCAAAAATGTTGAGGAAGTTGGCTGAGGTCAGCCAGCTGGTGGTGCGAAAAGCCAGGACCCAGGCACAGGTCTGCCCGATTGTCACAGTTCTGCATCCAGGGTGGGTGGGGATCACCTTTCAATCTCATCTCCGTCTCTAAATTGGAAAGTGTGACTCCCGACGATGACACAATCACCCTTTCCATCTTGCAAGTTCCATCCTTGTACCAGGTTTGCTTTATGTTAACCTACATTTTGTGTGCAACCATAAAATTATCTCCAACAGAAGAAAGAGGGCAAGGAAGGTCCCTTGCCTGCTGCTGCTGCTCTGTGAAGAATTCTACAGCTCCACGCTCACCTTTGTAGCTGACCCAGTGGCTTAGACTCCGGGCATGGACACAAGTACTGTCATGAGCTCAGATTTGTTTTGCTAGGTGCTATGGGCTGTGCTGAGAATTGGCAATGGGTGAGTCCACCCCGTGCACCTGTGGAAGTGCTCCCTGGGCAGCTCCACTGAGGACCTTAAGGCAGCCCACCTGAGGCCTCACCTGAGGCCCCACACAGCAATGCCACCGCTGGCAGCAGCCTGGGACTTTTCAGTGGCCCTTGCAATTATAATGGCTGTGGATCAGGAATGAAATAAGATCGCTTTTACATTTGTCAAAGCAGAAGGGAGCAGAAACCTTGTGCATGTCCCACTTGTGTATAATGCAGAATTTCTTGATTAAATTGGTGTTTGTGTGTCCCTGACACTCGAATCCCCTGCTGTAAAATCAGGCTGCTGTCTAAACTGGCCACAGCCACTAATTAGCTGTAGACTGAAAAACTAAGCACAACCTATGATTCTGTGAGTCCAGGATCACTTTGTGGTAGGTTGGTAGCAATGTTTTAGTCAAATGGACTATGTTCACTGTATGTAAGATTGTAAGAAGAAATACACCATGTATAATAATTTTATTCTTCATGTACAACTGAATATACATATTTGACTTATAAACCAAACTAACTATTCACACAGTTAGCAAATACTCAAAATACTGCAGCAGTTGAAACTAATGCAATAAAAATAATTTTCACACATTTTCATTTCCTATGAAAATTTTTCCCATACTACCCTTGTAATGGTTCATCAGAAAGTGTTTAATCTCCACCAAACTGCATTCAAAGCAACACATTCCTGTGCCCTTATAGTATATCATTGGCAAATCATAACCCAAGAAACAATTATTGAAAAATAAAGAAAACAACTTGGGAATAGTTCTTAGTCAGGCAATTTTCCAATTTGCAAAAGAGAAATTTCATATTATGATCAGCCTGAGACAAAACCATGAAGAAGCCTGGCTGCTGCTGACGGGGAGGGCTGACAGGAGGAGTGTGCATACTTTGAAAAGTGACCCATCCAAAATAACTTCAGTGCTTACACGAGTAACTTTTATTTGTCTGAAAATGAACACGTGAGGATTAACTCATGCCTGAAACAAATCAGAGAAATGTGGATTAAGTGAATTTAACAGGGGTTGGGCTAGTGACTAGCTCAAGAGACAGATTTCATGACTTTTTATGCATTGTATCACTGCCACACCATGTATTGGTTACATTTTATGGCAAGCGTTGTCTCAGCTTGATGTGGCTGACTAAAAGCCTTTCATTGTTCTAAATACTTTCCTGCATGCAAATTTTAAAACCTAAGTTCCATTATCTACCAGTTTCTTTTCAGGTGTGAGACCTAAACAGAAGAAAAACAGTAACTTTTCCCTTCAAGGAATTTCTGATATTATTTGACCTAACCAGGGTCAAATATTACTTGAGTGCTGTGAATATTTTCTCATTTCTTAGAAAGGCTAAAACTGAGTAGTTTTCAGGGACTCCATGAAAGTAAGACACGCTTTGGCGAAGTCGGCTGACATTGTGGGTGGGAAGCATCGCCCCCTGCAGGCCAGCAGCTGTACTGGGTACACATCACTACTAGGCATTGTTAAATCTTCCCTGCCATGTAACTAATCCACACTGAGAGCTCACTGGAAGTTATTCTCACTTCCAACTTCACCATTTTATTTATCTCCCAAAAACTCAAGCTCTGGGTAGGGCCAGAGTCCCCAGTGCTCCTTCCGGGACAGAGTCATTGGAGACCAGAAATAGTGGGGGATCTCACTGGTCTTCTAGTATCACCTCCGGGCTAGAGCAGGGCCTAATTCTATGTTCTGTACAGTGTGTGACGCCCTGTTGCTGCTCAATATATGTTAAGTACCAACAGTAACCATGGTGGTAATAGAATTTCTCTTCATATAAACTAGCTTGCCTCCACCTTGATTGTACCCTGTGTCTCCCAGTAATTGTGTGGCATCTCCCTGCTGTTCTTCTCTCTCCTAATCACATCCTACTGGCATGATCTTAAAGCACTTCAAGCAAATGGGGAAAAGGCTTAATGGCTCCACTCAAAAGGAGCAGCAGGGCGTAGGTGCCTCCCAGTCAGAAGGATGAACTCCGAGGGAAAAGCAGCCTCTTGCTTTCTTCTTCATAAATGCAAACAGGGAGGTGGGGAGAGGGAGGAGAGAGGAGTTAGCGAACTCAGGTTTACTGGAGAGGGCAAACAGAATTTCTCTTTGTTTCCTCACATCGTGTTTGTATTGGGAAGATTTAGTATATTGTAATGACTCGAAGTTGTGGAAAGGATAGGAAGAGGTGCGTGTCAACACCACTTACCAGCATGCCCTCAGCAATGATTTCACAGGAAACATATCCTTGTGGCCAGTGGGAAACACACAGTTGACCCCACCTCCATCCAGAGAGATCACACTGTGCACTGAGAAACTGAGCATCTCCAAGCCGGCAGCTAAGGTCATGGGCTCCTGCCACAGCACCCTGGATGCTAGCAGGCAGGTGGACCCAAGAACACTGAAGCTGCATGAGCTGGAAAGCACCACTGCACTCACAGAGACCAAGTGGGCAGGAGCAATAGCATGGGTCCAGGGGACTGCACTGCTCTCCCTGTTGTGGGAAGCATGACAGTGACAAATACACACCACTGTCTGCCCTGTGCCCTCTGCTTAGGCTGTGTCACATGACCACGCTGCCAGCTCCATGAAGCACACCCACTTTCCTAATCAGAGACAAACAGCAGCATAGCAACATCATGAGTCTATGTGCCTCCATCTGATGCCATGTGCAGTGTCTCTCCTGAGGACAGGTGCTAGCCATTGCTTTGAGAAGAAAAGGAACAAAGGCTGAAATGCGAGTCCAAGCTGCTCTACAGGAATGAGACATCCCATGCTGTTCCTGTATGACCGGGAAATGGGAAGAAGGTAAATCTTGTGAAGGAGGCAGGTGATGTCCCAGGACTGTGGACATCATGTCTCCCTGGCCAGCCACATCAGTTTCTACAGAGTATCAGAAAGAGTGGGCAAGAGTGAACAGAGGCATATGAGACCTTTCACCACAAGACAAATGTCAGCAGGTGAAAAGCCTGTAGGACAGCTCTTCACCACAGAGTGATCGACTACCTGTTCTCCCTCCCGTGGGTGGAGGAGTATCTGGTATTTTCTCTGTTGTTGGTAATTGATGACAAGACACGATCATTTTTAGCCACTTTTAATCTTTCCACTATAATAAGGCAAAATACCTTTCTCTCAGGATATTCCTGGAGAAATTATGATTATCCTTTATGCCGAGCTTTGTAGAATTTCAGTCTGCCAGTGAAATGAACTATACTATCAAGCTTCTAGTTTACTACCTATTAGAAATAAATCATTTACTACATAATTCCATGGAGAGGTTGTTAAAGCTGTTTCTCTAAATTGCCTTTGCATTTCCAGCTTTGGACCCTTTTTGCATAGGATATAGTAAGCATTCAATATGGAAATGACAAAGTGACTGGAACTCTCATTATCCTTAACCCTGGGTTCAGTCATCTTGGGGGTCATGTTGGTTCAGCTGGAACCTCTATATCTTTCTATTCTTTTTCTTTCCTTTTTTCTGGTGGACTCCCCCAAAATAGCTATTTATAATAGACATTGTCAACCTGAAAGATCAAGCAGTAGGCAAACTTTTCTTAGAAACTTTCAAGTCGTGGAGAGAAATCCCTGAAAACTTAGGCAAGCCCAAAGTCAGAATGGAATGTAAACTCCATTTTACAACGGCAACTCCACTTACACATCTTAAACCGGTATCTACTGAGCATCAGTGTTTTATGTAAGGAAGCAAATAATGAAACTCATAATCCTTGCTTTCAGCTTTATAGTTCAGTGAAAGTTGGGCATTTGCAAACAAAAATAATAAATTACAATCACAACACATAGAGAAACACACCATTGCGGTAAAAGCAGGAGCGGCCACGTAAGCGTGCGTAAGAGGAGCTCGTCTTCTCCACCGAAGGGGTAATCTTACAAATAATAAGCGATGGAAGCAGGGAGATAAACCAATAAAGGGGCTCGAGTTGACTTTGGCTATGGTTGTGGCAAGACAGTGGGTGACTTGGTACACGTTCCAGACCTCACATCAGTGCGAGGTTGCGGTCGGGTGCAGAGAACGCAGCAGGGCGGCTCCCCGGAGCCAGGGCGGCGCGGAGGTGAGGAGACAGCGGGCCGGGCGGCGGGGGAGGGCTGGGAGCCGGGCGCTGACGTGCGCGCGGACAGGGCTGCTCCAGTCTGGAACGCTCTGCCACGTCCTGATAGATTCCCCTATTTTAAGTTCTTTCTCTTTAAGTGGAAATTTTAGCAGAGAAAGTATTTCCCAGGCTCCTTCACACAGAAAGTGTACAACAGTGCCTCAAATCCCACCGACGGGTCGGGCGGCGACCGGATTCGCAGGGAGCCAGCGGACCTGCTTTTCTGGACCGGGCGCTTAGCGGCTGACGGCCACTGCGCCTGCGCGTGGCCTGGCCGGGCTGCCGGCATCTGCGCCTGCGCATGGCCGGGCGGGAGCACCGCTCCGCACTGCTCTAGCAGTTTTTTGGCTGAGCAGGTCCCCAATCTCCAGGAGCTCACGTTCTGCCGAAGTGGGGTTATTGACTCTAATGAAAGAATTCCGCCCCAGTGATGCATATCCCATGCACATGAAAAGCATACTTGGTCCAAAGCACGAGAGTGCCACACGGGGTGCATTTAAAAGAATTAATTAATAATTTCAATTTAATATTAACCTCACAGAATCAAAAAATGCCATGGAATAGCAAAATAGAGTTCAAAAGCTGCAGGGAGTAAATATAGAAGTTAATCTTAATATATCTATTTATAAACAGTGTCTAAGAGACAAGAAAGGAAATCTATCCATACAGTTCTAAGTTAGCAGATGGAAAATGCTTACATAACCTCACACTCACACCCGGCTTTCAGATTTTCAGTTTACACCGAATCTCAGAAATGGCTGCATAACACAGACCACGCTGTGAAGTGCTGGAGGCAGGGTGGTCTAAAAGTTGCAACCAATATGCATAAAGTATCATACTTTCCAATAGGTACAGGTACCTAAAAACAGGCATCGAGTCTTGCCCAAAATCTAAGGAAAAAAAAAAAAGCATTAAGAGCTCTTTAAAAAATTGTCATGCTTTCATTCATATAATTCCTGCTAGCTACCCATAATCCCCAGC
Organism: Hydrochoerus hydrochaeris; assembly: GCA_004027455.1. NCBI lineage: Eukaryota > Metazoa > Chordata > Mammalia > Rodentia > Hydrochaeridae > Hydrochoerus > Hydrochoerus hydrochaeris. Next base: position 401,588 of record PVLA01000055.1, read on the forward strand.
CTGACCTCTGCTCACACATGATGCATCACTAGTCCAAGGATGTTTTACAAACCGGTAAATCAGGCTGGAAATAATACTTTGCTGTCTAAATCCAGGAGCAGATAATCTTAAGGAGAGCTTATTTTTATTTCTTGCAATCTACATGCCCAGTCCCACAAAAAGTATTTTCCTTATAATATCCTTCAGCTGCAGAGCAAGAAGTTTAAAGAAAATCACTACCACACAACTAGGACAGAGATAAACCTGAGATTCGAACAGCTCATTGCTTGGTTCCGAAGCCCTGATTTTTCTTCTTCACCACAGCAACTATGTACAATCCCAGCAATCTGAGAGGCTGAGGCAAGGGGATCATGAGTTGGAGCCCAGCTTGAGTAACTTAGCAAGACCTTGCCTCAAAGCAAAAAATAAAAAAGGACTGGGGATTTGGCCCAGTGTGAAGGTTCTCAGTTAAGTAAAAAAGCAAATCTTGGAAGCATCCAGTGCCAGCCTCCTCCTTGCCACCCTACATACTTCGAACCAGGTTTGCCTCCCCAGGAGCCCTCTTTATCTAAAAACTTGAGTGAGAAAATCCTGGTTCCAGGCCATTACTGGTGCTGTGTGGGAATCCCCAGGCTGAGCCTGTCACCATCCTGCTGAGTTAACTACTACTCACCCCGCACGCTCCTCCTGTGTACCCAGGGGGTGCGCCCCTTCAGCCTTCCTGGCTGCCACCCACTTAGATGCAGACGTAGACCTGGGCTGCAAGATGTCACTTTTTCTTTTGTCTGTTTAGATATTGATGAGCAAGGGGAATGGTTCTTGGTTTGACCTTGATTTTTCTCATTTACTCCCAATAGTTTCCTCTCACTCAAACTAAATATTTCCAGAATGCCAGGCTAATGGGACTAGAACCCTCCCTCATAAGAAGCACATATCTACAAAGTGTGAGAATTCATATGGACACATCTATAAATACAGAAGTATGCTTATATAGAAATATATGATACATGTAAAAATATACAGAATGAAAGGATATCCATTGCACTATCAATTTGCTTGTTACAAAACACTTGTGCTTTTGCTGTTCATTGTTCAGTAGTGAATCCATATTTTATCCCAATATTATAGAAAAGAAAAGTATGGACCTAAATTATTTACTCAATAATGCAAAGATAACTGATAGCTCTCAAATTGAACCTTTTAATTCCAAGTTTCCTCCTTGTGGAGAATTATCTTTAGCATTTAGGACAAATATAACAAACTATCCAGGGAAATTCACTCAGATGTGTTAGTGAATCACTCAATGTCTGATAATGAGTTTTAAAAACCAGGTAAAAGAAGCCAAAAGACAGGTATCATAGAACTGGTGTTAATTTCCTACTATTTTTGGAAATTCTGTATCATTTCTATTTTTTGTTTTGTTTTTAAAATTCAAAAGAAGTTATTTATCCTTCTCTGAAGTGCAAGTAAACAATATTAGTATTCTTGAAAAGCTCTAAATGTTTCTTGACAGGTTTGGGGTTGGTTTTTCCAAATTGGCTGGTAAATATGATTGAAGCTGAAGAATTGACAGACAGGGGAAGCTAGAAATATTTACGTGAGTGCATGCAGGTCTGACACATTCTATCTCACTGATGTGCAATCATTTCTACATTTCTTTCTTCAGCAGCAAGGCTCATGCTACAAAATTAATCTCTGAAGCAATTTGTTTTTAAAAGTAAGGCTAATCGCATAACACACTCATAGAACTGAGTGTGTGGTTACAAGAGTTGCTGTCAGCAATTTTGGAGAGTGGCTGAGATTGCTGTGATCTGAAACGGATCAGAAAGCAATAATCCACGGAGTAAATCTGGTTACTGCATGCTTTTGAAGCAAACTGTACTGTAACCAGCTAAATTCATTCATGTACTTTCTATGGATGTTTTTGTACTGCAACACGATGGAGCGATTACAACAGAGACATGTTTAGGTCCACACAGTTTAATATCTGCTGTCTAATCCTTTCGAGGCATTTTAGCTTTCCTGTCACCAAGACACAACTCCCATGGCTTCTGGGGATTCAGTCCATGGTTAGGCTGGTTCCAAAGCAGAACCATCATGGCAGAAAGGCCTGGTAGAGGAAAGCCGCTCAGTGCATGGCAGCTGGGATGTGGAGCAGGAACAGTGCCAGAGGGTAAGGGATGAAGTCCCGAAGGCTGTCCTCTCTGACCCACCCAAACACACCCAGGAACATGCTTTCCTCACCTGCTGGGCATTTCTCAAACCAAGGAAGCTGACAAAGCAGGATCATTTGTCACATGACATAAAGCTTGATCATTACTGGTGTGGAGCCATTGCAGATTGTCAAGTGAGATGAAGACCTGAGTCTAGGTCATCAGTGAAGATGTGGAAAGAGTACAGCTCAGTGTAGGTTGAGAACATAGAAAAAGCAGCGGTCTACCAGTAGGCTGCAAGTGGAAATGGTCACAGCATATTGTTTTAAATGGGAGATTGATGTTAGGAACTGAAGGCTCAGAGATTTGAAAAGGTGACATGATACGATTTGGGAGCCTTTTATGCCGGATTAATTTAATGTGACTTCTCCCTGAAGAGCTTCATGGCAAACCACTAAAATGCAACCCAACTAAATCTAAGCATCCTGGTATTCATTTTGAGTATATTTCAAAAATATACTTCAGAAAGAAAACAAATTTAAAAATTAAAACTAAAGGAGTTCCCTTTCTCCATTTGGAATAAAGGCAACATATCTAAGAATCTTCTCTCCCTCCTTCTTTTATTTTCTCCCTCGCATTATGTTTCGATCTACGATGTCCCTCCGAAGTCTCATCAGGCAGGGGTGGGGCTTTTAGAAGGTGACTGGGCTCCAAGGGCTGTAACCCATCCGTGGGTCGGTGGCCGAACCCACCAACAAAGTTGTAACTTGGTGGCATTGTTGGGAAATAGCATAAACCAGAGGTGACGCTCATCGAAGACCGTGAGCTGCAGGACGCTGGGCGTGGCCGTGAACAGCACGTCTTGTCCAGGCTCCTTCTTCCACGCACCTCTTTCTCGGGTATCCCGGGGTGAGCAGCTTTCTTCACCTGTCTCTCGCCAGGCTGCGGCCTCTCCACAGGCCTGCAGCAATGGCGCCAGCTGAGCCTGACTGACATCTAGGACACCCGTGCCGGGAGAAAGCCTCCTTAAACTGATCTTGGGCATTTTACCATCGAAAGCTGATTGATCCAGCTCTCACCCTTTCTCCCTGTCCCTAACCTTTTCATTTCCTGTTTCTTCCCTCCACTCCCCTGCTTTGCCTCCCCCCCCCCGCCCCCGCGTGTTTCCCCTTTCAGTCACTGTTCCCCTCCCTGTGCATCCACCAGTGCTGCTCTAGAAAATTCTGGGACTCTAGCAAAGTAAGGTTACCACAGAGACCTGTAAACTTCTTATGTCACCGGATGTCTTGGCAGTCTTGTGAAACCTATGAACCTGTTCAACACAACGTTTCTAACAACCTACAATAAGCTACATAAAACTGCAGCAAAAGGAAAACATACAGGAATACGGCTATCAAAGATGAAAAACAAAAATTACGTTGTAGTAATATATGTTCCTGTTAACACATTTAATAATAAGGCCTAGCACAGGTTAGTAGATGCTATACTTACAGGAAGGACTAGTATAAACAGTATTTTGAGATCTATAAAATCAAAATATGATCCATCAGTAGATTTGATTTCTATCAGTGAAATCATGGCTTGAGACCACATATGTTCATAACTGGAACCACTAAATTTTAATGAGAGTTTGGTGAAAAGAGCAGTGGAATTTTTACCATCCCATTTGGATATAAGTTTGTAAACTCCTTATTTAGGGAATGACACAGCATGGGCTAAACAACTGAAGACAAAATCTTTTTACGGGCAGAAAATGAAAGAAATGTTATATAGAAATTATTTTTAACAACTAAGATTTTTGAGTAGTGCTGTGAATTAATACCCATGGGCTTTATAAAAATGAACCTGACAGCATCATATAAAATGCATTGAGGGATAGGATATGTAAATAAACTACATTTTAAAAGGTTTTGCAACAGTACATAAGGTACTTTCATTAGATGTGGAACTAAACCAACATATATTACTTGAACTTAGGAAGCATTTTAATTAATTAACATTTTCAAAGCAGGGGTAGAAAATGATTTAGAAAATGTTTCCAAAGAATATTGAATACTTTTTCATGAAATAGTTTATTCCCCAAACTCTGCAAGACATCCGCATACTACACACTGTGAGAGAAATTAGCAAAAGGTAAGAAATCTAGTGCACTGAAATTATTCAACTGGAGAGTTTTTGAAAATTCTCCCCAAACAGAGGGATTTTGAAAAATGACTTCTCTGTGTGTCACCAAGTGAGTATAAGATTTGGAGTTCACATTTCCACTCGGGTTTGTTAACTCTGAGTACTCAGACGGCCTGCTTTAAGCACTGGTGTTTTTCATTTATAAAATAGAACACTAATTCTGGTTGCTCACAGGACTACAGAGAGAATGATTACTCCACATGAGCAAAAGTGCCAGTCCTGTTACCGGATGCATTGTCACTGCTCACCACGCCTTGATTGTATTTCACAAATAAGAGTATGCTAGGTCTGTTGGCTAAGATGCTATCATTTAAAATCATCTTCGAATGAAAGATCGCCCACGTCCCCTTTTCTTCTTCCATAAATCATGTGTTTGTTGTCCTAGAAAGCTATAATTTGGCTCCCTATAAAATTTCCTTGATTCCAAGACAATATTGAGCCTACAATACTTCAGTGTTCGGAGTATTAGAAAGTTGAATATCTAAATAGAGTACCTTGAAAGAGTTTTGATTGCATTGTGTACTCTCATCTTATTGCCTTGAAACAAAATAATTATACTCTTTTGAACACAAGGTTTCTGTGCACCAAGCCAGCATTTCTGAAGCTGTGTCATCTCCAAGAAGGCAGAGCTTAGTGCTATGAAAAGCAGCTTCACCTTGTTCACTTGATCACAAAAGCAATGATTAAAACAAGGAGCTGAAGTCCCCTGCAGCAGCTGATGATGCCACAGGGGGATGGGAGGCCTTCGCTGGCTGCCAGTGCACAAACTCCGTTAAAAGATACTGAATTGTATCTAAAAAGACAGAAAGGAACCAATAGTCTTAACCTTGTTTTCTTGAAAAAGAACTACTGTGATTTTTTGGTCTGCCACCATAAGAAGAAAGGAGACACCATCACAATTCGAGACTCTTCCAGTAGACCTGTGACTTAAAAATGGATCCTTGTCATTCCCGGCCTGCAGCTCATCCTGAGTGGGAGTGTAGGCCACCGGCCCAGCCTGGCCTGAGCAGTTTTGGAGTCAATTTTAGTTCATGTTGGCTTCTCCGTACCTTCAGTCAATCAGATGTCTTTTAGCTTCAACCTTAGCAAGTTGTCAGCAGCTCCTGCTGTATCTGCCTTCACTTGAGTGAGACATGAATGCACAGAGTAAATGCTCAGACCAAGATGCAAACACAATTCGGCTCTTCTTGGCCCCTGTGGGACATCTCTTACCCTCTCTTCCAAGGCTGTCTCAAATTTGTGGGAGAAGCCTGCAAGATGGGCCTGCTCATTCCTTTTCTCCACAAAATCACATCAGATTCTGTGTTTGGATTTTACCTATTTCTGTGCTCCTATCTTCCCTGTGGTAGATTTTTTTTAAAGATTGCTCTTAACTCAGTCCTCACGACCAGCCATTTATCGCTTCTCTGCATCTTTGTTTTCCTCATGCATTTCCAGAGCCTCCTCCTGCTCCATCTGTAGCCCACGTACTGACATAGAAACACTCTTTTTTTTGCTCCCAAAAGTTTGCATAATTGCAAGAGCTGTGTGTGGGAGCTGTGTAACTGTGCTGCCACATGAAGAGAGGCAGGGGCAACTTCTGTAATTGTGCTACCTTTTAGGAGCCCCGGGTTGTAATATGCAGAAAGGGGACCTCAGAAGAGATGTAAGACAGTGGCCACAAATGGAAATGCACTTTGAGTCCAGGTGGGCAGAATTTTTACACAGTGTGATTCTTTGTAAGACAGTCTCTGAAGTAATTCAACACTGGTACCCAGGCAAAGCCTGCAAAGGAGTCAGATCCCAACCCCAGTGATGCCAGTTCTGTGGCCCACAACCAGTCAAACTGCCCCATCCGACCATGGAAAGCTCGCAAAGGACCATATGTTCCTCAGGACCTTAGACAACAAAGTGCTAATCCTACACCAGAGAAAGGGAGGCTGCACTCTGCACACAACACCCAAACTAAGAGAGGTCCTGTGGGTTGCTACCGAGGTGTAATCATTTCAGTTCTTTACACGTAGAAAGTCTTAATCACCTTGGATTTTTGTCTACCACAAAAACATTCTAGCTGATGCCTCCACCTTCTAAACCCTCTGCTGCTAATAACCACTGGCACCATCATCCTTAAATCTATTGTGATAATACTGTTTCCCTGCCTAAAATTCTGCAGGGCCTTCTTCATTCCTCATGCTCACTCTAAATTCTCAGTAACTGCACGTCTCTTTATTAGCACAACCCTCTGAAAAGATGTCCTCCCTGCTGGCTCTCACTGGAGCTCATCCTTCCCAAGGGGCAAGTTCACTCCTTACCTCAGACCCAGGCCCAAGTTCTGCAGTTCAGGTCACCTGTTCCTGTCTCTTCTCACAGGAACACCTTTCTCCAAAGTATTGTTCCTTGCTCCTTCAAAACATCCAAGCTCAAGATCCACAAAAGAAAGAGCAAAAAACCTCAAAGATTTTTGGTCTCATCAATCTAGAAAACATCATCTCAGCATTTCTAGACATTCAGATTTAGGTTTCATGTGCAATATTCACATAATGATGAGAATTATACAGCTCCAATGATGAAACTGCAGCTAAACATGCAGAAACTGGAGTCAGACTGGGTTCCTATTTCACTCCTGATTAGCTGTGTGGCTTTGGGCTAATTATTTGAATTACCTAACTGATAAGTTTTGTCATTTGTAAAATAAAAATCATATTGTGAAATTTATCCATGCAACACATATATATTGGCCACAACAGTGACATCAGGACCACGGGCACCCAGTAAAAAGAAAGACAAAAATACCTAAACTCATGGAGCTCATGGTTCAACTCTTCATGGCAAGAATAATGGATAATCAATGCATTTGTGTTGCTCCTCACATAGTGAGTAGCAGATGAATGTTAGCCACCAACTTAAAATAGTATAATAACTTGAGTGAATTAAATATGTTAGTGGAAATGTAAAATGTTTGCAGGGCTGCTTCTGTAAGAACTGGAAGAGAATAGAGCCAGATGTTGTTTTTAAGGAGTTAGCACAGAGCCTGGGCCAGATCAGCACTTCAGGGAACAGTGCTGGCAAAGCAATCCTGTCTCTAGTGTGAGAGGAGAGAACCCAACAGGGTGGACTGCGGGAGGAGCCTGGACCTCAATGCCACAGCCATCACTAAGCCATGTGCCCTCTGCAGCAATGCTCACAGACCCATCAGGCCGACAGCAGTGGACATCCCACAGCCGTTGACAGGCCTCTGAGCACTGGGAGTGCCGAGAAAGAAGCGGGTACCCTCACCTGCACTTCCTGCCAGGGATCAGAGTGATGCCCAGCCCAGGGCACCCTTGGCAGGGGAGACTGGCCATGGGCCAGGCCCACAAGCAGAGCACAGCTCATGCTTCCTCCCCAGGTTTCTCTAATCACATTACAGAAGTGGGGTACCACAGAAGCTATGGAGAATGCAAGATCTCCAAACAAAAACCAGGCACTTTAACCATGATAACGGCAGCTACGTTCTTCAGAGGCCCCACCCATGAATCTCAATCCCAGCCCTCATGGTCAGCAGCTAGTAGAGGCTGATCATGCTGATACACTAAGAAATACTCTTGGTCTTGGAGAGTTTTAGAAGCAATAGCTCATTCCATTTTGTCCATCAAGCCTTTCAATGATGTGTCAATATTTCTTTTCATAGGATTTTATGGTATGTAGATTCTAAGATACTCTCAAATCAAAATTTCCATCCCCACTGAACATACTGTGTCCAGTGATCCTCTCACCTCTCACTTTCTGTGTGGAAAGCCTGGGAGTACAGTGGGTCATCACCCTTGGGTTATGCCACATTGTACCCACATTCAGTGACCAGAAGAAGGATTCTCCTATGAGCTTTGAGGAGAAACACAAATATCCTGGGTACAGAATGCCAATTAATAGTTTTAATGATGTGTTTCCCGTGATGATGTGGATGTGTGGGGAGCCTGCTGCTTTGTGTGGAGAGAGGAATCACATGGAATCTTTAGGCTCCATAGGGCACCGAAGATGCCTGCAGATCTGGCCACCTTGGAAGGAAATGTGGTTTCCTGGACCGAGTTCTCCTAAGAGAAAATGGTACAACAACCCAAACCTGCCCCAAGTCCCTCTCTGCTTCCTCTCTCACATGGTCTCTTCTTTCCTCAGCTGTGGTCCTCCACTTGGTCAGCCTCCAGCCCTGGAATTTCCAGAATGAACAGCTAAATAAACCTCTTTTCTTGACAAAGTGAGCCTACCACACTACTTCATGACAAAGTTGATAACATAATTCCCTAGGCTGTATTACAACTGAGAAGCATGCTGGACACTCAGTTCAGCAAAGGTCAGGGTGTGTGTCTGGAGTGCTGTGCCAGGTAAGCTAGATGTCAACTGTGCTGTCTTGGAGACCCCTGGACAATTAGGAAAGCACACCTCTGTATGTGTCTGGGTGGGTCATGGAGATGTGACCTTCTGGTCCCTGGCTCCTCGCTCTCCGGTGATGACTTCCTGCTCTCCTCCCTGGCTACCATAAACTAAGCAGCTTTGTCTCACCACATCTTCCACCATGATTTTCCTGCCTTGGAGCAGCTAGCCATGGATTCAGTCCATGAATCCCCTGAATGCATGAGCCAAAATAGAGCATCTCTTCCTTTAAATTGTGGGTGTCAGGTGAACATTATCTTGACATATATTTTATAAAAAGAGAGAAAAAATGACACATATTTTATAAAAACAATAGACAAAAATGTGTCAAACAAATTGGGAATCAGTGAGCAAACCATTCTGAATTTATAAGAGAGTTCATACACTAAAGAAATAAGCAAATAATCCATGTTGGAAGTTGGGAATTCATCCAGCAGCCCTGAAATGCCACTAGAGAGGTTTGCTGGTTGTTTTTTCCATTTCTTGGCAGGAGCGCTACATTTGAAGTCTTCCAAGAAAATACACTTGGCCAAAGTTTAAAAAGATGAATCAGAAAAGGGCCTGGCATTGTGGAGATCAGATGAGCTGTTGTATACAGGCATGGATTGATACAATAGAAATGGGGATGGGGGTGCCTGTGAATACCTTAGGAGAAAAAACCTGTGAGTCTCACTGCACTATGTAGCAGCCTCAAGTTGTCCAGCTGAGAGAGACAAAACTGACTCACATCATGGCGAAAATAAAAACACCAGTAACAAGCAACTGGCTCTGCATAGCAGTTGCCGTTTCATCAGGTGTGAGTAGCAGGCAACATGAATGCATGAATAGTTACTCACAAAGCATTTCTGCTTCCTAGGCACACGTGAGACATCCCCCCTCAGATATAGCATGCAATGACTGGAACACAGCTTACAGAGGTCATATGAGGGGCAGCTATTTTTGTTGAAGCCATACATAAACTTAAGTTCCTTTTTGAGGTGTGGGTTCATTATTCAGAGAGTTAGGTGAATGTCACTTTTCTTTATCCCGAGAGAATGACTGGTTACTGCACAATGACTGCGCATGCACGCTAGGCAATGTGACATGCATGTTCTTATACACACATGTTTGCACATGACCACACATGTTTTCCTGGAACTACAAATTGCTTGTTTCTCTTGTACTTTCCAGATAGAATAAGGCTGAGGTAATGTTAAACTATAAACTACATCACAGCCATTCACCTCCATTGTTTCTAAAGAATCCATGAGGAATTAAGGGTCATGCATACCTGTAATACAAGCAGGCTGGGAGGCTGAAGCAGGAGGATCACAAGTGAGAGCCAACCCGGAGCAACTTCGTGACTTAGTGAGACCCTGTTTCAGAAAAAAAGGCTGCCCGCACCACAGGAAGTGTCAGCTGAGCTGCATGAGCAGCAGGGCCGAGGTCACAGTGGGAAGATGGGTGACCTCACATGTTCAAATCAATATTTCAGACCTTCAGAATTCCTGTATAATTTTCACTCCACCACTTTCTTCCCTTAGATTCATTCAGTGCAAATGAAACCCAAAGAGGACAACTAAAGAAAACAGGAAAAGGCTGCATGAATGGCAGGGGCAATGGAGGATTCTGATAAGTGAAGAGCAGATTCTAACCATGATGAGCATTTACTCATGGAAGTGTAAACTTCCACATTCTGGACATAGTTTGAACACCATCATTACTTAAAATGTGACCAAACAAAGTCCACCTCCAGAGCCAAGAAGTCAGCACTTGTTATTATTACATGACATCCCTGAACCCCAGAGCCTGGGATGCCACCTTCCCAGGTACAGAGTTCTGTGATTTTCACCTCTTACTTCCATGCAGGCCAAGCAAGTACAGAACTCACTGCAGTCTAGAAATGAAATTTTTTTCCTTTTCGGGGAAAAACATGAAAAGAAACAACCTTTGAGAAACGCTAATGAAATGTGACCCTGCCCCCAGCCCATGTGATAAAGACCCTGTGTCACCACTTCTGGGGAGGCTGGCTCTTGGCTTAGCTATGGCCCGCAGGCTTGACAAGGGAGCACGTGACTGTATCTCGGGACAGTGAGGGAGCTGTTTCCAAGTGAGCAGAAAGGAGGTGCGCTTGGAGCACATCAGACTCCAGGGAAGTGAGCTTCCCTCACAGTGCCACTCCAGAGCAAGCAGGCACTCAGACACAAAGCTTAGATCCTACCTGTGCATGAAAGAAAAAACATCAGAAGTGATGTTTCGGTTTCTTGTTGCTCATGAATAGATTTTATTTTGCCCTGTTCCAGTGAGTTCTAACCATCAAGGCAAGATGTCCGGTTTCTGACTGTTCGCAGAAAATGACATTTCCAGGAGTTTTGCATACCTGGCATGCTTGAGCCATCTGGGTTTAGTGGGAGCAGACTGCTAGGGAGTTGTTAGCACTCTGGGTAATAATTTCACAGCAAATGATTAGGTGGTAGGGAAGGGGGACTTTTAATAGGATGATGTGGCATGTAAGGTTGGAGATATGGGCATTTTCTAGTAGGGAGATTCAAAATTTCAAAAAGCTTCGTGGGTTCCATAAGTACTCGTGGTCCTGGGTGTGAGTCAGCCTTCATAGACATCCCTGGTCATGAGATGCACTAGGCCATGTGGGTAATGCAATTTGGAAAACCTGCATCCTTCTGCTACAGGAGCCCCAGGGAAGAAAGTCACAGCCACGCAGGCTGTGTACAGTCCTTGGAGTGTCCTGGCAGCCCCTGGTAAAACCTGCTGCGATCAGCTGCAGCCATGGGCAGGTGTTTCCAGATCTGAGCGGTAATTCTCAAAAGCAGTTTTAATCTCCTTGTGTGTGCTCCTGAGTCCTGGTTTCAGCAAGTGACACATTGTTAAGTATGATGTGAGCTTGGGAGAACTTAAATCTTCCTAAGAAATCAGGAGTCTCTGTCCAGAAAAGTAATGTCTCCTGGTGGTGGGGAGAGCAGAGCCTCCTGGTTTAAATCCCAAATTCAGGAAATGTGCCATCCAGTCAGACAGTCCACTCTCGGGAGCTTCACATTAAATACTCACGAGGTTACGAGCTGTGTTTACCAAGGTCCTGCCCAGATTTTAAAACGGCTGCGGTTCATAAAATCTGGATTTACTTAAAACCAAAGTGGGGCCTTCACTCTCTCCCGTGTTGTATCTGAAGCCCACTCAGCTGACTGCAGGGTGAGCCTCCATCTACTTACTTGGCACTGAAATCTGTCTCAGGTACGGTTCCTAGCCTTGTTCTATAAACTCAGTGCATTCCTGTCATAACTACATGAGATATCCCGGCTTTGTGGATGTGAAAATTAAAACCTGGGCCAGGTAGCTAGTTCATGACAAAGCCAGGATTTAAACCTGACAGTGATTTATGGACAACTGGTTTTCCTGCACCTGATATTTCTTGCTATTCTATAAACGAGTATAGTTGCTACTGGAAAAACAAGAAAGGAACTTATACAAAGACCAAGGTGGGGGGTAAGATTGCCACTGACATCTTGTCCTAGAAAATGAATTCCACAGAATAAAAGTGAATCAAAGGACATGTGAAGAATGTCATCACAACAGTTTTATCAACAGCTGACCACAGCAACAGTGGCAGAGCCCATGGTGAGCTTCACAGCCCTCTGAACTTGACCCCCAGCATCACAAAATGAAAGCCAAAGCAATCATGTCAAATGCACCACCTGTCCCTGCAGCAATCACACCACACCACAGCGCAGGAGGGAGCAGCCACCCCTCTCCCTGGCCATCCCAAACACAGCAGTGACTACCACAGGGCATTTCATGCTGGAACCATCATGACTATTACTTAACTTTGCAAAAAAAAAATTAGATCTTGTCTGAGGGAATGGAGCATTTGTGGTTCTTCCCATTTCATTTATCGGTCCTCTGTTCTTGATTTTGGTCAGGAGAAATCACCTTGTTAACTGCAGTGAAAGTCATCAGAAGTCTGAAATTCAATCAGTAATAGAATTGCAGCTCTACATGGGAGGTAGATATTTTTTTCAGTTATCCACCTTTTTGTCAAAGGAAATTAACCAGACCTGCCCTCTTCCTGCAACTCACTGCAGTTGCTCACTGTCTCTGCTCCCTCTCCCATCCCGCCCCAGTGGAGAGGATCACTGGCTCTGGCTCTGAATACGCTTGGTTCCAATGGTGCCAAATTCATCTACAGCATCACAAAAGCATCCAGAGAGTTTGTGCTCAAGGAAACCGTGCTTTCTTTGTTCTAAATCCCAGATGCCTGCAGGAGAACAAAAGAAAACCTGGTAATGTAGGAATCTAAACCGATCCAGCAAAATTTATGATGATGCTTTTTTTTTTCTTTTTCCTTGAGAGGAAGAAAAATCCTTGCAAGGGTTCCTCCCACAGATCAGAAGGATGCAGGATGCAGGCTGCTCCTCCTTCCTTGACTTCTCCAGGAACTTCAGATCCCCACAAAAGCACACATTATATAAAACTGAGCTGACTGAACTGACTGCAGTGCTAGCAGGAGTTTGCATCTCTGTTTATTAGTCAGTTCCAGACTTAGCTGAGGATTAGCAAAAGCTGCTTGTCTTCTCAGTATTAAAATTACACCTCCTCAGCTACTAGGGCTATAGTGAATCAATGCTCACAGAGCCGCCTTGACCTTGCCCTCCATCCCATCTGCACCCCTGCCCCTTCACAACACCCACTACGGTCACCACTGCTGCCACAGGAAGGGAGGGAGCAGGCTCTGAGGGAAACTTCCCTCTCCTTCACCCTCTCCTTCACCCTCTCTCTCCCACACATGCCCTCTCCCTCTCCTCTCTCTCTCTTTCTCTCTCTCTCTCTCACACACACACACACACATCACATATCACACACATATGAAAAACCCATGTTTTCTGCAACAGTATCCCACTCTGAGGACCAAAAAGAGCTACCATAACCAACCATTGAAATGGGTCCTCCACAGGAGGGCAGGTGGGAAGAAACTACAGTCCCACAGTCTCTGAGGAATTTACACTCTAAAACATGAGCTGTGCTCCAAGCCAATGACTGGGTCCATGTTCTTTGTCCTAGGACTCATTCCAAACTCAACATCCTTTCTTCCTGGCCACGCAGTTGCCTCTCTTGGACCATCCGCGTTTTCTCGCTCTCTGGGTGCTGGGGAAGATCTCTTCTGGCTGAAAACTGCGGCAACCTGGTTTAACCAAAGCTGATCTGCTCACTTCTTCTTTTTCATAGATACACAGAAACTAGAGTCTCCCCAAGGAACCCAGAATGCAGAAAGAGCTAAATTACAGTTTCTAAGACTTTGATGAAGTTGAGTAGCTTTCCAGGCTCTGTGCAACCTAACAGATGACTGACCAGTCACCCCAACAAGAACACCAATGCAGCGATTTCACCGTCCAAGACCACCCCGTGGCCACCACCCTTCACCAGACCCATCTTGGCATCCATGGACTGCTTGTATTTTGATGGTAAGTTAACAACTTCAATTTATTTGACAGCTTTTCAAACTCATTCATTACAACAAAATGTTTGCTTTTCAAATGTGAAACAAGATATAGAAGTTCTAGAATTTCTAAATGAAATTTTTAAGTTTTGTAATTCAAATTCCTTTTGTGATCCAGCATGCTAGTTGGAAAAGTCCATATTTCCTGATTCCAACTTTCTTTTGCAAAGAGCTCATCATATTCTATTCTCTGGAGTTGCTTCTGGCTGTGTTTTCCCAAAGTTGAATCACATTCAGCTATAACCAGGAGGAAATTTTAAGTTGGGAATTGCCTGCCAATGAAACCCATACGTAATCTGATTTTAATCATTAGTTTCAATTTTTTTCACTAAGTAAATCTTTATGCCAGAACATTCATGAGGTGATCCTGAGGTACCATTATCACAGCTGTGCAGCCCTGGGGATTGGGACCAGGGTGGCTCTGGGCTGAAGTCTGGCTCTGGGCTGAAGTCTAGCTCTGCCACTAACTGGCTGCATGACCTTCCGTAGATACTCCTTAGGCAAAGCTCAGTTTGCAGCTTTCCCATTTGGTTTGTATGAGGATTGCGTATGCTAAATGAAGGATGCACTGTTTAATCCCCAGAACAGGACTAGTACTCAGTGAATATTAGCCCATGTCATTCTCCTTCCTTCAAGCTTGAAAGACTTTGAACATACACCATAAACAGAAATCAGAGTGGCATCAGACTTCTCACCAAAACGACTTACACTAGCAGAAAACAGAGCTACCCTTTCATGTTCTGAGACATAGTAACCTAGCATTCTGTACCTGGCAGATTAATATTAAGATTTGTCATTGTCCCCTGTGAAAGACCAGCAGCACACACTAGAGCTGGGTAACTTTGGGCTGATTGTTCATTGCAGCAGTGAGGGAGTTCCACTCCCATTGACCAGTGGGCCACTTTCTAGAAGGATGTTGGGAGAGTTCCTGTAGGATTTAGGCTCTGTTAGTGATTCTGTAGAACGATCAAGGAAATGGGTGTTTTGGTACTTTCAAGAAGTAATAATTACTCTGTGACTAGTTATCTCAGCGATGTTTATCTAGGAGTTGGGTGAAACAGAATAGGAGAGATCTAAAACTTAACTGGACTGATTATAACTTCTTTATGTTGCCAAGAAAGGATAATTTTTTTTCAATGTGAGATGGTCATCCAGAGTCTGCTTTCTTCATTATTCACTAGCAATTTTTCATGATCGAGGGCCAATGTCTAATCCCACGCCTTCTGAGCAAGTGGGTGGCAAAATCCTGCATTCCTCTGACCTTCCTCAACCTTCAGATCTATGAGTCCAGAGAGTTTTTACCACATGCCACACTGAAAGGGAATTCCGTGCAGAATCCCAGTCCCTAGGGATGGCACCATTCACACCATTCTTGCCGTCCCATGGCCTGTGGAAATCTGTCCTGGGAATGGCCAAAGCCAAAGGCCATGCCTCTCCTTTCCCCAAAGCTCCATCCCCAGTAATGGTATTCAAAATCGAAAGCAGTGCTGAACGTAGACGGCTGCCCTCCAGAGCAACTCTGAGGTTCTAAACGTGAGATTAGAATATAAACCTCCACAGATAGGGGTAAGGCATCTATGGGCAGACACTTAGTCCTGAGTGTTTGGTTGTTGACCACAGCATCAATTTTCTCTTCCTGATCACATCCCTGTTTATGAAGTATCTCTTCCCTGTATCTCAGTGCACAGTTCAGTCACACAGCATCACTAGCCAGGAGCATGTTCATGGCCCAAAGTCTGTCATCACAGAGTTCCTTTTTTAGGATCTACCCCTCCAGAATAAGGAGCAGTTAGCCCAGATCTTTCCAAGGGTGGGCTTCTCTTGCTTCGGATCTGCCTGTTTGTACAAGTGGTTCCCCAGCTTTCCTTCGCTCCCAAGTCCCATTGCTGACTGAGTCAGCTTTGGCTATGGAGAACCAGTGAATAATAACTAAGCTCACAGAGACTTTGCATATGAAAGCAGGAAAGAGAAAGTGACTTCTTTTTCTTTCCCAGTGTGTGATGAGCGATGATACCAAAGTGTCTGTTTCTATGAGACAGAATGGAGACAGAAAAGGAGGAAGCAGGTCTAGGGTGGTCCCAGGACTCTGCAATCTGCCATGTGCCAAAAGAATTCCAAAGGGGCGTGGCATGCAGCAATGACTTCACCATGGCAGGCACCTAAGTCAACTTCATTATGTAAGAAAAATAAGATTATGGTAAAGTAACCATCTCAAGTAACAAATCCACTAATATAATTCACCATTTGTCACACCACCAAATGGTTATAATATTTGAGTTTGAGAACAGTGATCCTAAATAAGTGAACACATTTAAAATTCATCCATTACTGCTAACTCTACAATAGGAAAATAAGAAAGAAATTAAGTTTTCCCTAGAGTCATTTCACATATAGCTGCTTGACAAAGAAGGAGGCTAAGAGTCAAGACCAGGTTACCACGATAAACATGCCCAGCGAGCCGTACACCAGACAGAATGAGGAGGTGCAATAATGTACGTGAGGTGGGAGGCTGAAGAGTCCAACCAGGAATAGAGAGGCCGCTAAAATGTTTTATCTGCTCTATGTGGAAATAAATATAGCACACGTAGGAAGAGAAAAGGGTGATCTCATTGGCGCTGGGAATCCAAGATGAGAGAGATAATAGTCAATCAAGTAATATTCAACTATTGTTTAGAAATTTTGCATAATGAAAGGACAAGAAAAAGTAAAACAAATTAGACATTAAAACTTTTGAGAGGAGTGAAGGTACCGAAGAAAGGAATCAACCCTTGTGCACCTTGGGACTGAAGATGGCTCCAGGCATTGCAGAAAACATGGCAGCACTTCCTGCAGAGTTAAAAGCTGAGTTTCTGCCTGACTTGGGATCCTTCTGCCAACCCAAAAAAGAATCAGTCTGTGGAAGAGGCATCTGTATTCCCGTGCTGCTGCAGCACTGTTCACAGCACCAAGGTGGGGAAGCAGCCTGCATGTCTGTGAATGGCCATGGAATGGAACTGTGGCCCATATGTGCACAGCAGTGTCATTCAGCTGTGAAAAGAAAGAACTGCCATTGGCAGAGAGCATTAAATCGCGTGAAGCAAACCAGGTACAGAGAGGAAAATGTGCAATCTAAAAAACTCAGCCACACCAAAACAGAGAAAAGCATTGTGGGAACAGGGAGATGTAGGACACAAGTGGTGCAAGAATGCGCCGGCAGAGCTAAGGGACAACGTGGAGACAGCTTAGTGACAGTGTCATGTACCAGAAATGCGCTGAAAGAGGAGCTATGAGGTGGTCTATGGCTCAAACACACATGACACACGTGGACACACACGCGCACACACGGACACACACACAGGTAACGTTGGAAACTGAATGAACTGATTACTTTGCTTAACTCTGCATGTGACTCATTTCTTTATGTACATATGTATCCAAAGAGCATGTTGCATATCTTAGTTAATAAAAATTTTGGGAAAATAATCATGCAATCAGAGGAATTACAATTCATCAAAATATATAGAAATATTCGGGCTGGGGATTTAGCTCAGTGGCATAAATGCCTGCTTTGCAAGCACATGGTTGTGAGTTCAATCCCTGGTACCAATTAAAAAAAAAAAAAGAAAAAGTAGAAATATTCTTTTCTGAATGATACAGCCAACTAAAATCAACTGACCTCTAAAATAAAACAAAGATAATATAGGTTACAAAAATAAAAGATTATTGCTTTTATAACATTCTCAGCATGAGAAATACTCTTGGGGATTTATGAATAAGGATTGGTAACAGTCATAAAGTCACACTGTCGGCCGCTCTCAAGTATATCGGAGCTGGTGCGGAGTTGGCTGGTGGGCTGTACAGTGAAGGGCAGCAGCTCTGTGGACTCAGCTCCTGTCCTGAGCATTAGGGTGACACCCTTCCCGGGCCTCAGCTCAGCAAGGATCTCCAGGGAAATTCACAAGGTCCCTGGAGTCTGAGGCATCACCCCTCGCTATACTGGGAATGACACTGTTGGGATGGCACTTGCCTCTGCTTAGGGATTTGCTAAAAAGAGGAAAGAAGGAAGGAAGGAAAGAAAGAAAGAAAGAAAGAAAGAAAGAAAGAAAGAAAGAAAGAAAGAAGAAAGAAAGAAGGAAAGAAAGAAAGAAATAAGAAAAAAGAGAAAGAAAGAAAGAAAGAAAGAAAGAAAGAAAGAAAGAAAGAAAGAAAGAAAGAAGAGATAGAAAGAAAGAAGAAAGAAAGAAAGAAAGAAAGAAAGAAAGAAAGAAAGAAAGAAAGGAAATTTAACTAATGAAACTTCCTCTCCTTGTCTTCTGTGTTTCTGTTGCAGATGGAATGTAGGTAGGAGAGAAAGAAGGCCAGGAAATTCTGCCTCCCACTGCAAAAGAAACCTCAGAGGAGGGGCACACGGAGGCCCCAGGGGGGGCATAGGTGACAGGAGGGCTGTGGAGGTTCTGAGACAGTCCACATGAGTTCCAGTGAGGGTCAAGAGCCTCTGGGGCACTGAAACCTACTTCCTGCTGCAAACCGTGCAGTCAATTAAAGGCGAGCACCTCATACCTGCTTCCAATCCTAAAGTGAGGGATGAGACACAAGTATGGGTGCAGCAATCGGAATCTCACACTGCTTTGGAAACCTGATTTTATTTTTGGCCAAATTGCCTGTTTAATCATGTATGCTCCAAATGCCCCATCTGTAAATGCAGAAAATCTTTGCCCACACAGTCCTCACAGGGATGAGACAAAGCTGTGTACATTCTAGAAAACACTTCTCCTGGGCGAAAGGAATGACACTAACTCAGGACTGCTCCTAAACGGCAAATGAAATACTTACGTCCCTGATAATGCGTGTGGGAAAATTGGGAACTTCCAGCATGCACCTGCATAGAAGAGCATCTGTTTTAAAGTTACTTGCATGGAGGACATCTGGAAATTTCTCTCAATAACTGAATGCACTCTAATTGCGCACCTGACCTGCTACTCTTGATGTGATCTGAGGATTGGGAACAGGTGACTGAAATGCCACACAGGCCAGGCTGATGGCAAGGCATGGAACTGCTGGTTTATGTCACCAGGGACTCACATGTAATGAATGAATAAGAGAAAATTCAGTCCCCAGTAAGTAATGTTACCCTCCAGCCTGTGTTTGGTTTGCTGTTAAGATGCTTGCTTGGCTTTTATTTCAACACAGAGGCATTTCTCTGTGCTGACAAAGGACCACCGGATGGATGCCTGTGGTCCAGCAGAGACCAACCCTGCCAGGTTTGACCTCTGGATATGCATGCCTGTCCCCATCACCCACTCAGCACACAGAGAAGCTCCTGAGACATAGTGTCAAGATGAGGAGATAAGTTCTGCTTCAGGTAGAGCCTGGTGCCTTCCCTTTCTCTCCCTTTACACACCTCTGTGGGCACTAAACTCCTGAACCCTATAAGATTCTCCCAGAGAGCCCACTTAGGAAGGACACGTGAGAAGGTGCCTTACCGATGTCACTGTTGGGAGTTTTCTCAAAGAGGACTTCGGTGCTTGGTGTCCTGGCTGCCTCTCTGTCCTCCCAGATGCCTGCTTGCCAGTCTGAGCATGGCACACATGTCGTGCACAGGCTTCCCTGTGCCACCTAACACCACCCCCAGCCAGGCACCCGATGCCTAGCCTGAAACCCCTTGCTGAGTCCTG
This sequence comes from Hydrochoerus hydrochaeris, assembly GCA_004027455.1. Classification (NCBI taxonomy): domain Eukaryota; kingdom Metazoa; phylum Chordata; class Mammalia; order Rodentia; family Hydrochaeridae; genus Hydrochoerus; species Hydrochoerus hydrochaeris. The sequence goes on from PVLA01000055.1 coordinate 421,432, forward strand.
AGAACTCATCCTGATTCTTAGTCTTTCATAGCATCCGTTCCTTTGAATTCCTCAGAACCAACAGTAACGTTTCTGCCTTCTTTAAGAATTAGACTTTCTTGCAGCAGAACTGCCTTAAAAATTTTACCAATCTTTCAATCTGGGTTCAGATGTTACCTGTTTTCTTCATGGAAGACGCTCTGATCTCTACAGTGGAAATTTTCTACATGTCACTTTGATACTCTCTCTATTATCAACATCATCACCACCACCTCCGCATCACCACTGTCACCCCTCCTTGTCACCATCATCTCTGGGGACCACAATTACTACATTTACATCCAATGCCATCTGTTGCATGTCAGCCCTTGGAGGTCCCAGCAACTATCTAGAAGAACATCCTGTTGATGCTGAGCAAGGAAATAACCAAGGTCTTCCAGTGCAATTCTCTGACTCAGTTTTGCAAGTGACAACGTGAGATTCGATGACCAAGGGATACAGAATAAGAAAATCAGAGCACACCTAATAGCTGAAAGTTGATTATTTTTCCCTCACCTGCTGGTTTATTCTGTGTCTCCTCAACATCCTGCTTCATAGAAAGGAAAAAAGAAAGTCAGGTTGCACTTTATAACAGGAGAGTTGAGAGGTAGCTCGGGAGACTCAAGAAAAGGGAGAAACTACCATTTTTCTTGGTTTTCTACTTCATGATTCATTTTAGCCTGCATTTCTCCAAGAGACACTGGGATAAGGCAAAGCTACCTTATGTTACTGTGCAGACTGAATTTTGTCTATTGCTTCCCGGATGAAGCTCCTTGAGGACCTTCAATCACCAAGCAGCCTGGAGGTAATCCTGCCCCACGCCTGCTGGGTCTCTGTTCTAGGCTCACCGCTGGGCAGGCGCTGCCCCTTGAATCCTCCAGAATATGTACACACCTTGCCATGGGGAGAGCAAGAGCCTTGGTGATCTAGGGGAGAGACAGCAGGTAGCCACTGTCCCAGGAATTACACTCTCCACATAGCACACAGAGTTCACTTCCTGAATAATCAGATACCTGGAAACTGCAAAATACTCGAGTGTCACACACAGGTTGTTGAAGGCAGCCATTTCCATGTCTGTGTGAGCAACCAAGGGCAAAAACAGATCCCTGAGCACAGTTACTACACATTTCCTGCGATTGCACATTAAAAGCCAGACACCCCGTGTGCAGACACCACCCAAGGGTACAGGGGCTTTTCCAGTCCTGAGCACACTCTAAGCCCAGACACAAGCCAGTGAGTCACTGCATACCAGCCAGGAGCTCCCAGAGCCAACAGGGTCCCTAAGAGCCCACAGGAGCTGCCTTCCCCCTTGGCAGCTTCCACAGGAGGCCCCTTGACCGTGGCCTGCTGGCGCTGTTCTGTGACTGGCAAATGGCAGGCCCCAGGCAGCCTTTCTTATAGCTCATTCCAAATCCTTGACTTTATTACACCCTGAAGTCTCTAAATTGCTGTGGAAGATTTTCTGAGGGCTCATCCATCCGTGGGAACATCGTGGGCTCTGGGGTGTGAGCACTCCCTTGCTCAAATAAGGAACGGGAAGTGGGCTCGGGCAGGACTTACATATCTTCTTCTGAAATGACATATTTGAGCCTTACAGCAATGTATTCCGTTCTGCTAGCAAGTAATAATGTTGCATCCCCAGCAGTTCTGCCTTTGAGTCGTGCACGGCAGAACGGATCTTCCATTTGTGGGCAGCCGCAGCCCCCGGAGCTGTGGGAACATTGCCAGCAGCCCTGAAAAGCCTCCACACTGACTGGGATCTGGCTGATTAGTGACACTTTGGAAAGTCAGGTTGTCACTGAAGAGAAAAGCAAGGGAACACGGTGGGCGCTGCAGCCTGGAACAAGGCAGTGGGCAGGGGGCTGGCCCCTGCTCCCCTGCTCCCCTGCTCCTGCAGGAACACTGCTCTGCAGCCTTCTCCAGCACAGAGCTGGATGTGGGTGCCCTGTGGCACCTTGGCCTCCTTGTCCTCCTTGCCATCCACACATCATCTGCAAAGGGCAGATCAGTGCCATTTCGAAGCACCCTGTGCTACTTCTCACAGCTGGGGGAAGCGTGTCACACCTCAGTGGCCTTGGGGTTATGTGTGCCCATCTTCATGTAGCCCACTACAAATGTCTTATTTCACAAGCATTAGACAATTCCAGTGGCAAATACCCCTAAGGTATGATGCAAATATTAAAAAATTCTCACTAATGAGTTTGAGTCTAAGAACTTGAGTAATGAGAAATGAGAATTTTAAAAATGTAAATGATATTGAAATATCAGTTGAGTAAACTGATCAGAAAGCATATGACTGGTTATGAAAACCCTTGAGGAAGTAAAGGATGTTGGGATTGCAGAGCTGACTACTCTGAGGGTCACAGTCACCATCCAGTACCTGCGCAGGGGCGCCCGGGTAGAGAGCTGGTTTTCTGCACCCACGGCTTCCTGACATGAATGTGCCTGGCTGCCCTGATTTCTATGCTTAGCCCAACCCCGCTGACCCCAGTCTTACAGTTAGAAGCAAGAATTAGTGTCACCTGCGTCAGCAAGAGCACTGTCTGAGGCAGACGGGCCCCTGGCCATCTGTTGCACTCCCTTCAGGGAGAGAGTGGACATCTTGCTGCTGCCCAGCTCAGGTCCTGGAGTCCACACTGGGTGGGGAACAAGCCCAGGGGCTTGGAGACATTGGGCCACAGAAAACACTGCTGACATCCCAGTTTCCTTACCTTGCCCTGTTCACTGCTCCTCTTGCCTGGTCATCAAATCCATCTGCCTCCTGCTAACGATGACTTCACGTGGTCCCTCGTTCAGCTCTATCTGTGACACCGAAGATTCCCTGAGTCCTTAGGCTCCTTCCCACACACATTCAAGGGCTGCATTTCAGTGCTTGACAACGTTGGGTCAGTGGCTGGGCCACCACTTGCCAGAGCTCACCTGCCACCCGAGGAGCACACAGGTGAGTTATCAGGGCACACAGCTTTTTGGCTTTGAAGGTACGAATGTGACACCATTGTAGGGTGACTTCATGACAGTCATGAGGTGACAGGTGATGCAGTTGGGCACAATGTGACAGGTCTTGCTGAAGCAGCATGATGAATGACACATTTGTGGAATAGTCCCACTATAATGTTCAGGAGACATAACTCGAGACAGTTCAGGAAGGGCTGGGTGACACTGTGCCAAGGTAGCCACACAACACAGTACTTATGTGACTTATAACCCAGATCTCTGATGGCCGTGGAATACAGTCCCAAATCAGCAAGATGACACAGTTCTGGGGTTTGTCTGGCACAAGAGATGACCATGTGGAATGTCGCTGATCAGTGAAGTGTAAAGAATCCCAGCTGCAGAATTCCCAGGAAAGATCCTTCTCTCCATACAGAAGGGTGGGGACCACCCTCCCCTCGTCCCCTCTGAACGCCTGACCTGAGCCATCCCTCTTCATCCAGGAGGAAGGAAGACACAGGAAGAGTGTCTGCGTTATACACCCCTCCCTGTCTACCTGGTGCCTTCTTCAGTGACATAATAACTCACACCTTGTGTGTGCCATTCTGCCACAGTAGGACACCGAGCAGTTCCCTCTAGGAATTAAGCTTATTTTGGCAAGTAAAGATAATGCTTCTTACAAATGTATCAAGCAAAAATAAGTTTAGGACAAAAAATTAATTTGAAACTTCATATAGAATAATGAGAATAATATCCTCGACTTCTATAAATATAATGCAGGCCGGCTCCTGGCCTGAGATGAAGACACTGAGACATCTTGCAGGACCAAGTTTATGTACAGACTTCACGGCTGGCAGACTTGGAGACCAGGAGGGAGAGTCCGTGAGCTTCCCACGGCTGCCATCCTGGAAGTTGGAGCATTAACCATACACGAATGAATACACAGATACACCGGGCTCTGCATTACGGAAGCGGCCACAAGAGTGCATGCCGTGTCACACATTTGCCTCCTTCAGCGCCAGTGCCAACACCTCATTAGCAGCTTTGATTGTGCCAAAATAAAGTGATTAATTAAGCATGGCTATTCTTTTTCAGTGTAATTTCTCTGGTTGGTCCCCATCAAAATGGTTTATACAAATCCCTAACATTTTAATAAGTGTTTTTGAAGAAAGATTTCCAAAGTCAAATGAGTGGGGAAAGCACTCTTTGCAGACATTCTCATTGGATGCTTTGGTGGAAGCCTGCGGCCCAGAGTGCAGTGTGTGTACTGCAGGGGACCCAGGATACCTCCTGAGCCCCTCACACTGTGACCACAAGACCTGCCCCATAGAGCCTCACCTGAGGCTGATCTATTATGATTCAAGAAACACTGATTTGGTGTTGGACCCAATGCACAAGTAAAAAATGATTAATTTTTGCATGTTTTTAAAAATTAAACATACTCCAATTGATCACAAATATTTGGAATTTAGTTTTGTATTCAGTTGAGTTTTTTGACGCATCAGTGGACCCTCCAGGTTAGGCATAAGTGCTCAAAGCTTAGAGGAGTCAGTAACAGGGATTATTCTGCTGGAACAGCTTTTTAAATAAATTTTTGAAAATGGATCACACATTTCCGATCACACTTAAAAACGTGGAAGTGTTTTGTCTTTTGGCTTTGTTCTATGACATTCACCTTGGTTCTACATAAAACTAACAGATCCTTGGATCGGGGATTTAGCTCATTGGTGTAAGCAACTATTTGCCAAGTGCAAGGTCATGTGTTCAATATCTGGTACCAAAAAAGAAAAAAATCCTTAAAATGCAAAGCAAAATTGTTGTGTGCTGATGTGAAGTTAGGAGCAAGTCTGAATCTCTTCCTTTGTACTTAAATATTGTGCAGATGGAGGAGATGTAGTGTTACACTTGAGTACTCATAGATTGTTTTAATTTACATGATTTAAAATTCAAGCTTGCATGTAGGGATAGCTAAGTACTCTGGAATGAAATTCACATCATTGGAAATCTGGATGATTCCTTCTGTGTTCTGAGGGGTCCTCCTTCCTGACTGGCACCCAGTTTCCTCGCTGGCATCTCAGTTTGACTCAGTAAAATCTCTTTTCTAGGAAGTCTTTTTTTATTATTAGAAGACAAACATACTAATTCTAATGTTAAATGTTAGATCTTCTGTTCAGTTCAAAGTTTGCCCTGGTGCACAGACCGCCTTTCTCAGGGTAGAGCTGGGGTTTGGGTTTGATGGGAAAAGCCCTGCAGATAGACAGCTTCCTGTGAGGCCACCTGGTCTTTGCCACAGTGCAGAGATGGGGAAGGAGGAGAAGAAGGGGAGGGTGAGGGGGAGAGGGAGGGATGGGGCAGGGTAGGAGGGAGTAGTGGAGAGGAGAGAAGGGAGGGGGGAGGGGGAGGGAAGAGGGAAGGGGAGAGCCCAGGGCAGTCTGGCTCCAGCAGCCGAAGTCTGCACAGAGAGCAGCAGTGTGTGTGTCTTACACACTCACTCTTGCTGTAAATCACCTCCAGATTCCTTACGATACCTAATACAATGTGAGCACTGTATAAATAGTTACGCTCTATTTTTAGGAATGACAGTCCAAAAAATGTCCAAAAATGTTCAGCAGAGATGCAAGTTTTCTGAATGCTTTTGATCTGCCTTTGGTTGAGTTCAGGTTAACAGACCACAGAGGGAGAGGCCGGCCTGCCCCTGCCCACACAGACTGCTCAACTATGTCACCCCTGATTCCTTCTCCAAGGTTCAGCAATATCACACGATCATGTGACTTTGCTCCTATAGAGAAGTGTAGGGAAGGGGCAACATAGGCACCCTCAAAGACTTCCAGAAGCACCCTGACATTTTCCCTCATGGATGAATATGTAAAATAGACCCATGACCCTAGGGGGAGGCTCTGCTCTGACCACAGCCTAACAAGCCACCCTTGTCTGTCTCCAGACAACAGGAAAATGGCATCTGATATTTGCTATCACCTTTTACATCTGTGCACACTGATTTGCTTCCCTTTCCTTTAGGAAATTTTGTCTTTCACTATTTACTCTGTTTTTTCTTTTATTGCTTTTTTCCCCCTTTTGGGAAATATTTAACTTGTCAATGCTAAAGTTCTAATCACTCAAGTATCCAGTCCACAATCATGTACTAAGTGGTACCAGGAATCTCAATGTTAAAAAAAAAAAAAAGAACAAAGAAAAAATGAACAGGCAAGTTCTCGCCTTAAAAAAAAAAAAGATGGATGAAGTATAAGCCTGGTTCTAGGGGAACCACCCCTTCATTTTCTACTATAAATTTGTACTCTAGCATGTCAGCATCCTTCCCTGAGGGACATAGGAACTATGTATATGTTTACTCACTTGGTATGTTGTGAGGAGTATGCTATGCACCTGTGCAAAAGTGCTAAACAGGATTTGGAGCCACATTTGTGCTCTGGCTAATTGGTTTTGTATAAGTTTACCTGAGAATTGCAGAGAGTCCAATAATTCAACATCACTCCAGAGTTTATTTTTTTAAAAGTTTTCTTTTGATTTTTTTGGTAGAAGTAGCCTGAGTCAGTGCAATGACACGTGACAAATCAGATTGTAAGCTTTAGAGGTGGTCAGCAGTGAAGCATTGCATTACTTATGCATAGACGACGATGATGATGATGATGACTGTGATGTGGGCCATGTGACCCTAAGTTCCTGTGACAGTGAAGTGGAGCAAGAATCCACTGATACAGATACAAGAAATGCAGATTCATGATGAAGGAAACAGCAATGTGAGTACATATCTGATTTGCTGAAATGGTCCTGCAGCCAAATGGAGCAATCTGAGGTTAGGTCCTAACATATAGCTAGGGTCTTGTCAGGGGTGAAAAGTATTGGGCAGAATGCCAGCACTGCCATTCAATATTGGAAATTGTAATAGACAAAATGCTACAAAAACTGTGAAATGCACAAAGGCTGGAATGCAAGTAAAACAATCTATACGTACTAGTAGCCATTTTGAAAATCATATTTACTATGACACCCCACTGGCTGAGTGGCAAGCATTTCCAGGTCTGCTGTACTTAGCACAGATTTCTCGTGGTGATTGCAAATCAATGAGGCAAAATATAGCATAAAAGTTATGCCCTTGTAGTTGGGAAGACTTATTATGCTTTCAATTTAGACATTTGTCTTGGAAGTCAGCCATCAGGTCCTTATTCATATAGTAATAAACCCAAAAAAAATCACCATGATGGAGATATTGATAGGGAAACCTCAACAAAATGGAAGGCTGATATGGATTTCAACAACAAAACCAAATGCGTAATAAATGTTGTTCATGAGTTATGCAGCAACTACAGTGTCACTCAAAACACAAAGCATAAACGTGTGGCACATATAGTTGAATAGTTTACAAAGAAAATAACAAGTTCAAAATATCATGGAAAATTTTTGTTAAAGGATTGGGCCTGAAGCTCATACGAGATAATTTACAGCAGAGGAAAAGCAAGATATTTCTGCCCAGGGAACAATACACAAAAAATGTGGAACACACTGGCATGATGACAGGTGGGCAGACAGGTGCAGCATCACAAAGACCTACTACAACAATAGGAAAACAAAAAAGATGTCAATCATGCCCTATAAGAAAGGACATAAAACCAAAGCATACATGCTAACAGTGTAATACTTGTGTATGGAACATGCACCTGCCATGCATGAAGACTGCCTTGGGTGTGACAGTTGCAGCAAGGTTTATTTCTGTGGTAGACTTGTGTTTGTGTTTACACATAGCCCGCATAGGTTTTTATTTTTGATGCTACCTTTTAGGTTTCATAAACAAGTAAACAGCTGACATGCAAATCTTGATGTTTATTCTAAGCACTCATTCAATTTTGATATCTTATTTTATTTCCCTGCTAATGCATGTTGTACAATATAGTAGGAAGCTCCTGGAAAAACAGGAAGAGTAGAGAGGTGACAAGACTGCCACAGGAAACAAAAGCTAAGCTCACGTGCTGTCACTGTAAGTGAAACGTGTGCATGGAACGTGCAGGAAAGTGTGAAGACTGCCTTGGGTGTGTGGATGAAGAAAAGCTTGTTTTTGTTGCAGAGTTCTACTGGCATTTTCATTGTAGTTCATATAGGAATTTGTTTCTGGTGTTATCTTTTAGGTTTTGTAAGGAAATACACAGCTGATGTGAGAATGTTGATGTGTATTCTAAACACATAATACAAAGAGTTTAATAATTTACTTTATTGACTTTTTTATGTTCCTGTTAACTACACACTTTTAATATAATAAGAATCTTCTGACAAAACAGCAAGACAACTGAGAGGTCAACTATGTCATACAAAAAGGCCAGGAAACCAGAATGCATGTGCCATCAGTGTCAGCGATGCTTGTGCACAGGACGCGCTGTTGTCATGTGTGTGGATACCTTAGGTGAGATTATTGAAGTAAGGATTTTTTTTTTGTAGAGTGCTGTTGGTATTTTCATAGCAGTTCATAGAGGAATTTATTTCTGATATTCTTTTTTGGACTTTGCATACCAAAGATCAATCGATGTTGAAAATTTTGATGCTTTTTATAAACAATTAATATTAAAAACAATATTTTTGTGATATTTTTCCCTATTAAGTTTTCATTGATTAATATAATAAAATTCATAAAACTACAATTAACATTCTTTAATAGAAATATTCTAAATATTTTGAAGAAATACTCTAAATATTCCATCACCTTGGCAACAAAATTTGTGTTACACTCAAAGGGCTACGGACAATTTGGATAACACAATATGTACCAGGTACTTCAAGAGCAGTTAGATATATGATGCAAAAGGAAAGTCAGTGGATTCTGAATGTGGGGGTTCCGTGTGACTGCCCAAAGGGCATGCCCTGAGACTGGTCACATACGTGTCACTGAAGCTTCAAAATGGCGAAGCCGACATGAATACTGAGGAGCTATGTTGCTTTATTTTAAACCCTACTTCCCACACCCTTCATCTCTGTGTTGGTTTTCATTTTTCTGCCTCCCTGATGATCATTTAAGTCCGATGTTCACATTACTAATGTAGTTTGCTGCCTCAGGGCTCTTATTAAATATGCACGCCATACTTTCCTTATTCCGTGTCTGCAGCTCTTCATGAATACATCCACTGTGGGAGTCGGTACCTGTGCACAGCGCTTCTTACTTCATTCTATATTCTCTTACCCCGCCTTCCCTAAACTAGTGCAAATCAGTATGCAGAATCCTTAAAAAATTAAAATAGAAATTCCATTTGACCCAGCTCTTCCCCTTCTAGGTATCTTCCCTAAAGGGCTACAGACATCATATTACAATTACACACTCATGTTTACAGCAGCACAACTCACAATAGTTAAATCTTCAGTGTGGCTAGGAGGAGCCTTCAGGGCTCCAGGGCAAACCCGGCTCCTTGATTGAACAATTCCCTCAGCAGAGCTGCTCAGCTACTAGCACAGGGAGGGCTCTTGTGGCAGCTGGGCTGCAGGGTGCTGTTTTCCGGAGATCTGGTGACCATAGGTTTGGAGACCTCTAGGTGTCCCTCTAGGGCTCTGGAACTGGACTTTATGAAGGCTGGCAACAGAGACCCTGGAAATTCCTCATGTTCCCACTTTCACTTGGAGTCCTCAGTCCTGAAGTGGGATAAACAGGGTAGATCACCTGTGACACAGATATTCCCTGGGGGATCCATCTGCATGCAGATATTCCCTAGGGGATCCATCTGCATGCAGGCATCTGTCCCAAAAGTTTTAAGTCACAAAGGAGACTTAAGACCCAGCTTCCTCTCCTCCTCCCACCTCCACGGTGACTGCCGTGCTGGACCGAGGACCCGGCCTGCATGGAGAGCACATCTGGCCTCAGCCGAGTCACCGTGAGTGACCGGAGAGGACCGGAGACCCAGCCACTTCTCTAATGAGGTAAGAGATTTTATTTCCTGGCTTTCTTCATCCTGATGCACTGGCACTGTTTTTCACAGAAATTTCCCTAGAGAGATTGATAATGGCTAGCCAACGTCCGCTTTTAGGAGTGTTGTGAGTTTTTCAACTTTAGTAGCCAATTGGGGAAGGAGGAGAAAGTAGATATGAATCAACCATTATTTCAAAGTATAACTCCAAGAGTTTCTTTTACAAAGTAATTCTTTAAAATTCTTTTTAAAAAATACAACATCAAATCATGTTATCACTCTGCTTTTTGTATCCTTCAGTCAACAACAAGCTCTGCTGTGACTTGACTTTTTCTAGCAAGTAGAGAAAGCTAAGTAGACCGCTGAAGCCTCACTCAGCCAAGCTTCTCATGAACCACTGGGCACACACAACCCAAATCCACCGTAAGCACGATGCCTTCCCCAAAACGTCTGGCTGAGAATCTTGGACAAATCTCAGATGACTTTATATCCCATATGTTGTTTAAATTTACATTTCCTTTGTTTTGCTTTCCTTTATTAGAAATCTCTATTCAACATTACACTTAGGATCAGTATCTGATCTTACATAATACATGTAGCCAAATACTCACCCTGCATCAGTCTTTCCTTTCAGAATCTAATCATCCCTGTCCCTTTGCTTGGAATTAGCTAACAAGGGGCATCATATTCTGTACAGATTAAGCTCTATAATGTCACTGTTCTGTATTTCAGGAGAACAGATTTGCAAGTTCAATAATTCATCAGGGTGTGAAAAGCCTGAACTCTGTAGTTTAAAGGGGAGTGACAATCTGTTATCACAGTGAACTTTCTGTGTCTTGTTTTGCAGAAACCACCAGGGGAAAATATTATGCACAAAAATAATGCAAACAGCATCTGTGTCAGTCAGTGTTATCAGCCTGCCTGAGATGGCTGAAGGGATAATCACTGTTTCTTGTGGGAAGACAATGCTCTGTTTTAAATGGGTTAAGCACGTGCCATGCTGTAGCAGAGCATGGAGGGAAGTTGGGAGGGGAATGGGAGAGGGAGACGGTTCTGCTAAGAGCCTGGCTGCCTGATTTCACAATAACAAGTTAATCCATGAAGGAACTGTCTCTAACAAGTTGTGACTAGGTCAGCCAAGCATGAGTTTTTGAGACAGTTCTTGGGAGTCCAGTCACTGTACTCTTCCTGCCTTCATTTTCTCATCTCAGAGCCCTCTTCACCCTAAGAATGCCGATTCTGTAAAGGTAAGTGAATGTCTCTTATTTCTTATTTTATACCAAGTGTCTAGTGCCACAACATCATGAACTTGATCCCTAATGAATAATCATCAAAGCACTCATTCATTCTAGGCCTGGGGAGCAAAAGACAAGCTATGTGCCATCGCAAAGTTCACTCCTCTAGAAATGCTCTAGTGCTGTCTCCATGAAGTGTACGGTAGTACAAAGCCACCTCACAGTCCCTCCCCAGGCAAGAGTGTGAATGAGAAATACGCCTATGTGTGTGAGGAAAGACAGAGGCTAATGGCAACCTAGAGACTTGGATGCAGGAGAACTGGTCAGTAGGGTGAGCCCTGCCCTGGTGGGAGCAATTCCAGAGGAATCAAGAGGATGAAAGCCTGGCTTCAAAGGTGAAGGGACAAGTGAAGACAGGGCTTCTTCAGGAGGTTCCCTATAACAGCAAACCAAAAGTATAGTTTGTAAGTGAAAGCGATGAAGAAGCTCAAAATCTCCGCCTTCTTTGATATGTATGTGCTAGCACTGAGAATTAGGATTAATAGTAGGTATGGAAAGCCATCAGGCTTCTGAAATGGGAACGGGAAACTGCGAGTCTGGCTTGGAAGTTTGTTTGGTTTGAACATAGTGTTGCTTGACCTGGGCAAGCCACCATCGGGGGCTGCCATGGGCTCTGGAACAGGCCTGGCTCCCAAGGACCAGATTGGCAGAGAGAGCCCAGGCCTTTCCCATGGCAGCCAGGGCATCGAGGGGGCTTGGAGACTGTAGCAGCTGATTGATTGTGTCAATTTAAGAAGTTTAGTTGGCTCAGTAATTCTGCACCCTAAGGTGTGGAGAATCTACCTTAGGGTTGCTGTCTGCACCCTGGGGTACAGAGAACCCACCCTAGGGTGGTTCATTGCCTGGATGGTATAAAAGGGGAATGGGGAAGAATGAATGGGCTTCTGTTCTTGGGAGGAGCTCCAGTCTTCACTTTGGGCTTAGATGTCATTTCCTGGGTTCTAGCACAGACTCTTTGGCTTCCACCTTGGATCCTTCAACCTTCTGGCATAGACTCTTTAGCCCCATCACAGACCCATTGGCTTCCTGATCCAGGCTTGCACGGACACTGCAGTGAGCTCCAGACTTTGGACTGAACCCTTTGGCCTCCAGTGTGCAGAGATCCTCTGCACCCTTCCTCATCCAATTCTGTGGCTATCGTAAGCCAACCTTGTCATTTCTGATACATCTGTATATTTTGTGTTATATCTGTTTCTCTAGTAAAACCCTGATTGACACAGAGTCTATTCTTCCATGAGGTTGGGGCCCACTGCAGTCAGGGTAGCAGGGACTGGGAGAGGTGGTGTGAGAATCTGGGGAGGGGCAATTCCCAAAGGCACAACACAAAAGGGAATAAGTGAGCAAATTATGCTCAAAAACAAGGTGAGACATTCAACTGACTTGCAAGGAATATCTGGGGTCTCTGCTTATGGAGAGATCATGAGAAAGCAAAAGACTGGGCCATGGGAAGAGTAGAATGTTATGAAGGACAAACAGACTCAGTAAAGCACCAATGATTACCACCTTCATCTCCTACCAGCTATTCATTCTATTCCTATTCACTGTGACATGATAAAAGCTCAACTCAAACTGCCCTTGGGTTTGGTGAGCAGCTCTTATTTCTTGGGTGCAAAGATGAGAGAGTGCTTGTGATCTAGAGTCCAGGGCAGCATCTTGGGATCCACAGATGGAGCTGGGGTGGGATCCACCTTCTCTCTCCCAATTTCAGCTCACAGGGAATTCAGCATCCCAGCAGCACCCTGGGAATGTGATATGGTCCAGGCTACATTCAGTGAGTCTGAATAGCTGGCTGAGTGGATGCAGGAAACTCAAGAGGCACATTCAGCAGAAGCGCCCCTTGACCACCCTCGGCCGCTCCTTACCCATCACATCGAGGAGTCTCCCAGCTGGTCCAATCCTCCTCTGGGTGAGGGAGCTGGGTACCAGGCAAAGCTCAGAGAGCACAGGGAGGCAGTGAAGTGGGATTAATCCATGCCATGCTGAGCTGAGAGGCTTTTCACCTGGTGGGGGGGGATGCTGAGGGAAAGTGAGGGGCATTGGAATAAGAACGGAAGTAGAGTATTTTGCAGGGTCCTGTCTGCAGCAAGCTCTGCTCAGGTTGAAAAGTTGAGGTGACACGACCTTAACACCTTTCCCTTCCCATGGTAAAGATTGAGAATTTACCGGAGGACAAATGACCTTTTTAACTGCAAATCCTGTGTAAAACATGGGCACTAGTCTTCATCTTCATAGATACGTATGAAGCATGCACATGAGCCTGTGCAGCTTTGTTTGTGTGACCACTGTCTGCTAGGTGTGACTCACGTGATACAGCCACTCCTCTCACTTTACCAACAGAGTACAACTTCAACTGTCCTGGACTAAACAGGGAGGGAAACTGAGAATCGAATACAGGCTAGAATGCTGGATTTGTGCCAGATCAGTACAAAGGAGCGTACAAGGCCCTAAACAAATACGTTTCCCACCAGTTTGAAAGCAAAAAACCATTGAGAAAATGAGTGACTGTCCCTCCCGGAAGGGGCAGCAGCATTACCGGAAGGGCTTGGGTCTTAGGAGTCCTTGCTACATGGATCATTCAAGTGGAGAAGCCATAATAAATTAATACAAACTGCAAATGTATCACTAAAAGTTGAGTGAAGTTTCACAGATTTACATTATTTTAAGATGTCTCTTCATGTCTAAGAGTGTTTAAGTAATATGTGCGCTAAAGCAATTTAGGTTAATATGGAAATAAAGAATTTTGTCCCTAAAAAAGAGCTCCTCAATATTAATCGGAACACAGCAAGTGAGCACTGGAGAAGCCCCCGAGAGAGCCACAGGCATGGGCAGCTGTGGAGGTGTGGAGAGGGTTCAGAGCCATCCCGAGAGGAGCAGAGGGCTGAGGACTTCCCTGCAAACACACAGGACGCACCTGACACCCAGCCTTTGAGTTCAGGGAGTTCTCAGCGTTTGAGTCAGGGGCGCTCTTCCGTGTGTATGATGCGTTTCACACTGCACATTCGGGTAGCAGCCCCCAGTCGAAACTGTGAGCTCTGCCCAGTAACCAGTACATCATCTACGCATGGGAAGCATTTTAGTTCTCCTAGCAACCATAGCTTTAAATAATGGAGTCATCAACAATGTGCTAAAAAGTGACATTATAAGGTATTATCATGTTGTTATGGCAACTGGAACACTTCTGTTGAAAGACCCATGGATCCATAATTTTACATCACACCTCAGCCACAAGGGCTGTATTGATAGGAAATCAATCCATATTCAGCCCTTTCTATTCATCCCTGAATACCACTTGCCTCCTCAACTCGTAATTTACCATTTATTCAATGTGCATTTTTGAGCAGTTATAGCACTGGTCTTTAGCTGGGGTGGAATGACAATGGCCTTTTGTCCCTTTCCATCCTGATTTATTTCCTGTTGCTGTGTCTCCTACACAAGATAAATGTGGCGAAACTGAAATTCTGTTCTCTAAACAGGCCATAATTTCTCCAGTCTTAAAAATGTTCACACAGTCCCACTTAGCAGCTTTTCCCCGAGACTGCTTTCTGCCTACACAGAAACACAAGATCAGCCTGTAAAAATGCAAGACATCATTTAAATTGGAATTTCAATGAGGTCTTTACTTTATACAGCTTATATGTTATATAGGACCTTCATACATACACTAAAACGCATTTGCTGATTTTCTGAAACCTAAATTTTACTGGTCTGTATTTTATGTGACAAGTTAGGGCTGAAAGGACTCTAGGTGATTCTGCTCCTAACTTTAATTTAGTCTCTTCTCTCCCTCCAGCAGGGTCATCTGTGCTGAAGGAGAAACAGCCCTGGGCATCCAGAGTGCGGCCCCAGCTCTCCCTCCTGCAGTCCAAGAGCCTAACAATGTAGCCTGTGGGCACACCGGGCAGCATCATAGCCCCTATTTCCAGATCCTCAACTTTCAACCCCCCCAAAAAAAAACTTTCAACCCCTTCCTGGGCTTTGACTTTGGCTCTGAAAGGTCAGAACTCCCTTCAGGACCCTGAGTCCCCTCACCTGGGTGGAGCGGGAATCTCAGCTCCACACTGGAGACCAAAATGACCTAGGTCCCATCGGCTTAACCCTATCAAACTGGTTCTTGCCTTATCCCTCAGGATATGCTAAAATACAGTTACTATTCTACATAAACCTGAATGTGTACCCCACAGTAGATGGCTTAGTCATGTGTGTTAATGCATCAAGTTTGTCGATGATGCTTTCAAAATAGTTTGAGTCCTTCTCAACTTTGTCAGGGACAAGACAGAACAACTGTTAGCGACAGTTACAGTCTTTCAGTATCACTTTAGATTTGCCTATGTATTTTTCTGTTCCTTTTAATTCTTATTTCATATACTGTAATTTATTGTCTTTTATATGAGAATCAAATTTAAAATTGTCATTTTCCTGAGTAACTAAATATTTTGTCACAGTGAACTGAACAGAGTACATTTTAAGGCTAGTGGTGTAACTTTAAGTAACTTTAAGGTTACTGATAAGTAACATGAGTCAAAGATGAAATCACAAAAGATTTTACAAAATATTTCAGTTAAATGCATTTTAAAACATAATGTGGAAAAACTTTTAGAATATAATTAAAGGAATACTTAAATGTCATAAAGTATTTAACATAATACTTTATGTTAAATGTCAGTAATCTAAATGGCTCAGTAAGTTAGAAAAATAACACATTAGAGCTGTAAGATAAAAAGAAGGCATCACTAAACGTGAAGGTAAAAATTCTTGTTTTTTGCTATGTTAGTTTCTAGGTATTGGTCGATATTTACCTGTGATTTCACTTTCAAAAACCTTTCTCTCCATAAAGAACAAACTATTCTTTTTCCAAATGGGGAAAAAAAGAAAACTTGTGAAGCTTGTGCACCCTGTCAACTCTTTCACACGCTCACCCTCATGTACACGAAGCACATCCCCAGGGTTCACCAGTGCCAACCTGCATGGATACCTTTCGGAAGCTCCTTCTGGTTGGCAGCACCCATCTGGTTGTGCTGCTGTATTTGAGGTGATTGCCAGCATTTTGTGATTCCTAGGTGTTGATATTCATGCAGCTCTACCTTTTCTCATTGTAGAGTTAGACAAATGTTTGCGGCCTTTATTCCTATTAACACAGAAGGTCCCCTGAGTTACGAAGGTCCTTGGAGAAATGTGTTGTTGTTTGCTCCCTCTGAAAACCCAAGTTCTTTCCTGCTCAGACCATTTTGCATACTCTTCCTCTTGGTCCCCACCCAGCTCAGCCAGCTCACTCGCTCTTCTCTTGGGGAAAGGAGAGCTTGTAAGACAGTGCTCTCTGGTAGCAAATCCACAGAAAGTACATCAATTGCAGAGGGCAATGCTTTCATAGTATCATTGTTTGTTCTGATGCAATAGCAGTGTTTGCAGATTGAAGAGAATGGGGAGACAGTTTAACTGAGGATTTGGATTATAGTTTATCTTAACAGCATTTTCTTTCTCCAAGGTGCTTTCCGCATAAAATAACCTTGATGATGTGCTTGAGTGGAATGAATGTACGGTGGCCTTGCAGGGCTAATTTCACTTGCCTCTGAGTCTTATAAACAGGGTAGGAAGCAACAAAATGGGGACTGATGATTTAGAAAGGCAGGTGCACTTCTGTGACTCCCCCTGGTTTCTCCAGGCACCTGCTCTGAGAGGGCTTCTTTGCAGGGATGAGTATGTTTCCCATCTCTTAGTAAAGTGCCTTTAGGATGCAGATTGTAGGTGATAGACAGATGCAAAACCTGTCCCAAAGAGACTTGGCCTTAGGCTGGAGTTGTGTGAGGCCTCAGAGGCTGCATGCCCAGCACAGCTCTGTGCCCTGTGTCTGGGCATTGACACCAAGCACTGCTCCAGGGCCAGGAGCAGGGGAGGGTGACCTGCCAAGGTTTCCTTGGGTGGTTCTTAAAGGTGATACTTGTGTCTGTTCTTTTGTTTACTTTTTAAATTTGTTTTGCTGTGCTGGGGATTGAACCCAGGGCCTTTTCACAGAGCTGCATCCCAGCCCTTTTTTTATTGCTTTACTTACAGGCAGGATCTTTCTTCGTTTGTTCGTTTTAGGTTTTTTTGTTTGTTTGTTTTAAATCTATTTTATTCATAAATAGAAAGAAAAGGAAGAAAAATACTAAAACAAAATGTTAAAGTACATGAATCATAGGACAACAATGGTACATACATTGTGCATGGTCATCCCCAAGTCATTCACCCAGAGCGCAAGACATCTGCCTCCAATGGTCTGAACAATACCAGCACGAGTCTTTCTCTGCGGTGAAATCAGTGCTATAACTATCTTAACTTTGTTATGTACATATACATACACACATACATAGGTTTTGCTCTTTCAGCTTCTCACACTAATGAAACAATATGATGTTTACACATGTGTCTTATTTATTTCACTAATGAGTAGGTTCTCATGGTGCATCCTTTTACCTATAAAAGTGTCCATTTATCATTCTTTATGGCTGAGTAGTACTTCATTGTATTAAAATACCACATCTTTTTATCCATCCCTCAGATGATGGGCATTTAGGTTGTTTCCAAGATCTGGCTAATATAAACTGTGCTGCTATAAACATGGGTGCACATATATCACTGTGGTATAATGCTTTTAATTCTTTTGGGAAGATACTCAAAAAAGGAAAAGCAGGGTTGAATGGGACCTCCAATTCTCATTTTTGAGGAATCTCCACACTGATTTCCACAGCAACTGCACCAGTCTGCACTCCCACCAACAGTGGAGAAGGGTTCCTTTTTCCCCACAGCCCCTCCAGCACTTGTTATTGGTCGATTTCTTGATACTAGGCATTCTTTCTGGGGTGAGGTAGAATCTCAGTGTTGTTTCAATTTGCATCTCTCAATGACCAGTGCTGCTGAACATTTTTTCACTTACATATTTATAGAGGCAGGATCTTGCTAAATTGCCCAGCCTGGGCTTGAACTTGAGATCTTCCTGGCTCAGGGTCCCAAAATTGTAGGATCACAGGCCTGTGGCCAGCTCGGCAACATCTTATCAGCAGCTGCTTACGTGTAGTGCTTCTAGGGGAAGGACAAGTGGTACATGCTTTCTGGTGTTTTTCATCTGCACTGACAGCTCCTGTGTCCGAATGATGGATAGAGACGTATATGAACATCCACGGACATTCCTGACAATTGTCTTACACTGTCCCCTCACACTTCTGACCTGTTTTTAATCTCACTCTCTCCCCATTTGCCTTTAAATTCATGGCAGGCTCTGTCCGCTCCCTCTGGCGATTCAGACTCAGTGTCCGTAATTGGTCTCCCTGGGACTCGCTTCACGCTCTCTGAGGAGTCTGTGGTCTGAGCTACAGATTGGCTCCCGGACAGATTGCCTCAGACAGCAGAGGCACCAGGTTCCCTCCGAGCAGGCTGGACCTCCAGCCAAACCAGCCTGCGGCCCTGCTGGAACACGATGTCTCTTTCAGAAATCATGATTATTTCATGGAGCTCATTTCTCCTGCTCTGCTTTGTGTACCATATACATAAACAAGAGCCTTGCATGGCTTAAGAAAATAAGGTGAAACTAGTGTATAATAAATTTTGTGAGAAGCCAGTTGGAAAAATAAAGTGCAGAGTTTGTTTGGCTGCTGAGAACACGGAGCTCATACATAGCCACTGAGCTGATGGCTCGCCCGTCTCGTGCTGTGCTGCTTCTGTTTCATATTGTACCATGCAAAATCCCACTTTTTCCAAGCAGAGAAAATCACCAGGCCTTTCTGTGCTGGGCAGCGGTTTATCAGGGCAACTCAGTTCCGTGAGTGCATGAAGAAAAGCAGAGCTGCTGTTTATGACAGGCTGGCACCATGCTGAGCCCACGTGGCCACCCTCTGTGGTCACCCGTTGTCAGAGCCAGGAGATGGTCAGCAACCGTGAAGCTGCCTTTCACTCTGCAAGTGCTTCTGACCAGCAGACTTAAACAGCACACTTCTCACACCTTCCAACTGGATGCCTTGTTACCAACTGTATAAAATGAACACTTGTAACCACTTCTCTCCCCTCTTTGTATTAGTAGGATTATGGTTAAGTGCTTCTGCCATATTTACTCTAAGGCTTTTCCACCTATACAGGTGTTCACTGTGGCCTGCAAAGATGAACCAGTTAGCAGTTTATATACATTCCAAAAATCAGCGCACAGAAGCAAATGAGCATCCAGTATCTGATCCCCCATCAGAAGCCAAGAAACCAAGAAGAAGGAATGGATTGGCCCCGCGGGTGCTGCCTTGATTTTGACACCAGTAAGGCCCAGGTTAGACCCTTGGCTGGAGCGTGAGCATAGTGCATGTCTTTGGGCCTGGCCCTCAAAGTCACTAAGCCACAGACATCTCAGTAAAATAGAATAAAAGCCTGTATCTTAATAGTGTTGAAAACACTGAATAAAATAACATGGTTAGCACATGACTTATAAATAAGTGCCACCTGTTTCTGTTGATCTTTGTTTTACTAACTGTGCTCAGAGCCCATTGCAGAAGTATCAGTCAGCACCCCAAGTCTGATGCTGGGCAGGGGCTGCTTCAACCAGCACAGCCACTGAGCAATTGCAGTGAAGGAACCGTGACGTCACTAGAGCTGGGGATCATGTAGCAGCCCTTTGAGGGGCATGCAGGATAAACAGGTAAGGACAGATGCAAGTGAGAGCTGGAGAAAAATCTCTTTGAAAATGGCTTTGCAACTGTCAGTGTTAGCAAGGAGACTCTTCCAGGAGAAGATGGGCTTCTGCAGACTTCACTAACATAGAATTTCTCTGCTCTGTGGAATTTAAAAATAGCTATCATTTAAAAGACAGTCTGGTGTGCTATATGGTTCACAAACAAACACTCCTTTTATTTTGCCACAATTATTACTTCCATACAGAATCAAGTAGATAGGTTCTTAGGGATCTGATATTCTTTTTATGGCTGAATGACTAGATTTCATACTTCTCCATGCTAAGGGCTGTCTCTGCTTCTTCACTGAATCATAATCGGAGAGGCTGGCCCATCATTGGAACACAGATTGAAGACCTCATCAGTCACTACCCAGAGACAGTATGTGAAAGTCATGATCATAGACAAGGAGTAGAAGGGGAATCGAGACACCCAAAACCCAATCCTTCAACATGGAAGGCTTAGAAATTATAACTGGAAAACTGATGCAAAAACTGGTTCATAGTTGGTAAAACTCAAAGGTAATCTATAAACTCACCACAGAGAGGCATCATTACATGAATGTATGTGGAACGTCCTTGGAAATAATCTCTCAAAAGACAATTCACATTGAAATTTACAAAATGAGAGAGAAATTACCACTAAGCATAGTCACAAATGTAATGCTCTGCAAAACTCAGTAATGACAGGCAGAAAAAGTGGAAGAGATCACAAAATGATCAGGATTGAAGCTGCTAGATAAATAAAAGAAGATCTGAACAACAAGAAGATAACATCAAAAAAGTACAAATGGATTTTATTTACATAGAACTAAAAATAAATTCCTGAAAATACAGAAGTCAAAACTAAAAAAAATTAATCTAAGTTAAATAGTTTGCTAGATACTAATAAAGGAAAAGTTAGAGAATTGGAAGAAAGATTGAAGGAAATTACTTTGTATGTAGCACAGAATGATAAAGAGATATAAAATATTAAAGAGAAGTTAATGGACATGGAGATTGGAAAAGATGTCTTGAAATATAGATATTTGACTTTCCAGAAGGAAATAAGAGAAAGAAAGAAATAAGCTAAATAGATAGCAATTTTGTTTTGGAATCTTGGAAATAATGAATCATAAGCAGAATTTTTTGATAAAGCAAAATCCATATTTTGCTTCTCTCTAGTGAAACTTTGGCGTGGATAGGGGTGGAAGGAGGAAGGAGATGCTGCAGGTGTGGGCTCTGGATTCCAGGGGACTGATGGAAAAAGAGAAAATGGGTCTGTCTAGACACAGTGTTGCAAATGAAACTGTCTCTGTCTTTAAAAAATGCTCCTTTGAAGCATGCAGTGGCAGTCTTGGGAAGACAGTGATATCCTGACGAGGTCCTTGGTGACAGCTCAGACCTTTCCTTTTGAGGGAGGAGGTGGCAGGGGGAGCCCTTGGTTGTTCCAATCAAGGTGTTTATCCTACAGAAGCTACTGAACACTGCCATTCTGAATCTCTCTCTCTCTCTCTTGCTTGCTCTCTCACTCTCTCTCAATGTCTTTCTGTTTAAATGCTTTCCCATATAATGCAGAATTCCTTAATATACAAACATTGAACTGAATTCCTGTGGAAGACAGCTGAGGTAAATGAAGCTTATCATTGTGTGCAGATTTACACAAGCATTGCTCTCTATCTCTCCATCCTCTTATCAAAATTCTGATAGACAAACTCCAGTTCATGATAAGCATTAACTATTGTATTTGATGAAATTCCTACCAAAGCTAACCACTCTAAACATCTCAGTCTTTCTAAAAGATGGAAAGGTAGTAGACATTACTCCTCACAATCCAGTTCATTATCATTTTACTCTAACTAGACCCTTATCAAATTAGTTTCAACATTCTCTTAGGAAAAGAAGTTTGATATTTCATAGTCACTGCTCCTTTTTAGTTCTTCATATGCAATTATTCTTTTAATTGTGTTTTCAGTACAGATGATCTCTAAAGAGCTTGGCAGTTTTTATAAATTTCCTTAAATTTTCTAAATAGGAAATATTTCAATTCAATTATCTCTGAGGCAAATGAGGAAAATCAAGAAGCTTTAAGAATTCTTCACAGAGCTTTGCTACTCTGGAAAACAACTTCCTCCTTGTTATTGCAATATTTTCCTCAATGGTCAAGAGGAAAAGCAGCAGCTAAAAGACAGTCTGGTGTGCTATACGGTTCACACACAAACACTCCTTTTATCTTCCTCCCCTCCTGGGAAGGCCCAAGGTGCTCCTTACGTGGGCAAGATTTCTCCATATTTGAAGTGCCAGTCTTCATTGCAAACACAGGGAATCCTCGCTTTTCCTCTGGTTCATTGTCCAGGATGGTTTGGTGAGAGTGTGCTCAAACTTGGCACATACACTAAACTTTGTTAGAAGTGAGAGAACACCAGGACTTTCATCTCTACCCTCAAGCAATACCCCTAGTATTGGTGACATGGGCCCTTTTCTGATTCGGGAGGCTGGAGGGAAGGGTGGTGGTGCCTGGAGCATGAATACCCTCCCTCGCCCCACAGAGCACTGCAGGCTTGCAGTCAGGCTGAGCTAACCCTACTCCATCTCCTTCCACAGGTGCTTTCAATTCTTTCAAAGAAATGGTTGGTTGGGAAAATGCTAATGTTGCAAATTTAGTGTTAAATACACCTCAACACTTTTTATCCATGTTTAGAATTATGTGACATATTAATCCAATAACTTCATATATGCTAATAGTAACAATGCTTTGAAAAATGTGTATTTGTGGATTTTCTTTATGTCAAAGTACAACAACCTACGTAGCATTTTGAATCCTCTTTCAGTTATGTTAGAAATGACCAGAGCAATGTCAATAAATCAGGATGGCAGCAAATCAACATTTGCTCCTCTGCTGGCAGCCACTGTGTGGAGATGCACGGAAAGGTCGAGTGTGCAAAGAAACAGGTGTAAGAGCCAGTCATGCAGCGTGGGAGCTTTGTTACACTGTTTGCTCAAAATGCAAATTCTTCTATCAAACTGCATATAGCACTTTCTGTATTCTCTTACAATGATAAAATACACATAAAACTACTCCCTGTGAGCAGGAAAGGATAGGTGTAGTAAGGAGAAATATTCTCCAGAGTGAATAACTTATTTTTATGAAATCATAATTTATGGAGCAAAAGAAATACCCATGAAATAACCACAGGCAAAGTAGCTGCTCTGGGGTTCTGTAAGGACGCCATGGAAGCCACCCAGGAAGCAAAGCATGCAGCAAGTGCCACGATTGTCACTCGTCAACTTCGGCTCACTTCCTCAAGTGAGACCCCTGAGTGTGTCTTCACAGCAGATGTCATGCAAAGTGGGATGCAGACAGGGGTGCTTCATTTCACAGACAGCTGTGTCCTGGCTGCTCTGTAGTGACATGCAGAACTTCAAGACAACCTGCATATTTTTCCAGAGAGCAGGAGAAGTAGTCCAATTCACTTTCCTTTGCAATACAGGAGGTCTTATTAAAAAGCCTTATTTTACAAATAAGAAAAACTGAGTTACAGAAAGAACATTTGAAAATAGATATGTGAAATGACTTCCCTCATTGCTTTGTTTCCTAAAAATACTGAGTGTCGTGTTGAGACACTTGTTAGCAGAATCTTCTACATGAAGTGCTTGAAAGGTTTTGAATTTATTTGTTGAAAAAAGTCCATAATGAAACACCTCAAGCGATCAACTTACAAGAAACACAGATTCACACCAGAGGCAAAGATTTACTAGAAATATTAAAAAACAAAAGTTTACATAATTAATGAGTAGAAACTATTGATTCATTAAACCAACATATTTTTATTGGCAGTAATATTTTAGCAATGAAACCCGTTTGAATCTTTATTGAAATAACATCTCAATGAACTAAGACAAATCCTCACTGCATAGATCACAAGGAGCTTAACCAGAGATTTCTTCAATAATGGAGGATATTCTCTTATACCCTGCATTAATTAGGATAATTAATAATAACATCATTTCTCATATTAATATGCATTAATATTGATATTGTGATAATATTATCGGGGTGCCTCTAATAAAATATTTCAAATTAATTTTGATCCAATCTCCATATTTGATGCATCTGGATGTCTTATGATATACACTAGAACCTTTACCTCACACAGGAGGACACAGGAATTCACCCTCTGCGCTGGGAGCTTCGGTCTTAGTGCAGGTTTGCACCTCTCTCTACTGCCCTGTGCTCTTGGTGACCATGCTCCTGGCCACAGATGTCCATGTCTGGAGCAGCAGCTGAAATTTTCTTCCTGGTAGAAGGGGATCTTCCTCCCCTCCTGGGAAGGCCCAAGGTGCTCCTTACGTGGGGAAGAAAGGACAACTGTCTGTTCCCCAGGAAGAAACTCAAGTCCTTCTGCAGGAGGGCCTGTTGTCACCTAGAAGTGGCATCTAACAGCATGGCTTTGTGTTTCTATTTATTAAAAGGTTTGAAAACAACTTCATGTGAATCCACCTGATTCCTGAGCAGGGCTTGAGGCAGCTCGAGGAATATAGACTTTACAGGTGTTTCCAACTGCGAATTAGTAATTGATGATCTGCTTGATGCCTACACATTAATCCATAAAATACAAGTCACAGATCTCAAGATTAGTGACAAATACCCTCAAAATAAAGGCTGACAGGCTGACATGTTGCTCCTGCATTGTGGAAGCCCTTTCTCATCTTCATCATGGCCTGGAAATGGATATTCACAATTCTATGGAAAAGTTATTGGAATTCCAATAAGTTAATTCACTTTCAGTATAAGGCATGGCAAGAATAAAGACATTGCGACATATTTATAGTTATGGGGAGTCTAAGGCCAGCCTAGATGGTGGTTCACAAAGGCCGTCCCCCAGGGCCAAATCCAGGTTTTAGTAACTCTTGAGTGGTTCTGGAGTGAGTTACTGTGAGAGTGGGGGAAGTATATGAGTGCTGTGAGCAGGAGACACCTCTGCAATATGCAGAGAGAAGGGTATGCAGGAAGAGTTGTCTGCATAGTACAATTTGAGGTGGGTTTGGGGTCGGCGCTTTATTGTAATCTTTCGTGTCCTGGGAAGTCATAGCCTCTTATCTTGAGGCTTGATCCCAGCCGACAGCATGGAGCCTGGCCTCCCATCCCACCTGGCTCACACATGTTTTTGGGGAGCTACCAGGGTTGGGAAACATTGCCTGTCACCTTGCTTGAAAGACTACACATCAGCACCTCAGCTTGACTGCTTTACATTGTTTAAAGCCAATTGAAGGGATAAGGAAAAGTCCTAGCCAAGTCTGTGCATGTCAGTACATGGAAATAGGGCCAGGCTTTGCCAAAACAGAGATAATTGCTCCTCTTTCCACAAGAGTTGTCCAGTTGGCCTCCACAGTCAAGGACACTTGAGAAGAGTGAATTAAATTCTGCAGTAGGAGTCCCTTCCAGCATCCAGGATCTCTCTTCCCCCTCTCCTCCCCTCCGCTCCTTTCCCCTCTCCTCTCCTGGGATCTCTATATACAGCAGCTCTTCTGAGTTTTAAAAGACAAACAATAAATGGCAGATATTTAAAACTCAGAGCCTGATGACCTTTGCACTAGGTATCTACTCATAACCCTCACCCAGCGTTTGATGTGGATATTTTCCACCCCCCACAGTTTCCTCAGGCCCATCTGTAATATTCCCTTCTCTCTCTTCCTGTGCCTTCCCTGCATCAGCAAACCAATGCTTTGCTTTCTGTCACTGTAGATTATCGGCATCATATAAAATTGCGCATCTGCAGATTATTCAACCCATGCTTTAAAAACAAGTCTAGTTTCTTGCTATAGTGCAAATATTTTCAGATTCGCACACTTTTGCTCACTCTTTTCCCCCTAGAGTTGTATTCCATCATATAGATACACCATAATGTGTCCAGCAATTCAGAACTGGCTCCAGACATGGGCTGCTACCAGCAGGGCTGTTCCTAGCATCCCAGTACAACTCTTCATGAGGATGGATCCATGCTTTCACTTTGACTGGCTGGCAGGAGTACTGACCGAGTCATGTGGGAGGCACTGTGTGTGTCTCATCTTTTAAGGAAGCAATGTTTTCCCAGAGGGCTTGCACCACTGCATTTTCCCTCCGGCACTGTACAGCAGCTCAAGTTCTCTGTGTCCTGCCCAGTACTACATGGTAGACCTGTTAGTGTTAGACAGTCTTAATTTTAGACACTGCATTGTAGCCTTTGTGACCTTAAGTTGCATTTCTCTCTGGTTGCTGCTGAGCAGCTTTGCCTGTGTTTAGAAGTCATCCTCATCTCCTCTTGGATATGGTGTCTATTTAACTGTTTCATAAGTCCCTGATGGAGCGATTTCATGTCTAAATACAGGTTCCAAATGTTCCTTGTGTGCTCAGAACTCAGAAGCTTTGTCACAGGATGGAGTTTGGAAATCATTTCCTTGTAGTATAAGACTTGGCTTTCCATTCTCGCAGCCATGTCTTTCACAGAACAACCGTTCTAGTTACAAATGAAATTCAATTCATTCTTACATTTTAAGAATCATGATTTTGTACAGTATCTGGCAGATCTTTAAAAGCCAAGATCACACTGAATTTCCTTCTGATTTCTATAAATATTTGTTAATATTAGTTTTAGGATTTACACTGAAGCCTATGATGCACATTGAGTTAATTTTTAGATCACATGTAAGGTGTGAAGAGGAGTCTTGCCAGAGGTGAGGGATTATATTTACCATCAACTTCCACATCTTTTTTAAGATTAGCTTTTCCTACATGAAAATGCCTTTGCACCTTGTATAAAGCAAATTGTCCTTATATGTATGAGTCTGTATTAATCAGTTTTTTGTTGCTGGAACACAAAGCTCGAAACTTACAATTCTAAGAGAAGAGGTGTAATTGGGCTCCGAGTTTCAGAGGGTTCAGTCCATGGCCAGATGCTTCAGGCAGGATCACCAGGCAGAAGGGTGTGGAGGAACACTGCTGCTCAGTTCATGGCCACTGGGAAGCAGAGCAGGGGCCAGTGCTAGAGAGGAAGGGGCCAAGGAACCCCAGACCACACCCAGGTCCAGGGTTCCATGAACCCCAAACACACCCAGGTTTCCATGAACCCCAAACACACCTAGAAGTATGTATCCAGGGTGGCTCCCAAAGCCTGTGTGTTCCTACCACTACTGAGGTACTCATGTGTGTGAGTGGGGTGGGGGTGGTGGATCTGTTGCAGTGAGGTACATCAATTTTCAAATGCTAAATTAACTGTATATTTCTGGGATAATCTCCACTTGATCATTGTTATTCTTTTTATACACTGTTGGATCTGATTTATTAACATTTTGTTAAGAACTTTTACATCTTGTAAAACATGCTGTTTTCTGTTTTTATCATGCATGTGCTGGATTTGGTATCTTTGTGACACGGCCTTGATAGACTATGTTTGGAAATACTGCTTTCTCTCCAGCTTTCTGAAACAAGATGTGTATTATTCATATTATTCTTTCTCAAACATCTGAAAGAGTTCATTATTGAAGATATCTTGGTGAGGAGTTTTCTTTATGTGAATTTTTAAAATTTAAACTTCTGATTATTAAATGGACATCAGGACATGTATATTACATATTCTTCAGCAAGCCTTGGTAGCTTGTGTCTTTCAAGGATTTTATCCTTTTCATCTAAATTTTAAAATATATTGGCTCAAAGCTGATCTTTTGTTTCCCTATTATCTAGCAAATATTTGTAAAATCTATAGTGATATCACTTTTTCTCACCCATGATGTTGGTGGTTATGTATTAGCCTGACTTCCTGATTGATTTGGTGAAAGGCCTATGGATATATGGATGTTCTCAAAGCATCAAATAATGGTTTCATTGACTTTTTCCTGCTGCTATTTTTTATTTCACTGGTTGCTATTCCAATTTTTATTACTTCACTTCTTCAGTCCACTTCAGGTCCATTTTAAGTTTTCTTACTGCTTTTTAAAATGGAAAAAGATTATATATTTAAAATAAATGCTCTGCCTTTTTAAAGTAGATATTTTGTTTTATAAATTTCCCACTTAGTAAGCTGTATTGGATATATATACAAGTGCTCTGTTTTCAGTTTTCTCTTGCTCTCTTCTTTGCTCCACAGTTTGCTTACAGTTAGTTTCTTTGGTTCCCAGACATGTGAGGGATCCTCAGAGGTCTTTCTTTTATTTTCATTTTCATTCCTTTGCAGTCACACTTATTATGACTCAAATCTTCTGCATTTTAATAAGACTTTTTTATGACACAAGTATAACCAAGCCATCTGGCTTAGTATTCCATGCGTGCCTGAAGAGAATGTGTCCTCGCATTGTCAGTGGAGTGCTCGGAAAGGGTCATTTATGTCCAGCTGGTTGATAGCACTGTTCTCATCCCTAGATCTTTGCAGATTCTTCTGTCCATTTATTCTATCAATTACCCAGAAGGCAGTAGAGAAATCTCTGGTTATAATTGTGCTGTATCTGTCTCTTCTATTTGCAATTCTACCAGTTTTTGCTTAATGGATTCCTAAGGTCTCTTAGTAGGTGCGCAAATGTCTAAAAGCCACCTAGCTCCCTGCTGAGTGGATTCCTTGATTACTACAGAAAGATCTTCCCTAGTGCTGATCAGTCATCCTCTCAGACATCCTCTCTGACATGAGGGTGACTGCTCTGACTCCCTTTCCACTAGGGTTAGTTTAGCATGGCTTTTCCCATTCCTTTACATTTAGCCTATTCATTTTTTATATGTAAAATATACAAACATTCTTTTAGGCAGTATATCCTTGGTTTTTGCTTTTTTAAATCCAATTTGATGATATCCACATCTGAGCTTGCATATTTAGAATAAGAGTCAGTAAACCCCAGTTTACCAGCCAAAGCTGGCCTCTATAAGGCCTGGGGACTCAGAACAGATTTTCATATTTTTATGGATTTGTTAAAAAACAATAAAAAGTAGGCCACAGAACGCTCCAATGTACATGGCTCACAACTCATAAAATATTTACTATCTTGTCTTTTGCAGAATAAATTAGTTCATTTTGAGTTTAGATGATTTACGTTTGATGGGATCAATGAGATTCTTATATTTAAATTTACTTCCTTGTTATGAGGTTCTATTTATTGAGTCTATTCCTTGTTTCTTTTTCTCTGCCTCCTATTAAGATGGTTATTTATCTAAAAGTATTGTATTAACAACTCCGAGTTACCCTCTTGTTTGGTTTGGTTAATCAAATGTAATTTTTTTGTGTTGCTTTTGTTTTTAATTTATCAGAGCCAATGCTCATGTAATATTACAGTACTTCACTAATAGTGGGAGAACTTTAAACTATTTTTCTCCTAAACTTTTTGCTACTGTTGTCATGTATTTTATGCCTATATAAGAGTCACAATTAGTTACAAGCACTAATTTAATAGTTTCATTTGTTTAACCTAAGTAACCAGTAATTTTACAAGATGTCTACATAAGAAATTTATTATATGTTTACACATGATGTTAACATTTGCACAACTATTGATCTATAGGTGGGCCCCATCTCTATCTGGTATCATTTTCCTTTTGCCCAAAGAATTTCTTGCAATATCTCTTGTAAGGCATGCTTGCTAATTGTGACTTCCTTTTAGCCCTTCTGTGTCTTACGTGCATTTAGCTTTCACTTTGAGAGAGATTTTCCTTTGGTGTAGAATCATAGATTGTTTTTAACTTTATACCATCTTACAGATCATTCTGCGTCACTTTCTAGTTCAAACTGTTCCTAGTGAGAAGCGGTTGTTCTCTTTAGCTTTGTTCTTCCACTGATAATTTATCCCACTTGCCCACCCCACACTCTGGCGTCTTTTATAATTTTGTCTACATCACTGGTTTTGTCTTGGTGTACTTTTATCCATATTTCTTGTTTAGTAGTCTTTGTTTGACTTTTGATTTTAAGCTTCCTAGAATAGCGGATTTATATTTTTCATCAAGTGTGGAAATTTTTCAGTTATGATTTTCCCAAGTTTTGGGGTAGTCCAGTTATTCTACATAGCATTATTCATTTTTTCTCTCAGAGCTTCACTAATCCCATCCAAGTACGGTTGATCCTCACTATTTACAGATTCCATACATGCAGACTCACATATTGCTAAAATTTTCCCTAATTCCAAAATCAATACCTGCTGTGCTCTTTCAGCTCTCAGACCATAAACAAATGTGTTTTCTGACATCTTCCTATTGTAATATTTTTGCACTTTTTGTTGATAATTTCACCATTCAAAATGGCTCCAACCATGGTGCAAAAGCCCTGCTTGGGTTTTTGAAGCAAAAGAAAGCATGACATGCTTCATGGAGAAGGTGCGGGTGCTGGGTCACCCCTGCCCAGCCACATGTCCTAGGACTGCTAGTGACAAATGCAGTGTTAATGAGGCAACTATGCTCACTAAACAGAAACACATAAAGCCAGGCTATGGATTGATTAATGAATGTTCTGTGACCAAATGCTAATGGGAACTGGGCCCTGTGCCATATATGATCCCCCCAAATTTCATATGCTAGAATCTGTAACTCAATGCCACATTGTGATTGGGTGAAGCTGTTAAAAGGTGATCGAACCGCAAGGGCTGTACCCCTTGACTGAGGTGACTTCCTTGTACACAGGATTGAAGGTGAGCGCTGCCCCCTGGCCGTTCTCTGTTGTCTTTCAGGTGAGAAAACAGACTCCAGATGGCCACCTTGGTAAGGAGCCCTGGGCTTCACAATGAACCAAGCTTAGTGATGTTTTAAATTTGAACTTGTCAGCCACCAGATCTGTGAAGAAACAGATTTCTGCTCCTTGTTAAGTTATTCACTTCTGGTGTTTTGTTAGAGCAGCACAGAGTGAGACCGTCTATATGTCCCCAAGGAGAAACGGCTAAGTATTCACTAATGCGGTGATTAGGACCACTACGAATTATGAAAGTCTACTACAGTTTTCACCCCTGACACAATTTAATCTGTTTGAAATTTTCATTCTCTATGATTTTGATTTGGGAATTTTTTTATACCTTCCATCTTTTTTTTTATAACATGTTCACTAGCTCTTCTACCTTGTTGAACTTGTTAAAATAACAGTTTTAGTTTTTTCCACTAATGCTGGATCAGTTAGTACTGATCAGCTTTTCTCTTGGGTATGAGTTGCAATCTACTGCTTATCTGAATATTTTACCTTTTTTTTTTTAGAAATCAGACCTGTGAAATTTCCCTTTTTTAGGGTGATTAATATTTTATGCTCCCAACGTATTCTTGAACTTTTTTCTGGAATGAAGTTGAATTACTTAGGCAGTTTAAGCCTTTCAAATCTTGCTTTTAAATTGTGTAAGACAAAGCTTTAGAGAAAGACTCTTAAAGATCAAACTGGCTGGTGTACCTGTAAGAACAAAGCTCAAATGTACCTTTGGAACACTGTGAATTTTATAAAATGTTTGACAAATTTATCTCACTATGAAAAGAAACCTCAGATCGCATTCAGCCTACCCGTGTGACTCTTTTTTTCGGGTATTCTGATCTGAACTCCCAGCTGCCTGTCAGTTCTTAGTCCCACCTCCTGTCTTCAGGGGGACACTGGGCCTGCCTGGCTTCCCCCACTGTGCTGGGAACCCGACTTGCAGTGCTGTTAGTCAGGAGGAGCCACCACAGGGCTTGTGCCCTATGTTTCTTATCTTTCAAGAATCAGCCTCCCTTTGTTGCTGACATCCAATAGCTCAACCACTTTCTTCATATAATTTAGACCTTGTTTCCAGTTGATACCGTGTGAGGGTAGATTTGGTCCTTGCTATTTACAAATATTTTCCATCCGTGACAGTTAAATTGAACTGTCAAGGATTGGCTTGAGGATCGCCTGGGGAATCAGTCAAGCACACCTCTGGGTGGGTCTGGGTGGGTCCTGGGTGTGGACTGGGTCTGTCTGGGTGGGTCCTGGTGTGCACTGGGTACTAACGTAGGCTTCGGTCCCCCTCTCTTGTGCTGTTGTCAGCTTTGCATCCCTTCTTCCGTGATCTCTCTGTGCCAGAGCAGGCAACCATGGACTGAAACTGTACTCTTTAAATTATAGGAGTCAGGGATTCGGGAGCAGCCTCAAGAAAGCTGACTAATACAGAAGCCATCCCTACTCTGCAGTAGCCCTTTTTCAATCTTTTCATTACAAAAGAAATAGGAATAATTTTCACCCACAAGTTATACCTGTAAGGTAAAACAAAAAAATTCAATGTATTTTTGTATTCCTGAGAGCACTAACATTTTTTCACACTCGTCAGAAAGACCTTTTAATTTACTAAAAAATGTTCTGTTGGATTAAAGATCAATTCTGAGTTCAGAATTGATCACTTAGCACATTTTACCTAAGTTTTTCCATTCACATCTGAAAATACCACTGTCATATTTTGGAAATCTAAGTAGAGGAGGTACAATATGTACAAGTAACAGAGGAGCACTGGATGCTGGCATTGGAAACAGAAGCCAAGGGTGGCTTTCAAACTTTGACTTGGTTCACTGATCAAGAACAAATTGGGCCTCCTGAGAGTGATTGGCTGGGACCATTTACCTTCCCTGCAGGTTCCCAGGAAAACTTAGAACTTGGTATCAGTCCTTTGCAGTTTCTCATTGCAGAGTAGCACAGTCAAGTTTTTCAGGAAAACCCTGCAGAAATGCCATGTAAAACTCTCCTGTGCTAATTGCTTATCCCTTGGAGGCTTTTAAAACGCCTGCATCATGGTGAATTATGTTGGCAGTGGAAGGATGGTTCATTTATAAAGTTCATACAAATGATGCATTGGGAAGGGGTTTTTTATTCTGGTTGGTAAAAGTTAATCAAATGCAAGATAGCATAAAGCCATGCAGCATAAATCTTCCACAGAGCGCTGCTTACGCTTCACGTCTCCCCAGTGGAGGGAACATTTATCTATTTCCAAACTGTCCCAATAAATCTTTGATGAAGAGAACCATATCAAAGTGGTTGCTAATGACTTGTTTTTCAGAACAGTTCTAGTAAGTATATTATAAATGACTTCTCTGCTCTTGAGTAGACTGAAAGTTGAGATGTTTAAAGCTCAAGCAATAACCATGAAAGAACCAAGTTGGGAGAGGGTTTCTTCCTAAATGTAGTTTTCCTTAATGTCAGAGAACGTGTCCCAAGGTGAAGTAAGAGGAACACAGCAAGATCAGGTCCTACAGCACTTTCAAACCACTAGGCTTGAGCACAGCCCTCATTTGAATAGCAGAATTATGAACAGCGGCGCTCCTAACTTCAACTGTGAAAGGAATCTATGTGACTGCATTTCAGCTACTGTCCCAAGGCTGAGGGACTGATTCTAAAAGATAACGTTCTCTTCCTTTATTCATCATTGTTAAGAGAAAAATGAAGCTGAGAAGATGTAGCTTAACTACCAGGGAGCAAGTGGTTCCTTTTGCAGACAAGTGTACCTCTCACACTGCAGTGTGCCCCTCAGACAGGTATCCCTTCACTTGCGATGTGCTCCCCAGAAAGGCATCCCCCTCCACTCCAGGGTGCCCCTCAGACAGGCATCCCCCACACACTGCAGTGTGCTCCCCAGACCAGCATGCCCCCACACTGCAGTGTGCTCCCAGACAGGCGTCCCCCCGCACTGCAGTGTGCTCCCCAGACAGGCGTCCCCCCGCACTGCAGTGTGCTCCCCAGACAGGCGTCCCCCCGCACTGCAGTGTGCTCCCCAGACAGGCGTCCCCCCCACACTGCAGTGTGCCCCCACACAGGCATCCCCCACACACTGCAGTGTGCTCCCCAGACAGGCATCCCCCCACACTGCAGTGTGCCCCCACACAGACGTCCCCCCCACACTGCAGTGTGCTTTATACTCTGAGTCTATTTGTTTATCATAATACCTACCACTGTTGATGGTTTTCTAGGCCCAGACTATGCTTAGGACTTTTCCTCTGTTGTTTTATTTAAGTGACATAAGTCTTTGGACTGTGTGACTACAGATCACATAAAGATGTCTCAACCAGAGCACAGCACCATCCAACCATTGCAATTGTCTGTCTAATGTGAAAGAAAAAAATATTTAAAAAATACAAAATGCTCTCAGTGACTGTACTTCATTTTCAAGCTACCTTCTTGCATGGAATATTACTCAAAAATGGTACTTGATTTTTGAGGGCTAATTCAAAAGGAATGAGGATTCAGGATCATCACAATAAAAATATATTTGCATTGCATGGATTTATTGCAATATAAAAAGCAAATAACATTATGTACCTGTCTTATTTATAGTGCTTCTATGTATCTTTGCAAAGCAGGACAACATTTCTCTTCTTTTCTCTTTGCCATTGCTTTTAATTAAAATTTGATCTTTTCTAAATTGACTGAGTCACTTGGCTCTGCTGTGTGTATTTCAGGCTCCACACATAAATTCTTTACCAGATTTCCATTTGGGGAGGATTAACCATTTTTGCAATCTAATTTCCTTCCAGCAGAATGTCTCTGGTTCTTTGTCAATATTCAGGAAAAAAGACTGCGATCTCCAAGGGCCACCTCTTTCCATAGAAATGAACTCTCAGGTTAATCTTGGTGATTACTTTCTTTCCCTCATCCTCAAGAGAGTTTGCATATGGACAATTTCTTCTCAAAAGGACAAGAATTGTAACTATCATCCCCCATGTGTTCAGCCTTCACCACGCATGGCTGGTGCCAGATTTCATCAGACAAATTCAAAAGTCTGGGCCAGGAGTTTGGTCCAAGGGATTTTTCTCTTGGATAGAAATCTGGGCTAATGATTTTGAATCTCAATTGTATTGGCTTGAAGTTCCTTGGCTATTAGCCTTCAAGAGTCTTTAAAAACCATTTAGGTCAATCCCCTCATCCTTTAAATAAACAGACTGAGATCCAAGGAGGTGAAATGAAATGTCACAAATGATCCACTGGTAAAACCTGGATCATAACACTTGAAACACATGCATAGTGAATGCTCTACACAACAGAGCTTCCTCATGAGCATAACTTTCTTCATTTTTAAAGATTGTTCTATTCACTGAAAGATATTAACTGCACAAATACTCCAAAGTTTCATTAGCCCTAAGATATATTTTCCCAATTATTAATACTTCTAAAGTGAGGGTGAGGTTAGGCAACAAGTATCTTATTACTACTCCTCACTACGTGTTGGGCATCTCATAAATCCACCACCTATCAGCATGATCTTCATGGATATCCAGGGCCACAGCTAAACAGTGACAAACCCCAGACCTTGGCTGTAAAACTTTCTTTCAGAACTTGTGAAGAATTCTTGTGTCTCCACTGTTGAGTTTAATTGACTTGCAGTCATAAGATCAAGCAAGATCCACTATCAAAACTTAGAAAATGGTCCCACAACAATAGTGAAACCCCGCTTCAGAGAATCACTGTGTTGCTGTGCCTCTCGATGGCACAGACAATGAAATTATTGGAAAACACAAGCATTGATAACCAAGCTGAAAATCATTCAACATAGAATCTGTGAAGAAGTATTGGGAGTACTTTAACCAATACATTTAGCATGTATGTTTCATCTTGTATAAAGGCATAATATGATCAAAGCTGCACTAAGTTTAAAACAATCCTAAATCATAATTTAGTGCTCTGTGTTTAATGGTACATAAAACAATGTGTATATCTCACAATAATGACAGCATGAATTTAGCAAAACAATATATGTGCTTAGCTCTGTTTTGAGAACAGAACTGATTACAGATCTGAGTCATATTCTCCATCTTATCCAGAAAGATAAATTCAACCCCAGATGTGCTCAGTAACTAAGGCAGACCATGGCCAAGATTGGTTTTTAGAACAGCAATTGTGTTCATATGCAAGACACATATGTTCCCATCAGCTGGTCCATGAAACTTATGTTAGATTTCAGTGGGCTGCAGGAAGACTGGAAGAGAATAAATACATTTTTCTCACCAGCTGGGTCAGCCAAACTGGCTGAGGTGTGACAGACAGAAGAAGACGGAGATATCACACATCACACACTGTGCATGTGCACAAGAAGGGCTCCCGGCGGGGGGAGCCCACAAACCAGGAACCTCAGCAGTGAGACAGCACAGTGAGAGGAATGTTGCCCCCTTACACTGCATGTCCACCCACGGGGCTGTCTTTCTGCAATTCTCACTCAGATGTCGGTGTGCCAGTGGGAGCCATAGATGGTAAACAGCACAGTTAACTGCTTCCCCCTCCATGAGGAGGAAAATGAGAGGGTGCTGCAGGGGTGGGGCACAGTGGGAAGGTGCTGTGTTTATCACGGGGCAGTGATGGCTCCCCTTGGGGAACAGAGACTGCAGGGTAGAATAGAGTTCATTGTGGTGGTTTCTCAAGGCCAAATGCTGGGGAAATTAGACTGAAGTCTAAAAACTAACACTTTTATTTGTTTCCAGGAATAATTGTTTGAAATGTAATAAAGCCCAGATATCAGAATCTGTCTGATAGACCCTTACACACATATGATAGCCCAGGCAGCTCATGCAGAAAGAAAAGCAAGTTGTCCTTGCCCATTGGAGTTGGGGTTATCTGGACCACAGGAAGCACCTCAGTGCTTACGGGGAGAGGCACCTTGTGCTTCATGGCAGCAGGGAGAAGGAAGAGGCAGACAGGGACTGCAACAGGGGAGAAGGAGTCATCCATCAACTCCCAGGGCTGCATTTGGACCCAGAGCCCCAG
Organism: Hydrochoerus hydrochaeris; assembly: GCA_004027455.1. Lineage (NCBI taxonomy): Eukaryota > Metazoa > Chordata > Mammalia > Rodentia > Hydrochaeridae > Hydrochoerus > Hydrochoerus hydrochaeris. The sequence continues at coordinate 457,907 of PVLA01000055.1, forward strand.
AATCACAAATGAGGAATTGAATCTAATTAGAGTTTCAAAGCCATGCAGAGATACCATGGGCCACACTGGCAAACCTCCTGAGTGCCTCAGCAGTTTGGAAAAAATTAATGTCTCAATTTCTAGATGCACTTTTTTCTTAAAACAAGGTGTAGAAAGAAGCTGTCGAGCTCAGGATGTGTACAGGAAGCACTGGTTAGCTACAGAGCAGTTATTCTCTTGTAAGTAGTAAAGAAAGGAAAAGTAAAGCAGTGATGTTGGCTCACGTTACCTGCTCTACACCGTTGCATGGCTCAGCTGCAGCCTGCTTCCCTCTCAATGCAAGAAAATGCTGCCATAGCTCTTCGTGTCCAGGATGGAGCTGATGCTCTCCTGAAGCCATGAGCAGCTGCCCTGCCCCTCACAGCCAGGCAGGCAGGGTCTGGGGGATCCAGGGAGCATCAAGAGGCCGGAGCTGCATTGCGCAGGTAGACAGAGAAAGGAGAGGTAGGGAGTTAGCAGTGGCAAGGCCACAGGACCCTAAGCCAACTAACGCTGCTCTCATGGGTGGTGACCAGGGAGGGACACGGGAAATTCAGCCTAAACAGTGCTTCCCCTTGGAACATCTCTCAAGGTCTGTGCACTGCCACACGACTTTTCGGAGAAGACCGATTCTGAAACGTGGATCTCAAGACTGTGTTTGCTCCTGACAAGTGTGACACAAAGGACACCCATGCAGCTGGCCCTCAGTGGGTCCCAGGGTTGTCACTGCACTGTCAGATGAAAAGGACAGCTAGCGTCCTTTGGGTCCAGAGGGACACAGCAAAATAAAAATGGGAGCAGAGCAGTGGAGTCCTAAGCATGAGTGCAGGGACGCCTGGAGCAGCTGGGGTCTGCAGCCTGGGCCACTGGGCAGGTCCACAGTCAGCGAGGTGTGAGTCTCATGGTGATGACAGTATCCTAAGACCCCGCAGCTGTGGACACATCCTGCGAAGCCTTCCTAGAACAGGTGAGGGAGCGGGGAGAGTGGGTCATTCACAGAGACCATCAGCTGGTGCCAGGGGAGCACATGCCTGTCCCCTGGGTCTGCAGAGCTCATTCCACTGTGCCACATTCCTGGCCCCTGGTGGAGGAGGCACTACCCAGGCTGTGCCCATCAGAGCCCCGGCTGCACCTTGCAACCTCGGGGTGACTGTCCCAGCAGGGCCTGGTGTGGTGCACTCAGCTTCTGTCCTTGACACTCTCAAGGGCCTGGGTCAGGGACTCTGAGCTCTCACCTGCAACACCAGTAGCCTCACTCACACAGCGGCCAGGCAGCTGCCTTGGATGCACTGCCTGCTCGTGGTCATCAGCGCCGCTCTCTGGTCCCACCTTCTCCCTCTGCTCCTCTCCCACATGGTCCCATTTCTCCATGGGACTCCACAGTCACCGTAGCTTTCTCCTGTGTCAGCAGGACATCTGTACGGTCCGCACATGAGCACAGGGGACCGCATTCTGCATGCGGCCACCCTAGCCGATTCCCAGGGTCTTTCCTTGGTCCTGCTCAGAGCCCACTTGCTGGTGACCCTTTTTAGAAGGATGAAAATCATGGGGATCTCTGGTCTCACTTTCCTGGCCTCATCCAATCTTAAGGGCTCCCATAAAGGACCTCCCTACGGGAGCTGCACTAGGACCAGGGTGTGGTTCGGGGAACCTGACAGGACAGTCCTCTAAAGAGACCGGGTTTGCTTAGAAGCCTATACCTAGTCACTGAGCCTGCCCATAGGAAGTTTCAAACTATGACTGACTGCTAGCAATGTTTGTATAGCAATAATATGAGGTGCCTTTGAGGAGCAGGAAACCAAGGAAGAGAAGGCAGAGCGTCCAGTTGGGTCACTTTTCCTAAGACAAGGGTTGAACAGGGAAGGGAGAAAATAAAACTCAACCCTGCACTGCAGACTGCAGCAGCACCAGGGGCAAGATTGCGAACTTCAGGGAACACTGGGAATGGAGTGCGTGGCTTTTCTGCAGCATCCTTAATTCACAAGACCACTGTCTACTTAGACTTTTCATGAGGCGCAGTGCAGTGCTGACTGTGTGTGACCAGGAACACCCCCCACCCTTGGAGGGACCGTTGGCCCCTTCTGAATCGTCATGAAAACACCAGGACACTGCCTCCACACTTGTCCCCACAGTGGAGGACAGTGCCCTGGTGCGAGGGCAGTCTCACGGGACTGCACATCAGCAGATGCAGGCTATGCTCTTCGAAGTCTCCGAGGAACCCCTGAGACCAGGGTTGCCATGTTTCACTATTTACTTATTCGTGGCCTCTATATACATTTAACATTTAAAAGATTTCTACCACATCTAGGAAAACTCAGATGAACCGACATTAGTAGGAGCTGGAACGTCAAAGTGCTCATAACAGAGGCAGGTTTCTGAGGTCGGTTCTAGCAACTGTGTAAATAGAGCAATGTGGCAGTGGTTGGTTCACACTGGGTGGGAACAGGGTGGAGCCCATCAGAGGAAACGAATCTGCCTTGAGCTGGAAATGGAGATGGAAGTCACCATAGTAGAAGTCAGGGAGAAGACAGTTCAGGTGGAAGGAAACAGTCCAAGAGACGTCAGTGTGTGAGGGGCGTGTGTGCCATAGGATTCAGGAGATAACGGGGTGGCTGAGATGGGAAGGGGTTGAGATCAGTGGTGAAAATAAGTCATTCTAAGAAGCATGGACTTCAGTGAGTAGGGAACAGAGAGTGGCCAAAGGGTGTGATGCTTGGTTAGTCAGGAACTGAGGGGAGGAGAATCAGACAGCTGGAGCCGCACTGCCTGACTAGGGACCAGAGAAGACGCCGCTGCCAGCAGGAGGAGGAGGAGGAGGGGCCCCAAGCTGGAGCCCGCCTACCCTTTCCGCTTGAAGGACGTTCCTGAGAAATGGCCGTGCTGGGTTTCCCAGGTTCCTGTGACCCGAACCCAAGATGAAGACATGTTGAGAGGAACGCACAGACGCATCCTGGTACCGAGGCCACTCAAGCGCATGTAGGCGTCTAAGTGAGGGAAATGTGAGAGAAGTGGCTCCATTGTGACAAAAACGCAGGCTCTTCTGTTGATTGGGAATAAAGCTGCGTTTATTTCAGCAGTTCACGTTCACTCCTCTATGTTTCCCCCAGGGACTAGTTGGGTAAAATCAGCTGCTATGTCCCTAAAATGCCCAAGTAGGTCACAGATAAAGTCTCCTTCAGAGAAAGGGTTTTCAGCACAGAGTGCTTCTCCGGCAACTTGGCAGAAACTGGATTGCTGTGCTCCCGCTGACTTCAGGATGTGGCTGTGCTCGGCATAAACCACGTGCTGGGGCGAATGGGGCGGGGGGGGGGGATGTGACAGGGGAGCCAGCCACGTGGCAGAGCCTCCCGTCTGCACTCAGGAGGAGGCCCCAGCCTCTGCCCAGAGGGAAACTCCCGCACTGCCCCTTCTTGTTCTCTGTTATTAACTTGGAGATCAGGAAAAGGTCATCAGACAGCTCTAATTTCCAACCGTGCAGACCAATCTTAAAACACATTCGGTTTATTAGAAACATTACTTGTTGAACTAGCTAATCATGCACATTGCATTCAGGTGAGGGAATTGCAGACGGGTCAGATTCTGGCTCTGGGCACACAGTGTTGCTGGCAGCAGATTTGTTCCTGTTTCTGTCTTGGTGCCCATGTCTGACCTGTCAGAAACTAAGTCAGAGGAGTCCAGGAGACTGTGTTTTATCACCGCATTTTCCTATATTACTACCATTTAAATTAACACTAGGGAGAGTAAACATGCAAGGCACGGAGCAGGTGCAGCTGTATAGTTACATCTGGCCTCTGAACTGACCACACAGAAGAGGTTCACACTCAAGTCTCCCATTAAGCAAGAGGCTGGAGCATTATACCGATGCTGTATTTTGTAATCTTGGGTTTTCATACCTAAGACTGTAGCACCTTCAGGTGGAGAGTATCTCTCTTGGACCCCAAACAAAACAGGCATTAAACATTTAAACTCCTTAAATATTTACACCCAGGGCTGCAAGAGGTAACAAATCTGTGCAGTGACTGTTTTAAAAAGAACTCACTCAGTACTGGGCATAGTACTACTGTTTTAAGTTGAATCCTTCCAACAGCCTATGAGTAAGATACTATTGTACTTTCTATTTTTCTGCTGAGCTGCAATGCAAAGAGAAGAGAGACTTTTCCCAGAGTAACAAAGCAAAATTCAGGAGGAAAGGTGGGGTTTGAACTCATGCTCTCTGTGCCTTAACCACCAAGCAATAGTTTGTTGTTGCCTTCAACAACATCTACACACAAACACAGATAGTCTAGATGAGCTAGAATTCTTAACAGAGTAGCTTCTTTTCCCATCTGTGTGGTGATTGCTTACTTTTGTCAACATGGACCTGTGAATATTTTTTTTATTCTATATGGTTACAATTAAAAACTCTTATTTATCTTCTTACACATATTGTTCTGGGTGTGGCATCTAGAAGGTCCTTCAGTGTGACTCCTACATTCTTTCAACATAATTCATACTTTTCCAATCACTTCTTCACTTTCTTATGCAAAAACTTGTTCTAAAATATTCTTGCATTTTTTTCCCAGTTCACCCTTGGAAATGACTGCATCTCTGGTGTCCTGCACGACTGTGCACCAACGTGGTGTCAGGTGTGGTCACTGCATATGGGCTCTGCTGTCCTCCACAGCTCCCCTGTGTACAGGGTTAGAAAACAAGGGCATGTTTATTCACTCACATATCCATAGACCTCTCTGTCTCTCCATGTAAATATATTAAACACAGTGAATTTGTGCTGATGTCTGGAATGTCTGTCCAGTACCATGGCAGCCACTGTATCTTTCCCTATTCCTCATTTATAACAGTTTTGTCCAACTATAAAACTTGGATCCCATTATTAATAACATGTTTCACTTATATGTGCCATTCTAGTATATACAAAAAGCAGTTTCAGAATCATTAATTTGTGTTACCTCAAGTAAACAAAATGGTACTGATAAGAACATAAATTGTTCTTGTTGGTCTTATAAATATTGATTTCCAAAATTTCTCATGTTAGTTATTTTATTCCTCAGCCCTTCTATATTTTTATTAATTTTATTTCTGATATTTGACCGTAAGTATGGACTATTATACATGTGTGTGTTTCCTTTTTTATGGCAAAGGCCTCATCAATGTCTGTGCTCAGTACCATTCCTGGTTCACTGCTGACATCCAGTTGTGTAAATTATAATTTGCAACATAGTAACAGTAACACAAATTCACAACATAACAGTGACATACAAGTTCACAACATAGTTACAGTAAAACACAAATTCACAGTGTAGTAACAATAACATAAAGATTCACAACATAGTAACGGCAACATAAAAATCTGAAACATAGAAACAGTGACACAACTGGAAAATACATAGTTTCCAGTATGCAAAAGTCCTGAGTTCCAGCCAGGAGAGAATTTCAATTCAGGATGATGAGCGACAAGAGACACCAGCAAGAGCAATTGCTAGCTACCCAGCAAGAGCAATTGAAGTTGATGAATTCACAAACTCAGCCTAATCTGCAGGATAGTCGATTGTATTAGGCAGTTTCTCCAATAGGAGACCACTGCATGAAATATGCTGATTTCACGTTCTGATGCTTTGTTTCATGTAGTGAAACTGACATTTTAAACCCAATCCTTTTTATGTAGGTTAAAGAGATTGAAAATTGTATGTGTGCGTGTGTGTGTGTGTGTGTGTGTAATTGTTTGTGTATGTATTTGAATATGTTAAAAAGTATCGATGGGTAGGGTGAGGAAGACACAGTAATACTTTTCAACTGACAAGATTATTTGTGTAATTAACACAATGACTTTCATATTTAGCCCCCTTTTCCCATAGTAGAAGCCACTATCATAATGAGGATTAATAAACATTCTCTAAAGGAGAAAAGTCATTTTGGATTTTGATTTTTTCCCCTCTGGAGAGCAGCCAACCTATCACCAATCCTCAAATCCGGTGTGCACATTAAACTTTGCCAGGGAAAGAAAAAACCTCTGGCCTACATTTCATGGCAACACCTGCTTCCATGGTAAAGTGGGCAAAGAGGACCCAGACCATCCAGCTTTCTAGGAAAGACTCTTCTCCCAAGGGTTGTCAGATATTAGAGGGAGCCCTCGGGAGCCCTCGGAGGCACCTGAATCAGAAGCCAGCGTGGGGTCAGGCGATCTGAGTTTTAAAACTTCTACCACTCAGTGACTGTGACAAGTTCAAGGTGTTTTCTCATCAGTACTTCTTCCTACTCCTCCAAAAGAAAAGGAAAAGCAACAGGCCTTGGTCTCTTAGGTTGCCACTGCGAGGTTCTCCTCCTGCTCCATTAATTTTGAGGTGATTATTCTTCATGCTGGCATCATACTTCTCACTCATCACTTTGTGCAACATTAATCAAACGACACACTCTCCCACTAGAGATCATTGAAATACAAGAAACATGTTGTCTATTCCAAAATTTTGCCAGTACCTATGCCATTGTTTCAAATTATACTCGATCTTCTCCATCCTAATCCTAATCCTACGTATCCAGTTCCACAACGTCCCACACATCGACAACTCCCCCAACAAGCAATGCCCCACACAGCAGGAGAGCTTCCATGTGAGACTTCTGTGAAAGAGAAGCTGGCCATGTCACTGACCATCTGGTGCTGACATTTGGAGGAAGTCACTAACACATGACAGCTGGAGCAAGTCCTTCAAGAAGCAAGTGTGTCTCTTTCCCATCTACCCTCCAGGTACAAAGGGCCTGAGGGGTGGGGGCTTGGAGCAGGATGGTGACACAAGGCAGTGAAGAGAAGCTCCGCACCATCCTCTGCCGGGGTTCGGAGGTAAGTGAGCACTGCTGCAGCTTCCAGTGCTCCTGGGAATGCATGCTAAGATGCGTGCGTTTGCACAATTGGCTGCACACATAGACAGCACGGGAGAGGCCAGCCACTCACCTTGGCTGTCTCTGCGGAGTGGATAATCTAGCTCTGTTGGAGAAGGGAAGCATTAGAGGACTGCAGATCACACGCAAATGAAGACAGAAAGGGAAGCAATGCTGGAAAGCTGGTGTTGTTTATACGGCTTATAACGACCATGTTTGACAACTTAAAAGTGAAGAAGTGGGTTTTATAGCACTCAACCAAACTTCAGATCTCTTTCATAACCAGATGCCTGAGCAACAGAAAGAGGTCCTTGGTTTTGCTTTTCTGAAGATGGTTCACTCTCTCATTAGAGTGGTCACCAAATTTGGAATGAAATGGCTCTGAAGCCTTCTCAAGGAGCACTCATTTGCTCTTCTTGGAAATGATTATTTTCCTGTGCAAACAAATGAAATAGATATGTCATACATTTCCATGATCACTTACTCAGAGAGAGTAAACAGAGTGTCAGGAGTTCACACACACTGCATCCCCTGTATCTGACATGCTCTAGATTAACGCTTTCGTTAACACAGGACCAGAAGCCATGTACTTTCTGTTATGATTGGCTAATTTAATCAGCTTCAAGTCTTCTGAGTTAGTCTCCTTTGTAATCATCTATGGTATTCAAAGACATTCAGCTATATAGTGAAAAAATTACACATTTTTCATACATTGTCTCCCAGCAGTTTTAGAAGATAAAATCAAATTGCTACTTAATAACTCACTGAGTCTAACTACAAACTGTGTATTCCTAATTCTAAAGCAGACAGTGAGTGCTTAGAAGGCCAAGCAGAGTCCGTGGCTTCCCCCAGTGTCCTGAAGCACAGTAAAATGCCAAAAGCACACACTTTCTTGAATCAGCAAAGACTAAATTTATCACACCTAAGTGACAGACAACTGCTTTTCCTCCCCATAGTTATGCGGTTTGTCTACTCACAAAGTGTGATTATTTTGAGAGTTCTGTTCACTGTTTTTTGTTAGCTTAATTTATTTGTCACTCTACTATCATTTGGGAAAGAGGAAAAGAGGTAAAACCTCAAATAATAGATCTGCTACTTAAAATAACCTTACAGGAAGATTGGTTGGGGATATGTTTAATTTATGGCCTAAGCAATTACGACCCATCAGCTTCTGGTTAACCAAGATGCCACTGTAGTGGGGTCTCATTAGACCTCTCCAGCCCTCCCCGCTGGCTTCACCTGGAGAGGCCCAGCTCTTGATCCATAAAATGAGACGCGCCAGGCACAAAGCCTGCGAAGTGGACCTTGCGGGTCTTCCGACCTCATGGGCGTCATTACTCTGAACAAATAGCACAAGCACTCTCATCCAATATTGAGTTCTTAAAACTGCTGTTTAAATTGGAATTCACACATTGCCATTCCTTCCAGCATGTCCTTGAATACGAGTTTTTTTCATGGAAAACCGCTTTCCCACATTTCAGCCACAGAGCACGGCTTTAAAAGGCAAAACTCGTGACTTGGTGTGGGAGGGAAGAGACTAAAATTAGAGAGACCGACAAGCTCTAATATTAGGGATTTATTTTGAAAATGTCATTTCTAATGAGAACAAGAAAAAAGTTCTTTAAAAATTCATTTGCTTCTTTTCGGATGCCTCAGCCTATCTCACTCAGGAGAAATAGCTGGCCTCTCTGCACTGTTTAAAAACATATACAGCCAAATTCAAAAAAAAAAAAAACATCATTTACTTAACCACGTAGGAAAAAAAACATGAGTTTTTGTTTAAATGGAGAAGAGACGGAAATGGGCAAAATGAAAGGCACTTCGAGTGACACTCCTCATGGAGCTGTCCATTCCCACCACACGGCCTCACATCCCAGCCACAGTTAACACACAGAATTCGAACATCACAAGCTCTGCTTGGAAAGGTACTGTGTTGCCATGGTGACTGGTTTTGCTTAAACATAGCTCTGTGTGTAGGTACAGTCCAAATTAGCTCCAGAAGAGAGATAATATTCCTGGAGCTTATAAAATACCAACCTGTTATATTTCTTTCTGAAGTCAGACATTTGGATTCATGTTTGTAAATACGCTTTCTTTAAATTTTTCCTTTCTAAGTATTTGTCTCTGATCACCACAGTTCTTATAATTTTGGAAGCCAGATTATACATTAAATTTCAAATAAGAAAATGTGAAAAGACTAACTTGTTTATGCCTCTGGCTTTTGTCAGTAAGTTCTCAGGGCATAGATTATGCGTTGTATAACCCATTGCTTCAGCTTCTTACCTTTCAAATGCTATTTTACTTGGCTTTTCCTCATGAAGTATTTTGAATCTTTTCTCTTGAAAGATTATCCCCAAATAGCAAGTCCACCCCCACTGACTCCTCCTTATGATAAAATTGCTAAGAAAACAACGCAATGCAAATTAAAATAAAATTGGAAAAGGAAGGATGTTGCCATAATATGGTATTCAAGCCAAGAAATATCCCCCAGCGTTCTTCTAACAGTGTTTGGCTGAAGAATTATCTCAAAGAAAAGTCATTTATGGTTTGAAGGCCACTGCATGACTGCACAAAAAATCCAATCTGTCGCACTTTCCAATCTTCTGTCTCTCTAGTTTTTCTTCTGAGGAGAAGATTAAATGCTACAGTTGTGGGGAAATGACATGTTTCTCACCTAACAATCTTCAGAACTAACTGGTTTTACAGTGCTAATGTCCACACTATTAGCAGATATTTAACTGAAAACCCTGGGAAGTCATCAAGGTTGGCCCTGTCCTCAGCAGCAGGATATATCCATAAACAGTCCTGTGCGGCCTTGGTAATCTCTCCTGGGGTGGATTAACTAGTGGTCAACTTGGAACACCCAGGTGAACCGAGTCAGCGTGGTTCTAGGTGGGGAAGGCCCACCCGAGGATCGTTGCCAACAGCATAAAAGGGAACAAGAAGGAAGACGGTGCTGTTGGTTCTCATGGAGAAGCTTGTCACGCTGGCTTTCCTGATATAAACTCAGCTGTTCTCATCACTAGTGGAGCTCAGATCCTCACGGTCACTGAGGGTGACTGTGGTTCTTTTCGGAAGTGCTCTGGTCCTTACCTTGAGCGTCACTTCCTGGCTCCAGGACAGACCCCTCAGCTTGCTGGTGCAGATTCTTCATCCCACTGGCACAGATTTTCCCAGCTTCCACCACTGACCACTGGGCCTTCCCAGGGCAGAGCCTTAATGCAGACTTGCATGAGACATTGTTGAGGGCCATAGGCTTCAAGCTGGACTCATGGAGGACATTGCCATGGGCTCTGGGTCTTCAGCTGAATTCGAGCAGGACATTGTAGGATTCGGGGCCTCAGCTGGATTCTTTGGGTCTCTAATGCATGGACAGATCTGCTGCACTATTCTGTATTTAACTTTTGAGGTGAATATTATAAAATAATCCTATAAATTGTCCCATGTTACATCTATTCCCTTGTAAACCCTGACTAACACACTTCCATTTAAAGAAGAATTGCTGTTGATGCAAATTACATTGCAGGCATTTGGTGGGAAATTGAGCATGCTGTGTCATTTAATCTTTGCACAACCTTGCAAATAGGGTGTCATATTGCTGCAGAAGAGGAAAGGAACACCCAACATGGTTATTCCCCCCACCTTAGCTTCTAACTGGACAGAGCTGAGAGGAAACACAGACCCCATGGTGCACAGCTGCTCAAGAGATGTCGCCTATCTCTGACTGTGCCGCTGTGCACTGAGCTGCAGATGCTGGCTGGCTCGAGCTGGATGGCATTGTTCGGGGTGTAGTTCTCCACGAATGCTCACCCTCTTGTAGGACCAAGCCCTCAGCCCCACTCAGCCCCAGCCAGGTGCCCCACCATGTCCTTCCAGGCCCCTGGGAGGACCACTGAGGCAGCAGTCTGTACTGAACACAAGACTTCACACGGTACTGCTGCCTCCTCAAAGCTAGGTCTCCATGTCCACCCGACACTGAACCTGTAATGTGGGCTTCCTTCTCCAGGTGTGTGCAGAAACATTTCTGTTTGAGGATGTAGACCTCATAGTCTCTATGCAACGGCAGGCTGTATGTTCTACCCTGACAAGGGGGACGCTAAAGAATCAAAACCACATGCAAAGGAGAGCAATCGTTCATCCTAGGAACTCAGGATGGGAAGCCGTAGTTCAGCCAGGAGCCTACAAAGATGCTAAACAGAGGTGGGAGCACGCATCCTCCTCTGATGAAGAGAAGCACCCACTAAAACCTGCCTTCTGTGAAGTAACATGTGAGCTTTTCTTAAGAGTCTCCATGCTTTAGGCAACAGAATGGCTTAGAAGCAGCACCATCAGCTCCAGTCCAACACTTCTGGTTCACTCTGTCCAGGACCTGCTATGGCCTCTACTCAGTGGTTCTTCCCTCCTGGGCCTCACTATAAACACCCTGGGAGACGCCCTGAAAAGAGCTGACTGGGTCAAAGGGAGTTCAATGATGGACTCTCTATACTGATTTCCATAGTGGTTGTTCTAGTCTGCACTCCCACCAACCCCGAAGGAGGGTTCCTTTTTCCCCACAGCCTCGCCAGCATTTGTTGATTCTTTGAGTTCTTGATGATAGCTCTTCTTACAGAATAAGATGGAATTTTAGTGCTGTTTAGATTTGTATTTTACTAATCAAGAATTGAAGTCATCAAGGGCCAGGAATTTAGCTCAGTGGCATAAGCACCTGCCAGGCAAGTGTGAGGTCATGAGTTCAATCCCCATTACCAAAAAAAGAAAGAAAAAAACAAAGAATTGAAGTCATCAAATTATATTACAGTGATACATCCATAGCCTACAAATTGTGTTTATAATAGCACAATTTGCAATAGATAAATTATGGGTGTAGGCTATATGCCCATCAATGGATGAATGGAAATAGAAAAATATGATACAGATGAGAGAGAGGTACGGCTAGAGTTAGACGTAGAGCTAGTGGAGAACTACTCAGCCATAAAGGATGAACTCACGTCATTTGCAGAGCATGGGTGGATCTTAGACCATTATACAGCTGAAATAATTCAGAAACGGAAAGTTAAATACCACATGGTTTTCTCTTACCTGAGAAACCCCAAATACAAATAACTTTAAAAGCACAGCAAAGGAGAGAAAGCAGGAAACAGGGAGGAAGATGTTTGGGAGGTGGGAATGGGGTCTTGGGGAAGGAGAAAGATGGGAAAATGGGAGTGGAAGACAGCAAAAGTAGTAACTGGAAGACGTACATGTACCGATTCCTCAAGACAAGCGCAACCATCCTGCATCGCGCACACATGCTGATTATTAAGAAGAAGGAAATAAATACCTGCAGAACTACTGACCAGATTAGGGAGAGCGTGTGGGCCCCAGTGCCACTGCTGTTGTGCACTGTCACTGTTTTCAGTGACTAGATCTGAAAACAAGGGTTTAAAGTCAGAGGGAGGCGGTCGGCCTGACTTCTCAGGGCAGACATTCTCCTGGCGCCCGAGCCCCTCTCACTTGTCAGGGAGGCAGCGCCCATAGCAGCTGCTGTGAGTGCGGTGGGGAAGGCTCTGCAGCATCCCAGCAGCAAAAGCGGCCCGAGGGAGGGGCTGGAGATACGCAGTCAGCATCAGCGCAGCATCGGGATGGAGGTGACACAGCTGACCTCGCTCTGTGCACGCTGGGAGTTAGGAAAGGGGACACAGAGACCGAGCCACAGCTTTGCACCTGTCATGTTCCCAGTCCTTGGTGGGAGAGAGTGAACAATGATGTCTGTTTTATTCGCGCCAAGCTCAAACTGGGTGTAAAACTTACACTAGTTGCTCAGAGGAAAGGGCTTTGCTTGGACAAGAAAGAGAGGAAGCTCTTGGAGGAACTGGAGGACAATCTAGGTTGAAAATGTGTGCAGGATGCCACCTGCAGTCCTCAGCATCTGCTCAACCAGGAAGGCTTGATTCACCCTGCCTGTGCCTGTGCAGATACCCAGAGAAACATTTGCATGGGGAATAAAGCAGATTCCAGGCAAAGCAAGCCAGGAAAAGATGATCTGAGCCACTTTTCCTAAGGAACCCAAGAGGCCTGAAATGAGGAGAAATCGAGTAGCCAACATCCCTGGTGTCAGGCTTAGGTGATTAGAATCACAGCTGGGGGAAGGGGCTCTTATAGGAAAAACATGGGCTGGGCTCTGGTCGTGAGATGATTCCCTAAAGTGACTATGGCCGTAGCAGCATGGAAGTGGATATTTTCATGCACTGTGAAGTTTTTCTAGGATAGGAAAAATACAGAAAAATTGTGTCTCATGTGGGGTGTGATTTTTTTCCCCTTGAGAATGTTATGTTTTTGGAAAATAATATTAGCGTCTTTCCTGTTAGGAGTCAGTTGGGCTGACAAGCAGCTTTGTCCTGAGAGTGCGGGGCCCATGGACAGCAGGGCAAGTGGACATCTCACTCAGAACACACCAGTGTCCAGGAATATCTGCCCATGTCAGCTTTAGGGGTTTGTTAGTAGCTTTTTTGACTGTGACTCCTTGCTGACAATTACATTCTTCTTTCACGAGCATATGGATTAGGTTGAGCATATGAAACCACCCTATCTGAATCAAGTATCAATTTAGTCTCTTCCAGTAAATAAAGTTAGTGGACTGATGTATTCTGTGTGGTTCCTGAACATAATTAAAGTCAGACATTACCCAGGAAGGAGTCACACTGCTGGTGTCTCCTGCCAGGAGGGCATTGGAGACCAGAGCAGCCTACAGTGTAGCTGCAGTCTCAGTTCTTCTCTGGAAGGAAGCAATGGGCAAACCATTTTAAAGCATGTGGGAAACTCAGTGTTGCATTACATTGCTGTTGCGAACACTCACCCCAGTAGTGTTTGCCATGTTCTTGGCAGCTAGACTACATTCATGTTACCCAACCTATCTTCCCAATTCACATCATCTGCTGGAGTTTTAATTTACACACAGTATTTCCTCCAGTCTTGGCCTTTGAATTGACTGTGCAATCTACTCCATTTCTAGGATGGTCTTTGGAACCATGCATTCATTCATCCATCTGTGTATCCATCCATCCATGCATCCATTTGTCTACTTTGAAATAGATTGCACAATGAAGTAAGGTGCCATAAACAAAGCATTTTTAGCCATCACTCAGATTCTTCCATTTGTTTGCTATCTTGGTTACTTTTCTCTCATTGCTGAGACAAAATACCTGACATCTAAAATGAAGGAAGAAAAGGTTTATTTAGCTCACAATTTGTGGAAGTTTCAGTCCATAATCTGCTGAGTCTAATGCAAAATGGCTCATGGCAGAAAGCAACAATTTGTAATGGCAAAAAGTAGCAAAATCAACAACAGCAAAAGGGGAGGAGCATGAGCAAAGACTCTGTCCCTTATATTGTATGTAAGCTCCCCACCTTAGGGTGGGTGAAGCACTCACACCCATGATCTTAGCATTGGACCATGAATCAGTCACAAACTCTAGAAGTCCACCTCCACGACTGCATGAGGCTTTGGGGGATATCCAGACTCAAACCATAGCATTCACTTTTTGACTCTGCTATTTCTGATGTCAAGGCTGCATAATTCTTCAAGGCTTCATAAAGACAACCCAGGATTTCTAGCACAGGCCAGACACTGTCTGCTGCACTCATCCCCTAGTTCAAGCAGGACCAACAGCCTAGTGGCTGAATTTCTTTTGCCCATTAATCATCTGGATGACCATATTTGGAAAACAAAATATAGGTAAGTGACAAATAAACGATTCATGTGAAGATGTCCAAATATTGCATGGATCTACTTGTACTTTTTTAAAAAAAATCAATGCTGTATCTGAAATTAAAATTTAAGGATTCTGTATTTTATCACACAACCATGTCTAAAATACATATAAATGAGTGTTTTATCCTCATAAAGTGGTTAGAATTATTGGCTCCATTTTATTGAAGAGGGAATTGAAGCTTAGCAAGATTAATAATTAGTAGCATCCCTCCACTAGTGAATGATTTAATCTTCTGTTCTTATGTATTTTCTGTGCTGCTCATAGAGATTCTATACTGCTAGAATTTGGTGGGATGGGGAGGGAAGGACACAAGTGATCAGACCACAGCACAAGTATACAGGCATGAACATGTTAAAGCAGAAGGTAGAGATAGTCATACTTCTTTAATCAGTTAATCTTTGGAAGAGATGCGGCTGTTTTTGCCAGCTACAAATACTACTCTCTCATTCCAGGAATAAGACATTAAAATATAGCACATAGATGAGTAAAAGTTAAAAGTTTAAGCTAAAAGTGATCGAACCTTGGTGTATCACTCCAAAAATAAGCTGTTTTACTAATCTATCATCCATTCATCTATCCACTAACCATCTACCCATTCATCCATCTCTCCATTCATCTATGCATCCATCCATTCATTCATCCATGTATATGTCCATCCATGTATCCATGCACCCATCCATCCACACATCCATCTGTCTATACATTCATGCGTCCATCCATATTTCCACACATCTGTCAATCACCCACCCATCATTGTATCCATCCATCCATACATACATATATTTACTTTGAAATAGATTGCACAATAAAGTAAGGTAAGAACTTCTTGCCAGGGAAACTATATCTGAGCATCAAAAGTGGGGTAAGGCCTTAATATTAGAAAAACCCATACATCTTGGAACTTTGCTTGCTTAGCAGAGTGACTATAGCCTAAGACCCAGGTTCCAAAGACTTCATACATCATCCTACCTGGCTGGGAAATTGCTTAACCAATGTAACACACCACTAATCCCACTGACCTGCTGGTTGCTAGACCTCTAAGTAAATAAAACTCCTACCTTTTCTTTTTCAATAAAGTACTAACAGATGAATTGTGTCTGTCCTGGCCATCCACCGTTCTGAAGCTGTGACCCTTGTTTATGTCCATGTGTGCATGCACTAGCCATTCACTCCCCTGCTGAGCTGTGCTCCCAGTCTTGCCACAGCCTTTTTGAGTGAAACAATGTAAATGATGCTTCACACTGAGAAACATATTAAAATAACCTTCTTGCCTTAAAGTCATGCACTTCAAGGGTGGTTTGCATCCCATCTGAGAACAGAGATCCACTCCATTCCATCTGGTCACCTCCTGAGATATACATCTGTGCTGGGCCTAGGGGTGGAAGAATCCAAGAAGAATGGAGCAGAGAAGTCCCTTGTCCCCAAAGCAAAAAGTGCCTGTCTGAACAATGTTACTGCCAAACATGCCTATTTAGGACCTGCATGCTAGTGGAAGTGCTTCCAGAATGTTATCTGAACACTCAGCTAGGACCTCTCAGCCTCCAGTTATGTGCAGATGGGCACCTGAGCTCCTTTCTCGTTGATTCCTCTTGCTTAATGAAACCCTTAGAAGCTGCCACCTGCATAAGTAGAGCATGACACAGGATTCATCCCTCTTACAACATGCAGACATGTCCCAGACAGCCTATTCTTGTTCCAAAACACATGAAAACAAAGATCAGGAATGAATCTCCATCCTCTCCTGGAGCGCTGTGTCGAGGGGACATCAGGCCACGTTCTGGCTCTGGAATCACTTTCATGATGAATCAACCATGTTCTCCACATGCCTTGCATTTCACATTCCTGCACGAGATGCATCAGGCGACTATGAGACAGGAACTGACTTCCTATTCCTGGGGTGAGAGAGCAGTACTTGTAGCTGTCAAAGGCAGCAGCATCACTTCTTTAAATTAATGTGCTCAGACATTTGCTGGCCGAGAAGTGCAACCACCCCTGCCTTCCGCCTTAGTGTGCTCACTTTCTGGATTTGCTCTGTGGTTGGAACGTTGCCCTGCCCCCACCCCAAAATCTGTATGTGGGGTGGTTTGGAAGCAGGGTGTATTGGGCATGTGGGTGGAGCCCTCACAGATAAGACTTGTACTCTTACAAAAGATATGATTAGCCCTTTCCACCTTCTGAGAGTTAGTGAGAAGCACTTGCTTCTGGACCAGAACTTGAGCTCCCACAAAATGCAGAAATGCTGATGCAGTGATCTTGGATTTCCCAGGGTTAAGGCCTGGGAAAACTACATGCCTATTGTTTATAAGCTACCTGGATTTTAGTATTCTGTGGTGAGGACCTAGTAGACTGAGACAACTTGCTAAGCATGCTGTCCTCCGTGTGCCTGCCCCTAGTTGCACAAAGGAGAAGGGTGACTGCATCACCCTTGTTATGCCCTATCAAAAGAGTCCTGTATTTGTGTGGGCTTTAACCTCAGGTTTATAAAGTGCTTTGTGCAATGTTCTTTCAAGTTTACTTGTGACAGTCTTCCTGCCTAGAGTCAGGTATTTTTCCAAGGTCAATTCAACTGACAAAGAAAACTCAGAACATCACTGTCACTGACAAAACAATTATTTCTCATTAAGAGGGACCCAAGTCCCTATATGAGTGTGTCTCCCATCGGTGTTTTCCTGAGAATCTTCTCTGTCCTCTTACAAACAGACTTCCGTGAATCGTGCAGATGTGGTCTGATTACATTAGAACCATTTGCGATTAGGACAGAATTTTCATAATTAACTGGATGAAGCTCAAAATGGGTAATGAGTTGGTTATATATAACTCCTTTTGGTATCCAGAAAGCAACAGTAACGTTATCTTTACCAGAAAGTTTCCAACCAAAATTTTAAACCCATGGAGACTCCTAGAAATGGGTGCTAATTCCTGGCTCCATAGATAAGAAAACTTTAGCACTTCTGCAGTGTTGTGGATGATGAAGGTGGCAATAAGTCTGCTCCTGAGTGATCACTGGGAGCTAGAAGAACTGAGAGCAACCTAGTGTGATAATAAGCACACCTCCTCCTTGCCGTGGCTTGAAGACTGACTCAGTTGGTGCAGGGTGCCCTTCACAGTGCCCTGAGAGGTGGTATGAACAGGGCAAGGTTGCTTCTGCTCAGCCTACTCCAGTGTTCTGAGGAAGAGCACTGTATGGGGTGGAGACAAGTTTGTTAAGCACAAGGTCTGTGAATTCCCCAGTAGGTAAGTGTCCCTTGAGTAGAGGCCCCCAAACCAGATCAACACTCCTAGCTCCTAATTAAGCAAAACTGGTTAACCACTCTACAAGCCAATGAGAGGTCAGACAGAAAATTAGGCCCATATATCTGAAAACTTCCTGATTCCTAAATCATCAGGTCCCTCATGCTTATAACAGAGACTTCTTATGAATCAGAATTCAGGAGGGATAATTGAAAGCACTGTTGTGTATTCCACAAATTCTTCAATAAAATCAAAAGGGAAGGAGTACTCCAAAGTCATTCCTGGAAGATAACATTCCCCCAACTCCAAAATTGGACAAGGATCCAACTTAGAGAACTAGAGACCAATCTCCTTAATGGACATGTATGCAAAAATCTTCACCCCAGGGATGGAGGGACAATAAATGCAATACATCACATAAAGAGAAGTGAGGGCAAGAATTACATGATCATCTCAACAGGTTCAGAAAAGCCTTTAACAGTAAGTTTTATAACCGTTCAGTATTCATAAGTCCTTCTTGAGTCCTGGTAACCTTAATACTGTTTCAAATTTCCCACAGGCTTTCTTCATCCCTCTCCTTTGTTTTCTTCTCTATGTATTTTCTAATAGCCAATCTTTGCACTCACTAGTTCTTTCTTCTCTTTTGGATATATCCTGCTACCTAAGGCTTCTGTCATATTTTTAATTTTACTGAGTATATTTTGCAGCTGAAAACTTTCTTTGAGATTTAAAACTCTTTTCCCCTATGTTTCATTGGTAAAATATTGAATGTTTCTGTGTATTTTTTTCTTCAAGCTCATTGAATATTATGGTTCAGAAGAGAATGATCCACAAAAATCTCATGCACTTAGTGGCACAGCTTTTTGAAGGTGACTGGATCCTGGGGCACTATACCTGGATGTGATGTTAGCAGATGCAGGATGGTCAGAAGAGGCAGTCCCTGGGAGTGCAGCTTAGAAGAGAATATCTGACTTCCAGCTTCTCCTTTCTCTCTACTTCCTGACCATGATGGTGTGAGCACCTCTTTTCTTCCAGACCTTTTTACCATGCCATTTCTGCATTTTAGTGTACTGAACATGGACAGAAACTTCTGAAATTGTGAACCAAAGTAAGCCTTTCCTCCTTTCAGTTCCAGATGGTGGATATTTTGTCCCAGTGAAAAATGACCAAGGATTTTCTTAAAAGAGCTGTTTTAGATCTGTATCTGATAGTTTCCCCAAACTTATTATTGCCTGGTCAGTTTCTGACATGTCATTTTGAGTACTAGGCAAAGATATGGTTTCCTGAAAGCCTTTGTTGCTTGCTGGCATGCAACAAATTATCTGGACACTAAAGAATCAGTTATTTATTAGTCCTCCTAATCTTACTTTGTGTCTATCTTTCCAGAAATTCTAAATCAACTACTTATTGTTTCTGAATCTATAGTAACTTCTAATGTTTCATCCCTAGATGGTACCCAGGTCAATTTTCCCAGAGTCTAATGGTGATGTGTTGTCATTGTTTCAGTACTAAAGGGTAATCCAAGCCCAAATTTGTTTGTGTATTGTTAGTGTATTGTTCAGAAAGAAGTAGATATCTAGAGACAATCTGATCTATGAACCCCTTCTTAGAGAAACTTCCTGGATAACTCATCCAGTTACTAGCCTGTCATCAGACACGGCAAGATTTTTTTCAGGCCCTCAGCAGACTCCCTGCATATGGACCAGCTCCGGCTTCTAGTCATGTTTGTGGCCACCAAGCTTCCAAGCTGCATCATACCCTGAAACTACAGCCTACCAAGACCAGCACAACACAGGGTTAGAATTAAGACTCACACTTCTATGGACTGCCCTTCTGAAAGTGATTCACGATCATTGATGATGTTAGCTATAGTAAAACTCTAAATGACAAGGGTTACAAGTCCTCCCCTAGCACTAGAACTCTTCCAGAGGCTATGTTCCAAAGTAGACTTAGAATGGTGGCCATTGGCATCTGACTAGTATTAGATTTCACCAACTCAGCATTAAGTTCTAGGGCAAAGTCTTATGCTTACTACCCTGTCCCATTGAGAGTTAGCAGAGTCTCATACAATGCTGCTTGATGTCAGGGTAGTGTTTTTTAAGACAGAACCTTGGGCACCTAGACCTATGGTAGCCAGAATATCTCTACTGCAAGGGTCTGCATAGTCTGAAAGGTACATGGAGGCCCAGTCAATAGCTAGTAGACATGTAGTCTGAAATACATGACACATGTCTGTCCCATGTCCTTCTGCTGGTGCCAGGGCATTTCTAGAGCCTCATCTGTGAGCACTGTTTGGTGATAGCAGGCTGCCCAGTTCTGGGGAAAGGATGATGGAGACCAAGTCCCTTGGCCACCAAGGTTGGAGCTAAATTGAGTTATGCCCAAATCTTACAATTGCAGGGACCTGCTCAGTCTCAGAAGGAAATTATATTCTAGACCCATTCAAAGACTGAAACTGATGTGGCCAAAACTTTTTGTCAGTTTCATGAGTGCACAAGTCACCCAACACTGGAGCTGGTCTTGAGGCTCTGGGAACTCCAACCTGTGCATGTGGCCTTCAGTTTCTGCTGGATGCTCGGAGTTTGGCACTAGGGTCTGTGCCAAGCAGTGTGCCAACTTTTACACCTGTTCCTCAGTTAGAGTTCTTCTGTCTACTTTGCCACCTGAGGTTGAGGAAGAGTGGAAAAGGCAGCAGCCACCAGCTCAATGGTATCAGCCCCATTGGCCCATGGTATCAGCCCAAGGTTAAGCTATGGGCCCTGCTCACCCCTGGCTTCACCATGGCAGGCCTGGTCCTAGATGTCAAGTCTAAAGCCTGGACTTGTTGAGAGTGTAAGTGTGAATCTTGGCCCAAACCTGTGTTGTCTGGAATTAGTAGGCTTTAGCCTCAGGCTGTGATACAGTTTGGAAGCTTGGTGGCCACAAACATGATCTAGAAGCTTGAGGCTGGTCCATCAGCAGTGAGTCTGCAGAGCGCTCTAGAGTGGGAGGCATTGCAATCGTACTGGGCCATTTGGAGTTGTGGGAGGGGTGATGTGGGCAATGCAAATCTTTTTCAAGATTTTTTTCTTTCAATTTTCTTTTCTCCTTCATTTTTCCCCCTCCTCCTTCTTCCTCTCCTGTTTTTCTTTCTTCTTGTTATCCTAGAAGCAGGCATTTGTTCTCCTTGGCTCTTGAACTGGAGTTTGGGTGTGGATCACTGTTCAGCTTGGTGTGGTCACGGGGAGGACATTCCCAGTTGCCACCTTGCTCCCCTCCCCTCTGTCTTAAAAATTCTAGATAATATTTGTTTTATTTCAAATTTTAAACATGAATATATTTTAAATGGAGCCAATATTTTCATTATCAGATGAAACCACAGGGAGAGGCTTTGTCTCACACTGATCCCTATCCACAGAAACACCAATCATGGCACCAACAGTTCTACAATAACAAGATCCAGCCTGCCTTTTGTTTCTTAGGTATCAAGCTACATTCAGAGTATCAAGTCATCCCAAGGCTCATTACAACCTGGATGCAGTGACACCAGCTACCAGACAGAAAACCAGTGGAGCAGTGGACCTAAATCATGCATACAAGTAAGTGACAGCAACCCATGTCAACAAGTCCTGGGGACACACACAAGATGATTTTAGGAAGGGTAAGAAAGGACACCTCAAGAGTTTTGGGTAGGCAAGTTGTCCCTAAAGAAGTGGCATCCATGCTGAAGTAAAAGCCTAGAAGGGATTATCCAGATCCAAAGGCACAAGGTGAATCAGAGGGGTGGTTTGTGCAGCTTCTCCAGACAGAGCAAATGTCCTGGGCAAAGGCCTTAATGTAAGACCAAGAAAATGAAAGCAGGAAACATGGCTGGGTTCAGAGAGTGGCAGATCCCAGACAGATGACACACTGGACTGACACCAGGGTGGCTAAGCACTCAGCACAGGCATGAAGAGTGAGGAAGCTCAGAAAGTTCATGCTGAGTGGAGGCCAAAGTGAAGCAAGGGGGCTGTGGACAGCATAGAACAAGCTTTCCAAGTGGACCAGCCAACCAGCCATCTGAGCGAGAGGCTCTTGGTGCAATGTGGGACAGGTCCCACCCTGGTCTTAGGATATTCAGGGAGAGCAGTGGAAACGAGGCTGGAGGAAGAGCCCAGCCACAGATCAGGGCTTCATATGAAAGCCTCAGACATGGGGAGATCTTATACAAAGGATTTCATAATCTGGTCTGTATTGTTGAAGGTCATTCTGGCCACTGTGAAGAAATCAGCATGAGAGCAGGTGCATAGGCAGCTCATAAGTAGGTGAGAAAAGAGCCGAGGGTCAGTGCGTGGGGTGGAGCCTGTGATCCTGGAGCACAGGGACCGTGCGTGAGATCAGCAGTGCTGGAAAAGGATCAGGCTTCCCAGACAGCTGGCCAAGGACCCACTGAAGGGGAATGCTGAGACCTGTGCCACCAGTGGGCACTGCAGAGGGGAGATTAAGCAAGACTAGATGCATACTAAAAGGAAAGCTGGGGCCGAGTGAAATCTGACCTCTCTGATGGAGAGGCAGTGACAACCCAGCACAGTCAGTATCTTTATTTATACACAATAAAAAGAATAAAGTGTGGGATGGGGCAGAAAGTGCAAGGTCTCAGTGTTTTGCTGAGAACACTGAAAGTGAAACATTCTCAGAGCTGTCTGTGCCGTAGTTAACCTGGAGGAGCACCAAGCCCAGAGCCATGCTGGAATGGCCTTGCTCTAGTCCCAAGAAGTTTGCTAACCTCCAGCTCAGATGCAACTCAGCTGCTCCCCACAGGGCAGGAGAAGAGGAGGCACATTGAACACGGGACTTGAGGTGATGGGACATCTAAGTAGAGCTGCAATTCTGGGAGTTTTCAATAGACAGGATGATTGGAATTGGTGCGGAGTGGACTACCCAAAGAGAGAAGAGAAAGGGCCAGCTATGCAATCACCAGCTGGTGTGGAAAGCAGCCCAATGATCATGTAGCAACAATGGCAGCAAAGGAGAGGAGCAGGAGGTCTTTGTTACTTTTCTCATTGCTGAGACAAAATACTTCACACTCTAAGTTAAAGAGTGAAAGTTTTATTTGGCTTACAGTTTGTAGAAGTTTCAGTGTATAGTCAGCTGGCTGCAAGGCAGGGTGGTATGGCAGACAGGACTTACAGAAAAGAAACATTCTTGGTAAGCAAAAGGTAGCAAAACAACCTTTGTTAAGGTCAAGAAAAGACCTTAACAGTGTATTTCTGATCCTTCTATATTCTAGCTAGGCTTCTGAGATTAGGGTAGTGCCAAATCAAGCAGTGGACTGATTTAGTAATCACCTACCCTTAATCGCAGCTCTGCACTGAGGCTCAGACACACACTCTAGATCCAGCCACCTCTGGGAAGCTCATCTATGGCCACCTGAGGCTTTGGGGGTTCTCTAGACACAGCCAGTACAGTGGGAAAGGAGTGTGCAGACTCCTTTGCATTGACCTTATTCTACCTTGTGCCTTGCATTTGTTAACTAACCCTCACAGTATGCCTATCAGGGTCTTCCAACACGCTGGGTTCCAGTTTTTTGATTGACTACGTAATCCTGCTGTCAGTTCTATATTAATTTTACTCAGACATCTGTAGACTTAAGTTTTTCTTTATCTCTGGAAATATTTTCATCGTGCCTATCAGGAGCCATATATCTTCCATCATTCCATACATGACAATCCTTCTGCTCCCTCATCTCCCTCTCTATTTGTTATCCACGTGGATTTCTTTTCTGTTACTGAAGCTACTTCTGTTACTCCAGTGGATATCTCTGTCATGTCATGTGGTTCCCTGAAGCCCACCCACAGATCCTGCCTTTCCAGTTCCACCAATTCCATCTGTCTTGCGTGGCCTCCGTGTCCGGGTCTTCTCTCTCCTCCTCTCTGTTCCTGCTCTATTCCCTGAAGCACGCCCTTCCCTGGGCTCCTCCTTGGTCTCTTGCAGTTGCTGATGGTTACTCCTCTGCTTCCTTCTCAGTCTGCTTTGACAGCTATTTCTCTTCTCCCTGAGATCCAGACATTAGACCGCTCAGGACTGTCTGTGGCTTATTTTCTCTTCTTATTTGTCTTTACCCCCATTCGTTAGATGCAACAGCATCTGTTCTCCTACAACTACTAAATTTACATTTCTGGCCAGACCTCTGCCTGCAGACGTATTTAGCCTCTTAACAAAGTTCGTCTCAGAACATACCGGCCTCCAAACCCAGGGAGTTTGAAAGGAAGCTCTAGATATGTTTCACATTGGCTTTTATCCCCCTCTGTTTGGCTCCCTAAATGGTACCACTCTCCACCCACTGCTCACGCCGGGCCACCCTCTGCCATAGCACGCGGAGGGCGTGGCCTGGCCTCCTGTGACCTTGAGAAGAGTCTTCTTCCCTGTGGGGCTGGGGCCATTTCTCCAGCCAGGGCCCACGTTCAGGACGGAGGAGAGGGGGCTTCGGATGAATCATACAAGTTTAGGGAAAGAGACACTGTGTAATTAGGGGGGAAAATGTCTTCAACCCGGAGAAACTGAGAATTAACACCAAAATTATGAAAGCAATAAATCCATATTATTAATAATTTTACATTTCCCCAGCACCACAAAATAAAGAAGAAAAGTTAAGAAATACCATTCTCTGAATATTTTTATTTCATGTTTGCAATGTTTAAGAAAATTTGTCATGTTTGAGTTGTAGGGATACTTTAAAATATCTACTCATTTGTATTTGTGATTTTTAAGTTTAAAAGTATAAAATTATTTTATGACATTTGAGATACACTGTATCTATAAATCTATATTATTAGAATTGTAAAAGAACTTCTTAAGTACTTTGTTTTTGTTAGTCATATCATAGAAATATTTAGAACTGAATGTCTTCAGAGTGTTTATTTCACACTCTCAGATTTTTAACTGGAAAAAGATGGCATTCATAGATGAAAGTCGTATTTTCTGCCTCACTCACTGAGAGGCTGGAGAAGCCTGAAGCCCCCATACAGCAGCACCCACAACTGCATGACACAAGCAATTTTTTGATAAATATTTATTTAATATAAAACTGAGACCCAGTCTATTTAAGGAAACCTGCAATCCACTGCAAATCTGCGCACAAGCTGTAGTTGTTTATTAAAGAACATATAAACAAGAAACCTTTTGGTGTCAAGAGCAAGATGCATTTTACAAACCTCACCAGGAACTGTACACTTGCTTCGGTCGTGGTGCAGCTGGGGCCCGCACCCCACCAGTGGCCCATGCCTGGGTCTCCTGGATGCCTCTGCTCCGAGGAGGAGGCAGAGGATTCATGCTGCAGGCCAGAGCCTTGAGCCAGCTGCTTCCCAACACCCTCTCCATGCCCCCCACACAGGTTGCCCCTTAGAACCACGGCAGAGCAAGGCTGCTTCCCAGGACCCTGCAGCCTTTGCCCAGGGCTCCACGACCTTTGGAGTACACACCCACATTAGAGCCAGTGCACAGGGCCATACTCTCCATGTGAGTGAGTGCTCAAAACCCAAGTACTAAGTTTGGTGAAATTTCAGAGTAGACCACGCTCCCCAGCCCAGGAAACCTCACAGGAACAGCCCGACTGGTCTCCAGGTGCATCCAGAAACTAGCAAGGCTGTGCCTCCAGCTGCAGACCCAGTGCCGGGCGCTGTGTCCTCAGATCCTCCTCGGGGATGCCTCCTAGGAATCTTCCTGGAGCCCAGCCCTCACATCTAAGTCCCCGGGACCAATTTACACATCGGAAATGGATAGAAATGTGTGCAGGGTAAAAATACCAAACTCTTCTCCACGCCAGGCCCGGCTCCCTCCTCAGTCATCTGTGTGCTATGTGTAAACTTTGTGCAAGCAGCTGTTCTGAGTTATATAAATATACCCCAAAAAAGTATTTTATAGCAGGGAAATTATGCATTCCATATTCTCACAGCTTGAAAATGGACAGATTTATTCTTCTGAATAAATGCTCTGGAGATAAAATCAAAAGAACAACTCCAAAGCAATATTTTGAGAATTTTTGCCAGCGTCAGGAAAGAAGGTACATTAAAATAGACACACGCATGTAACACATATATCCATCTTCTTCTACTTATGCCGAGATAGTGGAGACACAACAGATAATTCCAAATGGTTTGATGATTCAAACCTGTTCTATTTTGGCTTGAAATATGTTTTTATGCTAATATTTGTGTTTGCATAGAAGTGTGTTTAATATTCCTGTGTTCAATTCAAAGGCAATAGTGAAGATAGGAGAATGCGTGGTGGACCCACATGGGCCAAGGGCTTTGGTGGCTCTGGGAGGTCCTCATGGCACATGGGCAGTGACATTGAGAATGTCACCTGCCACTACTTCCAAAGACCCTATGTGCCTGGGCCTATCGGCCATGCTCTGCCTTCATGGGCTGGGACAGGAAGACAGCTCTCCACGAGGCCAAGTGGGGGTGAACCTAGTGGGAGGGCTTCCAGAAAAGTCCTGTGGAGATGATGGATCAGCCTAGGAGCAGGGTCACTGGTACTTTAGGACTCCAAAATCCCTGCTGATTCACAGCCTGACCACGAGCTCAGACATGACCTAGCACCGCCTCCTCCTCACCATGCCTGGTACCGTCTGTCTCTCCGGCTGGGAACCCTGGCGTCTGGTCCACAGTTGTGAGCCAGCTCCAGCCCCTTCCCGTCTCTGTGATCTGCACCCCTCAGATATCAGCGGACGTCACATCGGGAAGATCAGCCAGGGAAGAGCCAGAAGCTCTTCACTTTCCAGGTATTTTCTCTTGATGTCTTAGCTTGGCTCAGTGCTCAGGGTGTGTCCTACGCTGACTCTTCCCTAACTCTTTCTGAAATACATCCTCACTTCTCATGCTGGCTTTTAAAGGATATTTTTAAAGGATACTTTAAAAATATCTTTTAATTCTTTCTTTCCCCTCATTTTCCATCACTGAGCCAACTATCAACCCAACCTTGGTTGAGCGTAACAAAAAACTGGCACTCGCAAAAGAAAACAAAAACAAAAAACTCCTTTAGCAGATCTAGACACTCCTTCACAATGTCCCACAAAACTTTGCATTTCTATTGTTCTTTTTTATTTTTCTCAAGAATCTATATTTTGTAATAAAAATAGCAGCATTCCTTCATATTTAATTCTTAGTGTAGCAGATCATGTTTTATATACTAGATTTTCTTACGAATGTGTAAGTTTTCATTCACATTATGAATTTAATAGGTTTGCAAATGCTGATTGGGCCAAGCCATGGTTTTTTTAATGTTATATCCTTTTAAAAGTTCATCATAAATAACCAGTATCGTACAGTTTATCAGACAGAACCGACTTAGCTGGAAGTGTGCTTTCATCTGTTTTAGAGCATGTGTCCTTCTGTGTCTGTGTCACAGTGACAAAGAGGGACGTGGCCTCTTGCATTTTGCCTCTGCTGTCAGCGCTGAAGTTCCCTTCCCCGCAGAGAGGGCTGGAGCGTACGGATGAGCTGCATACGCAGAGCGGCTGGGGTGCCGAGTGGCCAACAGCAAACCGCCCCGGCCTCACACCTGAGCAGTCACGGTAAGCTTGACACCAGAGCCCCTGACCATAGCTTCTCTGGGAGAGATTCAATTTGACCTGCAGCTTCCACAGTGAAAACTGGCAGTGACAGGGCTCTGAAATGGAGCAATGCCCTGGGAGGTCTGCCAGAGATTTCTCTTGGACCAGGTAGAACCTGCTTCCTTCTTGCAATCCCCAGGGGCTGACTGTCTTGCCACCAGCCCATGGCAACTGGAGTCTCACAGCATTTAGGAGGAATGGAAGTGGACATGGTTCTCTTTAATTTTTAAAACTCTCCTAGCTCACCAGCCAAATATTTAAAATATATTATACATTCAGACATTTGACATTTTATTAGACCTTGTCACTAACTGATTTTTCTCAAGCGATCTATGCCCCTGTGATTTTATCCTTAAGTAATATTGGCTTTGTGAATAAGAATTTAGGTTTAATTCCCAAGAAACATTCACACAAAAATTATTTTCCTCAACAATAAACCACTTAGCTTCCTCTACCCCAAATTTTACTTATTTTTTGACTTTATTTAAATTGAAACACCTTCGGAATAAGACAAAAATTTCCACAGTGCTTAATAGCACTGATTAACTCAACAAATATTAACTGAGTGTCTATTCTTTGCCAGAATCTAACACACAAGGGAATTAATTGATTGCTGAGTCATCTAATTTGATAATATGAGAAACTATTTTTCATTTATCTGATATTTATAAAGTCCTTCCTGTATTTTGTCTTGTGTTGATTATAGTTTTACAAAGAAACAATTTGACAGTTCCATCCTTGGAGGGCTCATGTTTTTAGAAGGAAGTTAGAGAGAAATAAACCAAGTGAGGCATGGCACCAAGTGTCATGAAACAGAGAAAGAAGGGGATTACTCCAAATGCAAGGCACAGGTAACTCAGGTCGCTTAGAAGAGGAAGCTCTGGAGCTGACGCAGGGAGAATGAGTGAGAGCATTTTCCAAAGACTGAGAGGGCAATCCCAACAGGTGCCACCATGGGCACACATGTGAGAAAATGAGCAAGGAGGGCAAGCGTCGCAGTGAACAGAGCAAGCAGAGCCTGGTGGAATCACAGAGGTAGAGATGGCCTTGAAATCTGGACTCTGAGGGATGCTGTCCTTGGAGCACTGCCATTTGTCAGCGGTCAGTACTAAGAAGTGCTTGGCGATGTTTTCCCTGTTATTCAGTGATGACCAGGCAGGCAAAGGCTTACGGCATCCAGAGGGGTAAGCATGTAAATCCAGGATGGACTTGAACGTTAGGAGGCCACTCACCCAACCCAACCCTTGGCCCACCTGGGACATCAGTCACCACTGTGCAGAAGCCAGAACTCAGCTCGGGGAGGGCTCTGCTCTATCTCCTGCTTTGTGCAACTGTCTTGCTCAATTCTGAATATTCTTATTTCTAAGTCACCTTACAACTCTCAGTTGTGCATCCATCTCTTTTGATTGCATGACCATGCATCCCTGTAGTAGAATGTGGTCTTCATCGGTGACATCAGTCTCAAGGTGGGCTCGCTCACAGTGTTCAGTGGGTGCAGTGCACCAGGACAAATTTACTAACTGCCTCTTGGGATGGAGCAGGCAGTAGAAGATTGGGGTTGATGCTGGAGTTGAACAGAAAAAGGAAAAGGAGATACCCAGGCTGGGAAGAAGTTAATCACTGGATAGATGTGAGGGGTGGGAGGAAAGTCAATGCTCTTTGTGGATTTCTATTTATAGTTATGAGACATTAGCCAGCAAAGGTAAATAAACTCATTTTAACCAAGTAAAACTGAGATATCACTGGTGGCAGCCCTACACTAAAAGAAACATAAACAGGGTTATTTGGACCTAGGGAAGACACGCAGGAGGAGGAAGATAATACATGGGAAAACAGAATGGCACCTATATGGTAATATTTGAGCAATCATAAATAAATAGTGATTGTTCACACAGCACTAACGAACCATAGAGTTTACATATGCCAACAGTTAAAAAATGAGATCAAATATCACAAAAAGCCAGATTCTTGCATTGCCCCAAACTCCATAGAATTATTCATTTACATTGGACTATTAAGAATGAATATTGAAATATCCAGAGTACTAAAGACACAACACAGAGGAAATGAAAGAAAAAAGTCAATTAACCAAAAATGATAAGAATGAGAAGCAAAGAATACAGAACCAGTTAAAACAGGAAAAATAAGTTTTGGATACAAACACAAATGTGCCAATAATTGCATGTAATGCAAGTAAAATAAATATTCAAATTAGAAGTAAAAATCAGACTGAATGCAAAAAATAAAATAAAAATATATGTTGCTTATAAAAAATTTATATATTAGGACACAGAAATAGTGACTGTAAAAAATAAAAATGCTACCATGTAAACACTATAATGTAACCAGTAGCAATTTTACTAATGTCAGATAAAATACACTTTAAGGGAAAAATCTGTACAAAAGGTAAAGAAGGAAATTTCACAGCTTTTTATTAAGATTCACTTCACCACAAAGACAAAGTAATTCTACATTAAATGTATAAAGCAAACCCTATCAAAACTAGAGAATAAATGCATAAATCTACAATTCCAAAGAATTTTTATGCTTATCTTCCACTAACAAGAATAAAACCAAGAAAGGAGGGAGAGAAGCGAAAGAGGGAGGGAGAAAACAAAGACAGAGGAAAAATAGAGATCACGTAAACAAAATAATTAACAAATTAATCGATTTTCACTTACAGAATCCTGCATCTCACAATGACAGGATCTTTCCAAATGCATATGAAACATTTACCAAAATCGACACTGTTTGGTCACAATTAACTATCAACAAATTTCAGAGGTTTAAAAAGTGACAGAGTAGCTTCTTAAACCACAGAGGGGCTGAACCCAAAAAGAATGATGGCATGATATCAGTAAAGTTTCCAAATGTAAAGATCTTTGAAAGTGCTCTCCATAATCCACGGGTCATGAAAGAAGCTGTGGTTATGGGGCTTGACAGCTGGTGGCCGACTGGTAACACCCTGCTGAACTGAATCCCCGTGGAGCTGTGCACGTGAGGACTGTTGCCAACAGCTTAACAAGAGACCTGGAGGGGAAGAGGCAGTGTTATGAAATCTCTTGGAGCAGCTTGTCACGCTGGCTTTCCTGCCAGACTCTGCACCTCCCATCAGAGGTGCTCAGGACGGCGTTGCTGCTGAGGATGGCCGCCATTCACTTTGGGGAGCTTTGATCCTCACTTTGAGCGTCACTTCCTGGTCCCGGGGCAGATTCTTCATCCGCTAGCACGGAGGTCCTGGCTCCCACACTGACCTTTGGGCCTTCCCGGTGCAGGCTCAGTGCAGACTTGAGTGAGACATTGCTGCGGATTCTAGGCCTCCAGCTGGACTCGTGCTGGACACTACCGTGGGATCCAGGCCCTCAGCTGGATCCTTCAGTTCCTTAGTGTGTAGACAGATCTCCCACACTCCTTTGTATTTGACTCTTTGGGTGAATGTTATAAAATAATCCTGTACATTATATGTCCTATATTATATCTTTTCCATTACAAACCTTGACACAACAAGGATGGAAAGTACAAAATACCTTAAGCAGCCTGAAGATTAGAATGTAATATAACATTGTTTTGTGTACTGCAAATGAAGCCACCAGAAAGACATGGTAAGTCTTTGTTGCATATTTTAAAAAAAAAAGAGAGAATAAGAAGACTAGTGATCTAAGTAAGCACCCTTGTAAAAATTTATTCAAAAGTAAGATCACCCAAAGAAATTAATTTTAAGAAAATAAGACCAAAAAAACCTTAGTGAGACATAAATACACACTAGAGACCAATAGGTCAAATATTGGTGGTTTGAAAACATTAATTAAATTGAAAAGTCTGACAAAACTGAGCAGTAGAAAAGTCACAAGATTAAGAATTTTAAAGAACATGAAGATCATTGTTTATTACAAATAATTTTCTGTAAAACATTTTAAACAGACCTGAAACCTGAATTTTCAGGAAAACATAGTCTATCCCAAATTAGCCCCAGAAAACAATTAAAAATCTGCCTGGCCCTGTCTCTGTTAAAGTTTAAGTCTATACTTAGTGCTTTCTCACATTCCAGGTCAGATTAATTCTGGCCTCATGTCCAAAATATATACATAAATGCTGCAAATAATTTTTAAAACAGAAAAATCAAGGGAAAGAAGAGCAGGAACTTAAATAGGAATTTCACAAAAGAGAACATTCAAATGAAGAATAAGCATCTGGAAAAATAAGCAAACATTATTATTCACCAAGAAAATGTCACTTAAAATCATAATGATGTGCCAGTAAAAACTTCTGAGCATGGTTGCAATAAAATAGACTTATTTACAGATGCAGACAACATTACCTATATTGTTTCATATTGGCAAGGATTTTGAGAGACTAGAATTCCAATCCATTTCTGGCAGGGTACTCAGTGGACATATCTTTGGAAAATTAAAATTATGTAACTTGATTCTTATAGCTAAAATGTGTACACCCTAGGGCAGCAATCCAAACTCTAGATGCCATGTCTCAGAAGAACAATATTCACGGGAACCCTGAGCTGGACACAGCTGAACAGCCTGGCCACCACAGAACATGGATGCATATAGCTGCAATGTTCGCACACTACCCAGTACTGTGCAGCAATGGAAATGAATGAAGAATCACTCTGCAAAAACATGGATGGTTCTCTGATAGCGAGGAAAACAATCTAGACACAAAGGTTGTATCATTCTATTTATTCAAAATTTAAAAGCAGCCAAATTAACCCATGGTACGAGAAGTCAGGAGGAAAATTGCCTGGGAGGAGGCACCTTCTGGGCCCCAGAAGTGCTCTATTTCTTTACCGTCTCAAGGTCTGCAAGAGTCCACATCTGTGGTGATTCGCCCTGCAGCATGCTGTGTGCAGACAATGATTAAACGTGTTCTGTTAGCCAAAGACGTCTAATCAATGGTTTCCTACTCCATTTGGCTTTCCTTGGGGCTTTGCAGGCCAAGCTGCTTCTTGAGATGCAAGAGTTAAAATTTGGATAATAAAATAATCACTGGCTCCAGATAATGTGTTAGGCATGCTTGTGAATTATTTAGTTTTGTAATTTTAGCTTACTTTGCCTGCCTCTGTGTGCCAGAAAAAGCACCCATTAAAGTCCATGGCAGCCAGATTTCTTTTTAAAATTCCCACTTCCGAGTGCTGAATACTGCAGCAGGATTTGGTCCAATTAATTCTACCAAATCAAGTGGTCCTGCTGGTCCTTCTGTCCTTCAGCCTTGCTTGGGTAATAATAGGAGGATGATGCCAGCTGAGAGATATCCTGCTGCTGTGTCCCATCCCCCAGTATGGCTGCCGTGACTGGAGGCCACGATGAACCACCCCCACAACACAGGCATCAGCAGGTGTTACGTAGTCGTCATCACCCAGTGGCATTGGTATGGTGACATGTGAACAAGGAGTGTGTGCGAACAGTGGTATTCTGGAGATGGGCAGATGGTCATTACCATCTGGGACAGGAAATGCTTTCAGAAATGTGGATGCAAAACCAGCCTCAATGCTGTGCTGTCCACAGGTGCTGGCGACCTGGGCTAGCATCATCCAGGATCCCTATGGTTGTAACACAGCACAGCCAAAGCACACAGCTGAGGAAGACAGGAGCACAGTTTCAAGGCTGAGGTCCAGCAGTGGAGGATTCCCTTGAAGTGGGCTCCAATGAGGAGCCAAGGGCGGATTGCAGCAAGGCAGAGCCAGGCACAAGACAGGGACCAGCTGGCCTTTTGGGGGGTCCTAACAGCTCTCTGACTCCCTTTGAGAGCTGGGGCCCATGCCAGCAGTGTGATTTCTTCCTGAGGACAGATGACCTAGGGAGCCCCTTTTTTGCCCCAGCTCCTCTTACAGGAGCCTCACCTTCCACATCCTCATTAAGGAACCCTGGAGGATGATGGTACCACACCCGACACAACAGGAGGATCTGCCCGAGTACCCTGAGCTGTGAGGGCCCCGGGGAAGGGCCTGTTGCTGGAAGAAACAGCCTGGGCCTTCCTGTCCCTGGCCTCTGGAGCTGGGCGAGGGTGGAAAGGCCTGGTCAGCCCACCTGGCAGCACCTCTGCTCCCCGCTGTCCTGGTCTCCACCTCTCAGGGCCACTGAGGCCAAGGACGGCTTCCTTTCCTCTTTGGAGAGAGCAGGATTGGTGGTTTTTAGAATCCATATTTCTTCCTGGATACCCTTCATTTTTATCTTCTATAGGAAGCCCCATTTAGAGAGGCTTCTAGGTCTGGTAAAGGCAAAGAAGTGGTCATGTTTCAACCTGCAGTCGGGAGGGCAGCCACAGGACTGGTCCTGCAGGGTTGGCCACATAAGAGGGACCCCCAACCCCTGGAGCATGTTTCACTCCCCTGTCTACATCCTCAGCAAACACTGCTGACCATACCAGGTGGAGAAAGCTGTGAGATGCACGACGGAATCACCATACACAGGGCCGGCGGCTTCCTCCTGGTAGCTCTCCTGCCTGCACTGCTGAACGCCGTTCATCGTTAATCAGAAGCATCCTAACTCCTCCTCCACAGGTTCAGGCAACAGCTGGAGATAAGGTCAGATGCAGCATCATCTCTAGGCCTCTGTGCAGGGGAAAGACAGCTTTGTGAGCTGAAGTCATGAATTTGGGCACTGGAGTGGCTCCCGAGTGACACGTAGAGACCAGGTCCTGGCTGGAAAAGAGATGAAAGAAACAGACTCTAATCACAGCCCACAAAATGCAAAGGTGGATTAGACCAAAGTCTGCCCAGGACCCTGCCACTGACAAAGTGGAGCAAACTGCCAGAGGGAACTGTGATATAAGCTGTAGCTCATGCTGCCGAGGAGCCAGAGACCCTGTGACATCTCTCCTGGCCAGGGCTCTTAGTGTGCAGCTGGCAGGTGGCAGGTGGGTTGGTGGGCTAAGGGCCGAGCCAGAAAGTCCGGAGACAGGGACTCCGGACACCAGGCAGGGGCTCCTCGGGACAGGTGACTCCGCCCCATCAACTGTGTCTTCTCTAAGAGAATCCCAGGGAATTCAAGCAAACAACCCTTTCCAATTTCTGCAGCTCTCAGGGGAGCAAGGGCATCAGAAGAACAGAAAAGTGCACTGACTTGCAGAGAGAAGGAAGAGCCTCCCTCTGGCTAACTGCGCTGCCTTCGTGAAAGATGTGCACCACTCTGCTTGGTTGTGCACTTAGAGTCCTGAGGACAATTCTCCACCTGCCAGTGGCAAGTGTGGTGACAGTGAGCAGAGACTCCCCAAGCTCATTCGGAAGCTGGGCTCTCGTGAGGGCTGATGCCCAGGTCTGATACCTCCCTACACCTCCGTTTACCAGAGTGAACTCCATCCCCATAAACACTGTCATCTCTGCAGTCCACCCACCCACTGGCCTGCTCCCAGTATGCAGCTCTGATCCTGCTGTTCATGGTACATAACCTCCAAGGCTGCCAGTCACCTGTGGTCCTGAATCCGCGTGTGAGCCGGTGAACTCCACCTGCTCTGCAGGCTGCACCGGGCTGCACCCCTGTGCTCTGCAATTGGATGAAGGTAGTTTGTTTATAAGGGGTTCTCACCCCAAGTAGGATATTCCGATGACAAGGAACTTCCATATACACATCCCAAACACCAGACAGAGCCCCATGCCAGTTAAATCGGAATTTCTAAGCACGTGACTCAAGCATCATTTAAAATTTTTTCCTGTGGTTAAAAATTTGAGAATCACCCTTTCTGTCCACATGCTCAGCTCAGGCAGAGAGAACCAGGAAGTCCTCCTCTGCCTGCCGGGCACCACCACTGGCAGGCCCTTTCTTCCACACACCCAACGCAGGTTGAGGGAGACAGACAGATCCACCCCTACCCGCTGTGCGCTGCCACTAAAAGGCCACATCCTACAGGCAGCCAGTGTGGGAGAGAGAACCAGAAGATCTGCCTTCACCCTCAGGGAGCTGCCACGGGAAGGCTCCTTCCTGCAGGCAGCCAGCAGGAGCAGGGACACACAACCAGGTAAGCCCTGTGCATCTGTAGGCCACAACTGGAGGCCCTTGGCTCCCTCAGACTGCCATCGTCCACTAGCAGAATCAGACAAACACACCCCTGTGTGTCTGCCACCATCATGGGAGTCCCAGTGTACACACGCAGGCCAAGAGAAGCAACCCCACCTCCATGCACCCCTGATCATGAGCAAAGCCCCGGTGTAGCCGCACAGGTCTGGAGATGCTTGTCCCATCCCCTTACACTGCCTAGGGGCAGCCAACATGGGAAGTGCCTGGGACCCCACAACCAGCTTGTCAGGAGGAACCCAGGAGAATGTCAAGGCAAAGGATCAAAAGGCAAATTCAAACCTCCAGCCCACACAGAATAAGTCTGGGAGATGCAGTCATGGAAGAAAACAGAAGT
Organism: Hydrochoerus hydrochaeris; assembly: GCA_004027455.1. Lineage (NCBI taxonomy): Eukaryota > Metazoa > Chordata > Mammalia > Rodentia > Hydrochaeridae > Hydrochoerus > Hydrochoerus hydrochaeris. The sequence continues at coordinate 493,712 of PVLA01000055.1, forward strand.
CACACTCCTGAAATCTCTGAGAGGCTAGCAACTGAAGTAAGGAAACAACTTCATGAGAATGTAAAAGCAGTCAAATCAGAAATAATGTCTCAGGAAAAAGAATAAATCACAGACATACTGAAGAATTGTTCAGCAGGCCTAAAGAAGACATAGAAAATAAAGCAAAATGATGGAAACCTTGAATGAATGTAGAAAGGAATTACAATGCATGAAACAGATTCAAAGAGAGATGAAGAAAATTAAAAATTCAATCAAAATCTGGCAAAACTGCTCGAAAGAGACTGAAAACAGACTTTCAAACTGGAAGACAGGATTGCAGCCAGTGATCGTGAAAGGAAAGCTTTCTTAAAAATAACACAGAATCAGGAAATAACAACCCAACAGCTTCAAGATGATGCAATGAAGCATGATTTAAGAATGATAGGTGTTGCTGAAGAAGCAGGGGTCAACACAAATGAAATTAAAAGGATATTCACAGAAGTAATAGAAAAAAACTTCCCAAACAAGGGAAACAGATCTGGCATGCAGATAAGTGAGGCATATAGGACTCCAACTAGCCATAACCAAAGTAAATCTACACCCAGACATATAATAATCAAGATCCCAGAAATTCAGCACAAGAACAGAATATTAAAAGCTGTTAGAGAAAAGAGACAGATCACCTATAAAGGAAAACCAATCAGAATCACAGCAGACTTATCAACACAAACCATCAAGTCAAGAAGAGTTTGGAGTGAAGTGTTTCAAACCCTGAAAGAAAACAACTTCCAACCCAGATTGATCTACCCAACAAAACTATCTTTCAAAAATCATAGAAAAATAAGATTCTTCCATGATAAAAAAACAACTGAAAGAATTCATGACTACCAAGTAAACCATAAGGAGAGTGCTAAAGGATATTCTAGAGAGAGATAAAAAGGTCCATGGTTCCAGGAACAGCAGCAGAGGAGGATCGCCAAACAGGACAGGCAACTGAATGAAGGGGAAAAGTGGAGGGCCAACAGCAGAAGGATAGCAGGGCAGAGACAAACCAATGCATGCTGGTTGTAACCATTAATGTAGATGGCGTCAGGCCAGCAATAAAAAGAAACACAGGGAGAGTGAATCAAGAAACAAGATCCATCAACATACTGTATACAAGAAACACATCTAACTGGAAAAGAAATTCATAGATTGAAATTCAAAGGAGAGAAAACAATTGTTCCATGTAACAGGAGACCAAAAAAAAAGCAAGAGTAACTTGCCCATCAACCATAGAATGGATAAAAAAGACATGGTATTTTCATGCAGGGGAAAGCTTACCCAGATATAAAGTAGAATAATCTCAAGGCTCCTGTAGGTAAATGGAAGCAACTGGAGATCATGTTCATGGCCAAAATAGTTCAAACTCATATGCATGAACCCTAGCATAAGAAACAGAAGGAGTTAATAGAATCCAAAAGCAAAATAGTTAATGTAAGAGCAAAAGGGAGGAAATACCTGGGCGGAAAAGGTGGAAACTGCTGTCAATTTCTTATTGTCTTACCTTGAACTCTCACAGTGTTTACACAATTTTGTTAGGTTTGGCTTTGTTCTGTCTTGTTTTGTTAGATTTTATACTGTCAGATGGCAGGGGCAGCTATTTTGAATATAATGGGATGTTTTATGGTAATCATGATTCCCCATTATATTGCTCTGAAGTCTTATAATGCTTTCATCCATTTCTTTGATTGGTTTTATTCTGTTTTGTTTGGTTTTATTATGTGTGATGGTATGAACAGCTATTTTGAAGAAAACAAGACATTATAGCAGCCATTGCTAATTTACTATCATCTTGTTTTGAAGTCCTAACATGCTATTATTCTTCTGTTTTGATTGGTTCTATCCTGTTGTGTTTTATTTGATTTTATTATGTGTGTTGTATAGACAAAATTTTTTTGAGGAAAATGAGATATTATAGTAGCCCTTGTTCATTTCCTGTTATTTGGTTCAGCATGCCCTGTAATACTTTCATTCTCTTGAATGGTTTTATAATATTCTGTTATGTTTGATATTAATGTGTGTGAAGGTATGCTAAACTATGTCAAAGAAAAGAGACATTATGGTAGTTACTATTGATGTCCGGTTGTCTTGTTGTGAAGTGCTGTGTTGCTTGCATTGTTTTGTTCTGATTTGCTTTGTTCTGTTCTCTTTTGTTTTATTCTCTTTAAAATAAAATGTTTTTTAAAAAGTCGAGAACCAGTGCATTACACTGGCCCTATGCCTGTTTGCAACGCTTTTTCCTAGGTCATAAATGTGTGAATTTACACCTTTTTAAGTTTTTTTCCCTGCTGCTTTTATGGGGTCTTAGGTAAAGTGTCAGCCTCTTCAACTCTTCAGTGACCTCCCTTAAGTCTTATTTTTCTCATTGCTGAGACAAAATACACAACACCATAGGTTAAAGTAGAAAGGATTTATTTCTGCCCACAGTTTGTAGTCAGCTGGCTCCAAGGCAGCATGGCAGAGGGGCATCACAGAGAAGAAATAGTTCATGGTCTGTCAGGGCAAACAGAAGACAGCAAGAGCAGGCAACAGCAGCAGCAGCCTGCCTTCTTTCTGTCACTTTTATCCCTTCCAAAATACCCAATTTTGGGGTGATGTCAACCACACCCAGGGTGGAGTATCCTTAATCCCAGCATCACACCCTTAGTTCCAGCTATCACACACTTTAGATCCAGCCACCTTCAAAAAGCCTCACCTATGACTGCATGAGGCTTTGGTAGTGGGGAAGAGTCTAGATAAAAGGCACAACAGTAGCTTTTCCATTCAAAGACTTAAAGTGGAATTCTGACGTACTCCATTAGGAATGTGAAGACTCATAAACACTCAGATCGTATGACCTTAGTCAAGTGGATTTCATTCTTTAACATGTTTTGGCAACATGTTTTGGCCCATGATGCACAAAGGCAGAAAGAAATGTGGATAAGTGTAGTTGGGGCCTTGGTTTCCATTACAAGGAGACTCTGACATATCCCAACCAACAAGGGATGCTGGGAGCAGCATGAGGAGGGTGCTGTGAGAAAAAGGTCCAGGCTTTGCAGAAAGGGTACGAACATGAAAGCAGAGCCTTGCTGGAGAGAAGTGTACAGTCCTCTGGGCTGCTAGGCAGTGCTGCCATGGAACTGGCAAAGCAGCTGAGCGTCAGGTTGGCTTTGGCCACAGTGCGATGGCTTTGTGAGCCTTGTGCAGTGTCTGAAGGGGATGCTTAGTGTGTGCGCCAAAGTCTGCGAGCTATGGCTAGCAAGGAAGACAGAGCACTCCTGCTCCTCTCCTCTCAGTGCCCGTGAAGCAGACTGACGTGTAGTCTCCTGAATAGGGGGCAACCAATCATTCCTGCTTGAGACAATCACAGGGACCTAGAGTTTCAAGAAGGTGATAAAGAACAAGATCTCTTTGTTCCTTTTGCCTTTGTCCTTTGTTGGAATTCTTGCAAGAATTCTCTTGAGCAAAACTTCACATTTTGAATGCTATTAAACATTTTATAGCAAGGAGATTCTGTTTTCAGGAGGCAGAGGAACTGGTACAGATCTGGTTTTTGGTAAAGCCCAGGGTCACAGGACATGTGTGAGTAACCGGAGGAAAGGGGTGAAGCACTCGCTGAAGGTTTTGCATAGTCACCCATTCAATCCTTTGTCTGTTCCTAGCCTTTGGACACAGTAACACTGGTCTAAACCACATAGGACTACCATTTCCACAGGCCAGACGCTGGCAGGTGTAACTATAGTTACTTATTTGGGGAATAAACTGCCCTCAAAGTAAACAAGACCCGGAGCCCCTTCGAAGTCCATCTGTACATTTCAACTTTTCCTTAACAGCTGATAAAGTACAAAGTTGTTGCTGTTTTGCAGATGTGAAAACTGAGGTTATAAAAATTTGGGAAGTTGTTGGAAGACACATGGCTTGTAAGCGGTAGAGAACCGGGAGTTAAAACTGAGTTCCAATGGTGACATCCAAGTCCCTTCACCCCAATGTAGGAGCCAAGGCTAGTTACTGAAGGCAACAAAATATCATGGCGAACAAAAGGGATGAAACGGACTCAGTGTGAGTGCGAGGTGTGGAATGGGAGAAAGACCAAGACATGGCAGGTGGTTTGAGGAGGGGGTATGGGGTCCTCAGGAGTCACCTGCCCTCCCCTGGCTGTGGCCACCAGTCAACTGCATGCCAAGATGGCATGTGAGCCTCTGACCACATGGTGTGTTGGTCTGGTCCCCACATGGCCACAGCCCTCCCAAGTGGGCCTCCAGAACACCCAGCACACCTGAGTCGGTCTCATACCTGGTGCGGGGCTCAGGAGCTTGAGGCTTTGGAGGTGAATTCACACCTCTGCATTCCTCTTAGCCTGAAAGCTCTCCAAACAGTAGGCCTAATCAGGGGGGTACTTTATGCAGGTCTTTCCATGGAAAAAAGGCATGGTTTGGTGATCAAATAACTAGAAGCACATGGTAGGAAAAAGATCCAAAAACATGAAAGGCTCCCACCCCAGCCTTTCTCAGCCTGTATTTTCCACTGCTTCTAAGCCCCTGACCCTGCTGGCTTCATTGCGTGTGGGTTAAGAAACTTTCTAACTCAGAAACTGCTGTTGCTTCGCAGAGCACGGACTGGCAGATTCTTCACAGGAAGTTTCATGCAAGACACAGGCTTGCTGCTGGAATCCTCTCCAAGGACGGTCTCCAGGATGGTCGAGCTTCATTAGCCAGACTTGCTCCCCAGGTTTATTGGCAGAATTGGCTCAATTAACTGGACATAATCACAATTTTTCTTTGTTGGTGTGTGGTTTGGGTAAGAAAATGAGTGGAATTCACAAAAACAACCTAGCAGAGGAAGCAAATACTACAAAAAAATAAACACCATTTCTTATAACCTGTGACCAGCAATGCCCAGTGTGCTACACACAGTTAGCTTCCATTTCAGCATCTCACTGGATTCCTACAGTTTTCTGTTTAGCAAATGTAACCACCCAAACACTCAGGCACCAAACAACTGGAACAGACTCTGTCTATAACAACTGGTCTCCGCTTTCATCTTTGCACCACCTTAAAGAGAACCTTGATATTACAGGTTCACAGTGTGGACTCAGAAATGCATACATACTCTTGGCAAGAGAAGTTTAGAACTTTCTTCTCATCTGTTACCAACTCTGAGGAATTTAGTGGCTAACTTTGAAACAAAATGAGTTGGATGTCCAGACTGCTGCCTGTGGATTCTCCTTTTGGGCCTTCTGTTCAAGCACTGGGTTTGCAGAGAAGCACTTATACACATGCACTCACCTGACCGCCTGAGGGATTTACAGCAGTAACTGCTCTGCTCTAGGTTTCTACATTCTTCACTGATTTTAGAGATTCTCCCTATGGTTTTTAATGAACACAAGTGTTAACTGGGCCCTCAAAGGAATGGAGAGCATTCAGAGTGAGCCCTGACGGTAGCCATAAGTAACTCTCCTTCATAATTATTCTTTGTTTAGGAACAGGTTTTCTCTCCAGGCCAAAGTGCTCCTCCCTCTGTGTTTTGCCACAACACAAACAGCAGCTCCTTCATCCCCTCTTCCTCATTCTGGTACCAAACCGGTGGAAAGGAGTCCAACAACTCAAAGGAGAGAGCGGAGGGGGGAACTGGGCACGGACTCCCTGGGATGGTGCAGGCCGCCTGGTGCTGGCCGGGATGTTCCACCATTAAAATGTTAGGCACTTAGTGCATTGTTCTATTTTTAAATATTCCTTTTTAAACACAAATACATTTTATATTCCCACTCAAGGAATGAAGTTGATTACCAAAGAATCAACAAATTAGTGATGGTGGAGTAAGTTCCAAGGTGACAGGTGATGCATCACTACTTCCTCTAAGAGCCTGTGGCCTCCACACCCCAGCAGGAGAATTAGATGCTGATGGGAAGGAAATGGATATGGCAAGTGAGACCTGGGTTCTAATCCCAGCTCTCTCTGTGATCCATGTTGTAATCTTGATTCTTCTGCTTAATATCTCTTTTCTCTTCTTTTAATAAAGCATTGTCAATGCATCACAACTTAACATTTTCTATAAAAAAATTATTTTACTTAACATTATAACTTTGGATATTATCTTTAGAATAAATTAAATCATGTTAAAACTTCCTCCAAACATTGAATGCTTTCAAAAAACAATGGAGGAATCGTGAAGGAGCAGAGATTTTAGCAGCCGTAGGGGTTGTGAAGGTTCGGGAAGTTGACATAAAGAATCTGCAGTGCTGACTGCTCCATTTGAACCTCAACATTCCTGCTATCCGCTGGGGGGCTTTTTTTTTTCTTTTTTAACTTAAAGGTGGTCAATAGTAAAAAAAAATGTGTTTAATAAAATTATGTATACATTTATCCTTCTGTGTGCTAAAGCCATTTCAGAGTCTATCCTCAAAATATACTGGCACAATCACAAGCATGACATTATCTGTGATAGCAGAAGACTAGAAGTAACCCACAAGCCCATTACCGAGTTCCTGCCTGAATCAGTAACCGATACCCAAAGGATGGGAACCAGAAAGCCACAAAGAAGGAAGGGAAAATGTCTCTACGTCACATGGTAAGTTGACTCCATATTACACAAAGCAAAGCAGGTTGGAGGAAAATGACAGAGTAGCATTGTTGGGAGGAAGAGATAAGTATAAACACACATATCTGTGCCTGCTTTCACACAGAAAGAAAGCCCCAAACTCCCCATTAAAAATAGTATCTACAGAGGAGAAGGAAACAGGCTAGAAAGAACAGGAATAGACATAGACGTCACTGAGATATAGACATATCTCGCTTTGTAAATTTAACTTCAAAAGTTCTACATAACAAGAACAAAAAAATTTTAAATTACCTAAAAAGTAAATGAAACATTGAATGAACAAAAAGGAATCTTAAATATTTACCAAACTGGTAGCGTAGTGCAAGGAAGAGGTTAGTCCATGGATGTTTACATCACAGGAAACTGCCTGTTAGTAGCGCTGCACGCCGTGGGACTAAGTGAATCTCAGCAAAAACAGTAACCACAGTGGCCGTGTCTTCAGGAGCCAGATTGTTGGAGATAGTGTTTGTAATCTAAGGCTGCAGCATGGGGATTGTGACATAAATCAGATGAGTGAAACTTTCTCTGTGGAGGAAAATCAGAAAGGAACTGACGAAAGAGAAATGTAAGTGAAAACACTGGATCCCGAGTGTGCATGGGAAATATCAGTGTGAACTCACAATTAGGTGGCTGAAGCAGGAAGTAGATGGAACCCGGACTTCCCCAGAGTGACTTCCCCGCCACTAGGAGCATCCACATGGAGGAGCTGATCAGAAGTACTGTATCTCAGTGCCACACTGAAGCTATGAACAGACAAGCAGACGAGGGAGTATTACAGATGTCTTAAAGTTCATATTAGCATTGACACTGACTCACATTTGCTAAGGTGTGAGTAGCCCTAGTGTAAGAGAAGACAACTGGCTGTTGTGCCAGCTGGGTGACAGCTGTATCAGAATGCTGTCCTGTCTACATTTGTGTGCATCTGAAGGTTAGTAACTAATGTAAAAAGTTTTTCTAAAAATTGAGTCAGATTGCAGTGAAGGATCACGAGACAGCGACCATTCCCAAGCAGACCTCTCCGTCCCTCCTTCTCTTCCTTCCCCTAGCTTAGCCGCCTGGGCTTCCACTTGACCTTAGCACATCCCCTAACTTAAGGAGGGGCCTTGGCATGGCAGAGCTCAGGGCCTCCCTGGTGCGTGGCCGACCGTAGACCACAAGAGCCACGAACCTGGCTCAGACGGACCGGGCCTGGGCCCCTGCCCTCAGCATCATCCCCGGCAGCCCCCTGCCAACCTAGCCAGGGGGCCTGTCCCCGGCTGCCACTGTCTCCTGCCAGGAACAAGGAGCAAACTCATGCAGAGACCGCATTTTCCAGTTGTCTCCATGCAGTGGCCCAGATGCACAGTGACGAAGGTCATTGCCCTCTTCAGCAATTACTTGAGCATCATTATGAGAGCAGCCCAAGGGAAGCCCAGAGGGAGCTCATGCGAGAAAGAAGGTGCATCAGGGACATCTGCTGTCCTCCTAGGAGGAGACTGGGGACCCAGCCAGACAAGACAGGACACAGGGCCACCCCTGCATCCCTGCCCCCCGAGGCAAGGTCCTCCATGTGCAAACACTGTCCCACAGTGGCTCCAAGAAGCCTCCTCCTACCTGCAGCACATGCTCTCCCATCTCATCAGTGTCCCAGCTCCCCCCAGACCACATAACAGCCATGTCATTCCAAAGCCACGGTCTCTTGGGAATCACTGTGTCCAGAAGTTTAATGACCCAGCCGGGTTTCTGTGAGGCTTGGTCAGATCCATGCTCCCATCAGAAACCACACAGGGCTCTTGAAACAGCTGGAAGATGTTTGACTCAGCAGGCTTATAATTTTCATCAACTTTAGAGTTCTTTCCATTATTATTTCTTTCTTTCCTCCTTCCTCCTTCCTGGTTTGGACTCTGAGCCGCCAGAATGACAGTATCCCACCACTTTTAATAGTTTTTTATTTTTTTCTCAAAATTACTTCACTTTGGGTAGCTCCTATTATTATGAATTCAGTGTAAGTAGCCTTTCCTTCTGCAATGTAATGTAGCCTGCCTAACAGCGTTCTGTGTACGTTTTAATCTAAACTTTGTATTTCCATTTCTAAAGCTTTCACTCAAATTTCTATTTTTAATACACAACTTTCAGGCTTTGTGTTAACTTCAGAACATTGGGAATCATGTCCCAGGGCGGGCTGGGGCCTAGCATGGGTCTGAATCCGAAGCAGTCCCAGGGCTGCCTTGGGTTGTTAGGAATCCTATAGGATGACACTTTTAAGGTCTGTTGTTGGTTTTAACATCTGTGCTCTGTTCTCTGCCACTTTCCATTACCTGGCTAATTGATTTCCTCTTCCTTTGCATGCCTGAGAATTTCTTATTGGATGCCAGACATTGTCAATTTTGCCTAATTGGATAGTAGATATTTTTATATTCCAATAAATATTCTGAGAGTTTTGCTCTTTTGTTGTTTTTAGACAGGGTCTCACTATGAGCCCAATCTGGTCTTGAACTCAAGGCTCCAGCGATCCTCCTGACTCAGTCTCCTGCCTGGCTCCCATAGACATTCTTGAGCTTTGCTTTCATCTATAGTTCATTCACTCAGACATAGTCTGACCCTATGAAATGTCCCACACAGTGACAGGGCTCAATCAGGGCTGACTGCTTGACCTCCTGAAGTGAGATGCATCTGTGTCCTCAGCCTGGAGCTCATGAACCACATGTCCTCCTATGTGGCTGGAGTGGGCACCATGTCCAGCCCTGAGTGGGCATGTGCTGTCCCCTGGACTTGGGGACATGCAGGACTTCCCTGGCGAGTTCTGGGCTTCTCTCTGCCATTCCCCCAGCCCAGCCCAGCCCAGCCCCTGGTTTCCTGGCCCTCTGCTCTGCCACAGTGGGTCTGGGTGTCCCCCCATCGTGACCACCCCTGCTCAGTTCATGGTCCTCCACAAATGCTTCATATGACTTGGTCTCGTTTCCAGCTGACTTGGGCAGGAGGACAAATTCAGTGCTTGTCATTCCATTTCATGTATAATGTGTCCACTTGCAGATTGGATATATATGCGTGCATAAAAGTTGTTTTCAAGAGGGAAACATCAAGAAGGTTACAGCAAACCCTTCTTATCTCATCTGGGTAAGATATTTTGTGATTGCATTTTTATTTTATCCAATATACTCTCGATCCTTTTTCATCAGTCATGGATTTCTTCTACAGCTAAGAACATGCTATGTTTGCTAAAGTTTAATTCTGAGAAAAGGCTCCAGGAAAGTTGGAGTAACACAATAGGTTCTTTACACAGCCTGCGCCGTGAAGTACCAGTTCTTACCATTTCCCATCAAAGGTACGTTGCAAGCGTTGTGGTGAAATGTTCTAGGCAAGCAGGCACTGCGAGGAACACTCAGATACCTGTGAGCTTGGTCCCAGGAGCAGGGGTGCCACTGTCACTCGCTTAAGTCACATGATGACATGTCCAGGCCAAGGTCAGGGGTGATGAAGGTGAAGCCATCACTGTTACTCAGACAAAAGCATCCCAACCCTGCACTGCTACATTAGATTCAACAAGAGCATCACGCTCAGAGCCTGAGCCTGGCTTCAGTCTGCAGCCTCGGCCCATCTCCTTCACCACAGGGTTCACTCCTCTCCAGATGACATGTGGCCCTGGGACCCTGGGGCCAAGACTAAGAGAAAAGCAACCCACAGGACAAAACCTGGAGGCAGGATGTCCCCAGGGTCTTTTCCAAGTTGGGAAAAACCAGCAGAGAAAGATGCCTCAGCAGCCAAGTCCCATCCCCAGCCTCAAGAGGCTTTCTCAGCTGTCGCTTCTTACCTGGAGCTGGGAATCTGTCCCTGCTCAGTGACAGAGAAAGTTTCACTTTGGCTCTGGTACACAGTGCCTCTGTCTCCATAGTCCAATGGCTGTCACCCCCAAGCCACGTGGAACACTTTTACACGTAGCCTTGTGTGTCCTGCCATCCTGGGAAGGACCTGTAGGACCTGGATGGGCACACATTCTGAGGACAGTCCTTGGCCAGCAGGCAGAGTGTCATAGGCTGCCCAACCCTGCCCAAACTCTGGCTCTACCAGCAACTCTCTTGTTGTACCTTGTCATTTACTGCTCTCTGGGCAGAACTACCAGCACCAAAATCTTTGTCTTAGGCCAGGCTTTTGGGCAAGTCAGGTGCATAGCCACACCTTTCCTTCCCTCACCCATTTGGACTTCCAGCTCGCTGGAGGGCGCTATGCTTCCCCAGAGCTCAAGAGTGAGGACTCCACGCCTCCCACCCATAGTCTAGCTCCCCAGTCATGAGGGGCAACTCTAGTTCAGAAAGCCTGCAACTTGCTGAGATGGGAACAAAAAAGTACTTCTTATTCATAATTTTAAAAATATCACCATACCCTTTTCAAAATAGTATAAATATCCCTTAAAATTCTTTATTCACCTTGTTTAATTTTTTAGCAGTTATCCTTAAGACTCAAAAACTCATCATCCAGGAGACAGCTGTCAAATGTAGGTGTAAAATCCGATAATCTGCACCTCCAAGATCTCTCAGGCCTCACTCAGCAAACTCATGTCCCTGAGCAGGAGCCAGAAACAGCACAAAGGGCCCATGGGGGATGAAAAGGCCATGTTCCCCTAGCTCCCACAGGGACACATGTCCCCATCTACTGTTATCACTGTTAAACTCATTGGTATCTCCAGAGCCAAGACCAGGAGCTCATGCACCCCAGTGTTATCCATGAACCACTAACAGCATCCTTCCCATGCCCTGGGCAGTTGCTCTACTGTGCTCAGTAAAGCTGTAGACTACTAAGATAGACCAGAGAAGATCTTGATTGCTCAGAGGTGAAGACAAGAGAGAGGGGAGAGCAGGGGAGAGAGAAGATGGGAGTGAGAAGACGAGAGGAAAGGAAAGCAGAGGGCCCAGGGAGAGGAGCTTCTCACAGAGCACCTTCTGCTCTCCCTGTTGAGAAAGTGGAACAGAGAGTGACTGAAGCTAGGAGATGAGTGTCCTACACTCTGTTTGGGACAATACACCTTTGCTGCCTCCTTTTTGTCCTGACTGCCTGGATATTCAGAAAGTGCAGTTCTGATGCTTACCTACACCCTCACTTCTATTCATGAACACATAGAAAGAATTGCTGTTGGCTCTGTCTCAATCTCTCACTTTAAGGACTGTCATGCTTTGTGTCTAGATGCCCCCCCAAAGCCCCACATGGTCATAGGTGGGGCTTTTTCAGTGGTAGCTGAATCTGTAGTGTGTGATTAGCAAATCAGTCCACTGATTGGTTTAGCATAGTTCTGGCTGGGATAAGGGTATGAGTGTTACACTTGCTCTGGGGAAGGTAGTCTCCATACAATATAAGTGATAGAAAGAGACTTTTCTCCTCTTCTTATTGCTTTTGCTGTCTTTCATTGCCATAAACCACTGTCCATCTGCCATGTGCCACCCTGCCTTGGAGACAGCCAATTATGAACTGTAGCCTCTAAAAATTGTGAGCTAAAAAGCTTTTCCTTCTTTAACTTTGGGGGTTGGATATTTCATCTCAGCAACGAGAGAAAAACAACTAAGACATAAATTGATATCAGGAGTGGGGTCATTGCTGTGACTATATCTACCATGTGGTTCAAGAGCCTTTGGAAATGGCTTGTGAAAAGAGTTTAGAGATGCCAGATAAAATAGTAACACTGGAACCCCTTAGGTTATACTGTATGGGAGATTCTGGTCAGAGCTCAGAAGACCAGAAAGCTGGTAAACACCAGACTCAAGAGGTTTCTGCAGGGAAGGACTACATTGGTTGTTGGACTCCAGATGATGTGTGTTGTGGCTTGGCAGAAAGTTTTTGTACATTTTGCACATGTCCAGAGACTTCTTAAGACTGAGACTAAGGACAGCAGACAAATTAATCTGGCAGAATAACTTTCAAGGCAGCCTAATGTTGAGGCAATGGCATAGGTACTGCTGGGAGATTTTTAGCCAAATCTATGTTGAGAATCAACAGCAAAGAGGCCAACAGAATGATTTAAAACATTGTAAGTTTGGCCAACAAGGAAGCTCCAGTAAAGCTGTAGACTACTAAGATAGACCAGAGAAGATCTTGACTGCTGAGAAAGAATAAGAACATAAAAAAAGGTGGTTTCAGGAGCCTCAAAATTCCAAAAGTAAAAAAATTTGCTTAAAATTTTTTTTCCAGAGCACCATGTTCTAGAATGGTGGAGGCCTGGAAAATTGGTTCTTCAAAATTAGATTCATAGTGCTCAGTGATCCAGACAACTGACCTCTACAACCAAGAGAAAGAGAGACTATCTACTGCTCCAGCTGGCGGCAGACACTGGCATCATCCAGGCGGTGGTAGTTTTAGGTAGATGCAGAATGCAAGAGTTGTGGGGTCAGGAAGGCTTCTACCCAGATTTCAGAAGAAGGCCTGGGAGGCCAGCCAGTGAGTCCCTGTGAGGCCAGCATGTGAAGCTGTGAGTGTGAAGCCACAGGTGCAGTGGGGACCCCAAAAGTTCAGAGAAGTCAAAAGGATTGATTGTCTAAAAAAACACTACAAAGAGAAAGCAGAACAGGGCCAGGAAAAAAAGCCATTAGAGCTACAGCCACCATGTGGCAGAGCCATGAAGCTCTTTAGAGTTCATATCTTGCCACAGATTACCTCAGATGCTACACATAAAACTGCAAGACTTAATGTTTGCCCTGCTAAATTTTAAACATACTTAGTTCCATTCCTTTATATTTACCTGTTTATAACTTTTAAAATAAAAATGTCTATCATGCCATTAAATGTTAAAAATATAAAACTTTCTTTTCTTTTTTCATAGGGGCTCACAAGTAAGAGTTTGCCTTAAATCTCTGAAGCGACTTAAAACTTAGAGTTTGCAGCTATGCTAAAACTGTTAAAACTTTAACAACTCAGGGATAGACTAAATGCCTTTTACATAAAACGCTACATAAATATTTAAAGGGCCAGAGGTGAGGAAGTGAAAGATACATTTTTGCTTTGATTCAAGGAATAATGTTGCCAACCCAGTTAGTAAACTGGTTAGCAAGCAATTCTCAAGCTTCATGTGGAAACAGTGATGAGCTGGGAAATGCCCAGCTTCTCTTTGAAGCAATAAGAGTGACTCTTTCTCTGCCCCCTGCAGCCCTTGCAGAGCTGTACTTCCCATTCCTGGTGCTTCTGTTTGGTCTGGGAATCAGAGAAGTCCCCAGGATCCTTTCCTGCCCTCAGGCATCACCAGGCTGGAAGTCCAGGTGTACTTGTCACTACTTGAGCTCAGGGGAGCTGTGTGACTTCCCATGCATAGCAACGGGGCCTTACTGCATCGACCAGATCCATATCTGCTGTAAATTCAGTTCCCACTGTCTCTCCATCATCCTGCGATCTGATTAGATAACTTGGAATTGGCATGACCCAATGTGCCTACAACCTATTGCTTAGCACCTGTCTTGCATCCCTCCCCTGCTGCTGGAGCCCCTCAGTGACATGCTTACTCTGTGACAGATGCTTTTGGGGACTGGAATTAGTCACTGCCTGTGGACTCCTGCTCATCCATCTCAGTTTCAGCAAAACTGTAGTTTCAGTTTGTCTATTGTTGAGCCTTCTTTTGGCTCAGATTCCTTATTTCCTCCCATCTTTTGCAGACTCCCCAGTTTCCCTCTCCTTGCTCTTCCTGTTTGGTTAGGGTCCAAGTGTCCATGCCTCCTTCAAACAGCTGCCTATCTGCTAGGAGGTCCCTGGCCCTGAAGACACTGCAGGCTGCGTACAAGCTTGGGCTTGTAGGGAGTGAACCGTAAACGTTTTGTTTGTCATGTGACACCAGGGACTACATGGAACCCTCAGGGGTCCCCAAGCAGGGTGCTCAGAATGTGCCTGTAGAAGAAATTTCAAAAGGTCTAGTGGTAGATCTATGTTGTGCAACTCACTGGGAAAAGCCCAGGGGTCCTTTTAAAAGCTTGGGAGTTCTGTGCATGTTGGACTCCGGTGAGCAACTTGCTTTGCCTGACAACAGATCCGTGAAAGTAAAATTTGAAAATCTGGGGGCTGAACTAGAGAACTCTTAGACAGTCAGCCACTAGGCAAACAGTAAGTATCTTTCTCTACTAGAACAGAAGCTTCTCTGATTGCTCACTGGTTCCCCAGGAAAGGTGTGAGTCACATTCTGAAAGCCACTGGGTCACTGGAGCAGGCCCTGCTAGTGAGGATGTCGAGCAACTCAGACACAAAAGAAGACCTGCAGTGTGGACCCAAGGTCAGGCAAGAGAAGAGGCGGGGCCTAGGACAGCAGTGGCCCAAAACTCCCTCTGGGACAGGATAGGACGTGAACCAAGACCAGAGGCCAATAGCAAAAGCTGCAACGCACTGTGCTCAGAAGCATGGTGACTCGTTCCTGTGAGGCCAGATTCAATGCTTTTTTAAGAGAAAGAGCGGTGGCTTCCAACTGTAGATTTTTTACTAAAAGTTTTGTTGGAATCTTTCGTATTCAATTTCCAAAGAAGTAATCTACCTCTACTGCTGCCAGATTTTGCTCTCTCTGGTCTTTCCCTCAGTGACACTAGAAAGTGAAGACTGTGACCTGGTGTCCCATTTTTATGACTCCTTTGCGAATCCACAAACTGAGCCGTGGGACTTTCCTCATTGACACAGAGCCTACATCGAGCCGGTCATAGGAGCGACTCTGTCTTGTAAATTACTTGTGTCTATAAGTGTACCCAAAATTGCTGTGGCCAAAAGTGTTGAGCTGTTTAATAAGAAAGCTTGTATGCACATCCTTGGATGAAGCAAACTTTGGAATGATGAAAGAAAACCAAACTCCATGAGGTGCTTCAGAATGCAAGCAGGTGGCACAGGTGGCATGGGTCTGGAAAGTCCATCCCTGTGAAGGCTGGAGACAGAAGAATGAAGGGATGGGTGTGTGCCAAGCAAGCAGTGGTGCTGATTTCCATAGAGAACCCAGAGGGAAACAGAGACAACAGAGGACTTAGGAAGAAGCTTCGGGAAGCAACAAAATTAACTCATGCTTTCAGGATGCTCCGAGAGTGCGGCAGGATAATTAATTCCCCTCTATTCATTTCTTCCAGAATCAAAAGCTGAAGGAAATCAGTGAATGTGGCTGCAGATCCCACTGCAGACGGGTGGCAGCCTGAGGGGCTCCCCGGCCCAGCCAGATTCCACCATTCTCAGCTGCTGTACTTACTGACCTGCGAAGCTTAGTTTATTCATAATATTTATTCTTTGCAAAAAACCCTTGTAATAGAAGGTCAAAAGCATTCGTTATAAAATTAATTAAGCACCATTTCAGCTGGTTCCCTAAAGCATCAGCTCTGCCTGAGGACACAGTGGGGAGAGTGTAAAAAGGAAAAAGAAAAAAAAAGAATATTGGGGAAGAAATTCAAACTCAGCACAGATGGCCTGGTTTGTGATGGGAAAAGGGGTCAGGTGTAATATAGCATTCCATTTCATTGCTGAAATGAAAGATGCCTATGCATTGGCAGGAAATGTCTGCTCTTCTGATTCGGCCAAAGAGGCCAGGTAAGAACTTTATCCTTTAAAGAAATGGATCGTGTAATTGGTTGCTTGCAAGTAATCGAAATTTGGCACAATTGGGGAGCCATTTCCCCTGGAGACACGCTCCTCTTAAATTGAGCAAATGTCAGGGCCAGACATTAGAAAACCTAATGTTTGTCTTCCAATTCTAAAAATCTTTCCTGGGCATGTTTCCGGTAGACTTGTGTACATGAGTTTCCAGGCTTGAGTGAAAACAGTGGGAGCCGGCGTCTGCTGCCCACCAAGGCCTTAGATGAAGCAGCTTTTCAGAGCTCATCACTGCCTGGAAATGGGAGGAACGGCTGGACCAGGTTGGGATCCCTTTCAGATCCAGTGCCCCCTTTTATTAAAAAAATTTGTTTGCTAGTATTTCATTGTTGTGTAAGCTAACTGATCGTACTGCTGGACCTCCATTACTTGTTGTTAGTTAAAAAAATAAGATTTGAACTTAGGTTCAGCAAAATTAGCTTTAGTTTTGACATTCAGTTCTAGATTTTGACACACACAGAGATTCTGACAACCAGAATAGTCTGCTGAAGAGTGATCCTTCCCACCAAAATCTCCCCTCATCCCCACCCAGCCTCAGAGAATGGCTGATCTCTAACTTGTCGCCATCGCTGTGCCTTTTGTAGAATGTCACCTGCATGGACTTTCATGGTCGGAAAACACTGGAGGCTGGCACATGTAGGGTGACTCCCTGCACCCTGCACATCTCAAGATAGCTCTTCTTGTAGATATCTAGTCATGGCTACTTCATCAGGGTGTTTTCCAGGCCATTTGCTGAGTTAGGTAGCTTCTCCCTTGGAGGCTGAGGGCAGATTGATTTCCTGTGGTATCAATGGTATTCCTTTCCCTATGATAAATATGGTCCTCTTCTGAGGCAGCCTCTGGTAGAACTGTTCAGAGTCCTCTATTAAGTTATTGTGGTGGGTTGACAATTGGTGGTCAACTTAACAACCAGCTGAACTGAATTAGCATGGTGTTGGGTGTGGATGGCCCACCTGAGGATTGTTGCCAGCATAAAAAGGAGAACCAGCGAGGATCAAGTGTGTCATTGGTTTTCCTGTTGCCATGGATTCTCCTGGAGGAACTTGTTGAGCTTCTTTCCTAATATGAACTGGACTGCTCTCATTGTCAGAGGAACTTGGGACTTTGTCTCTGAGAATGGCTGTGGTTCACTTTGGAGGAGTGTTGGTCCTTAATTTGAGCATTGTTTCCTGGCTCTGGAGGGGAGATGTGTGCTGTTTAATCTCCAGGAGAAGCTTGTCACACTGGCTTCTTGATATGAACTCAGCTGTTCTTGTCACTCGTGGATCTCGGGACCTCATTGTCACTGAGGATGGCTGTGGTACTTTCCGAGGAAGTGCTGGTCCTGACTTGGAGCATCACTTTCTGGCTCCAATGCAGAACTCTCAGCCTACTGGCACAGACTTTCTAGCTTCCTCCACTGATCTCTGGGTCTTCCCAGTGCAGATCTGTAAAACAGACTTGCATGAGACATTGTTCAGCTGGACTCATACAGGATCTCTCCATGAGATCGAAGCCCTCAGCTGCTTTGGGGTCCTTAGTGTGTGGAAAGATTTCTTGCATTTTTTGAGTTTGACTCCTTGGGTAACTATTATAAAATAAGTCTGTGAATTATGTGTCCTGTATTAAATTGTTTTCCTTGTAAACCCTGACTACAGTTACTTATTTTTTGCATTAGTACATGTTTGTAGTACACATGAGCACATTAGCCCTGGTATTTGGAATCCGGTTCTCAGGGGGAAGTCTTCAGCTGGGACCTTGACCCACCTTGCACATGTGCACACATGCATGCACTGTATGATGGCTAGGACAGGAAGTTGGTTTGACCCTAATGTAAGATTCCCTGTGCTCTCAGCACCCATAGCATGACACTGTTCCTTTCCATCAGGGAACCCTGAGACTCCTTAAAACTTGTGACCCTTGTCCCTCTATTTTCCTCATGGTGCCTGGTCATAGCCACAGTGACTGGTTCTGCTGTAACACCGTACCAGAGGGCTGTGCAGAGAGCAGAGGCTTGTGTGTCACTGGGCTGGAGGTTCACATCTGAATGAAAGCACAGGCAGCATTGGGCTCTTTGAGCCTGTAGGGGACGCATCTGGCTGTATCCCAGCTTCTGGTGTCTAGTCTGGAGCTTTCCTAGCCCCATGCTACACCTGTCTTCCTGTGGTGTACGTGGCAAGGACACTGTGCAGGTTGAACTTGGGGTCTGCTTCACTCCAGTGTGGCCTCATTTTAACTGATCACATCTGTGAGGACCCTGTCTCCCAGTATGGTCACTTTTGGCAGCACCAGGCTGGGACTATAACATATCTTTGTGGAGAGAAGTACACTTTAACTCCTAACAAATAGTTTGTTTCTGGTAGTTGTTAAATATTATTCCACTGAATGAATGTACCAGTTCTGTCCAGTTGCCTCCTAAGGACATTTATTTCCAGGTTTTGGTAGTTATCAATGGTGAGGCTATAAATATTCATTCATATGTAAGCATTTGTACAGACACGTGTTCATTGCCCTAAGGTAAATACCTGTGAATGGGATTGCTTGGTCATATGGTAAGTGACATCATTGTAACTAGTCTGTACTTTCCCAGGGCTAATGGCATTGAGCATCTTTCTGTAAAGTTATTGTATTGATTGTTCGGTACGCATGTTTAAATTTTTTGCTTATTTGTAAATTGTTGTTTATTGCTAAATACAGGAGAAACTGTATGTTTCTCTATGGGTCCTATAATGGAGATGTGATTTGAACACATACTATCTAAGACTATTGTTTTTTCATTTTTTTAACAATGCCTTTCATGTAGCAAAAAATAATTTTGATGAAGTCATATTTATAAATCATTTCCTTTTATGGCTTGTGTGTGTGTGTCATGTATGTGAACTCTTTGGCCCATTTTGATTTAATTTTTGTTTGAGGTGTCAGGTAGAGGCAGGGCTCTGCTGGTGGTGCTAGGACACATGATAGAAGTGGTCCTTTACATCTGGAGGCTTTCTGGTCTCTTCCAGGCATGGGAGCTTTGCTCCCAAGGGTCACCACCCTCATGTCCATTCCCACTACATCTCACCCCTATAACGTTTTAAGTTGTGAATGTTAATGTTTACATGCATATTTAATAACCAGTTTTTCTCTGTCAAGGAACTCCCAACTGTTCCAGAATAATTTGCTGATGAATTTATCTTTTCTCCATTGAAAGGTCTTTGCACATTTCCCAGTTGGTCACATATTGAGCTCTCTATTCTGTTCTATAAATTTATGTATTTATCTTTTGAATGATACTACACGCCTTGGAAGTCTGTTGGCTTAGAGTACAATTTAAAAATATAGTGTGGGTCCTCTACATTGCCGACATCGTTTTGGGTAGTTTACCTCTCTTCCTTCAATGCAGATTTGAGATAAACCTATCTATATCTACAAGAAAATCCCATTAGGATTTTAGTTGCAGTTGTATTAGAACTGGAGATTCCTCCGAGAACTGACACCCTCAGTAGACTGAGTCTTTCACACCATGAACTCCTGATGCTCCTTTTCCCTCTCTGGTTGACTTTGATTTTTTCTCAACAGTATCTTATGATGCTATAATTTTTGCTTCAATTACCATAAATATATTAAAGAACATGAGAAACAAAGTTCACTTTTATTACTTATTTACTGTTATCTCTTCAAAGTTCACGTCGTAATTGTCCCTTTACTGTTTCTACCCATTTTAAACTATAAAATCTTAAACCCTCTCTGATCCTTATGGGTCTCCTGCACAGAATCACTCTCCTTAGCCAAACAGAATACCAGAAGTGCTTTGCTTTGCCTCTTCCCCATCTGGATTTACTAGGTTTACAAGGCTGTGGTGATGCAGCACAGGGAGCATAAATTCAGCTCTGCTTTCTTGGCGGGACTGCGTAAGGCAGCGAAGCCAGGGCTGAGGGGCCGCTGCCTGCAGAAACCCTTGATGACGCTCTGCGCCCTCAAGTCATCTTGGGACTGTGCAGCTCCAGGTGTCCTTGTCCTGCCACGGGAAATATTTCTGCAGTCTGAGCCTAGTTCAGCTGAAAGAATTTCCCGACACCAATAACTGCAGGAGCAGCACCCCTGCTTGTTAGCGTCTTCATCCACGCCTGTCCTTCTGTGCTTTGGCCCACGCAGCTCCTTTCTCTTGCCTCTTCTCTAGGGCTCAATGCCCTTTAAACTTTCTTCCTCCCCGACCCACTCAACTGCCCTCCTGGAGCCAAGCCCATCTTCTCGGGACAGTTCCAAACAAATGCCATTTCCTCTAAGCCATTTTCCAGCTACACACACAGCTATGAAACATTGATTTAAAGCATTTGCATAACCCAACATGTTGCCGAATACCAACAATACATAAGGTTTATTGAATAGTTATTTTATACCAGGCACTATGCCAAGCAATTCATTTACACTCTTTTAATCCCCATGAAAAAGTTATAAATTAATTACTCTCATAGTCTTCCTTTATTGAAGATAAAATGAGGTTTTACTGAAGCTTAATTTTTCAGAGTCACACAGACATGTGGTAAGGGGCAGATTTATTAAAAGTCCCCACCAGGTTTACCTGGAGCAGAACTGGTACAGAGCACATCACCCAGAAGGAGCCTGCAGGGCACCACGTGAGTTCACTTCCCTGCTGCCGTGCACGGTGGGGTGAGGGAGCAGACTGCACTGGACTCACTGGTCTGGGCGGCACGGGCAGCCCCGCAGCTCCTGCATTGTGCAGCCCTCTCTCACCTCCAGGCTAAAGCAGGATGCACATTCAGACAACACGCTGCCAACAGGTCTGACAAGCTGGGGCGGTAGTGGCAGGGTTCTGAAGCTGGTGTTGGGAAACATGATGGAAGCAGTCTTTTACATCTGGAGGCATTCTGGTCTCTTCCAGGCATGGGAACTTTGCTGATTCTTCACGTAGAAGGCTCCCAGGGGTCACCACTCCCGTGTCCATTCCCACCACACCTCAAAAGGCCACTGCTGCAACCTTATAGCATTTTTCAGTTGTGAATGTTAATGTTTACATGCATATTTAATTCCCAAATTTTTGTCTAAATTCAAATTAAGTAATTCTAAACAAAAGCTAACTGTAGATTTTATTTTTGTAGCAGTAAAATACTTGACTATACTTGAAAAGCTACAGAACTTCTGGACAATGTAGCTCAGCATGTTGAGCCCTCTCTTTGGGGGTTCAACTCCCACTGCCACAAAAACAAAATGAAGCAAAACAAAACCAGAAAGAGTGAATATCTGTAGAATTGAAAATCTATCTTAAGTTTGCTGTAGAAATAGGTTGGAAATAGCCTCCCAAACTTGTCTGATCATAATAATTTTGGTGAGTGATTATTTAAATGTAGGCTGCACTGTAGACCTTCAGGCACCAGGGACTCTCACAAGGACAAGCAGGTAGCCTTGGAGTGAATGAAGGATTTGCCACATGCAGTCTGGGAGTGAGCCATACTACAAGGCCATGCCAAAAGAGATTCTGTCCTTCTGCTGTCTTCTCTTCCAACAAGAAACAATAAGCCAGACAATGCTACAGGTTAAGAATTCAAAGATAAGCAACAAACCTTGCCACAGTGCCAGATAAAGGCAACAAGTAATTATTATACAATGGATTAAGTGTTCAAGACAGCATGGGAGACCAAGCTCAATCTGATTATATTACAAGTATTATGGCTGGTATCTACATGTCCCCACAAAGCCTCACGAACTCCTAGATGGGCTTTTCAGAAGCGGCTGGATCTAAAGTGTGTTGTGAATATGGATTAAGCGTGTGTGATAACTAAATTAGCCCATTGTTTGGTTTAGCATAGTTCTGGGCATGAATAATGGGAAGGCCTACTCTGGGTGGGAGTGGCACCAACCAACAGGATTGAAGCCTGGATAGGATAAAAGGGAAAGGAAGGCTCCATGTTGCTTCCTCCTGCCTGTCCTGTGCCATAGACTATTTCTCCTCTGTGATGCTACCCTCCCTTGGGGTCAGCAGACTATGGACTGAAATTTCTAGAAACTGTGAGCTAAAATAAACTTTTCCTCCTTGAACTTGTGCATGTTGGGTATTTTGGCCCAACAACGAGAAAGTAACCCAAGACAGAGTGTTATTCCAGCATTTAAGGCCAACTTGACATCTGCAAATGGAGAGGAATTCCATATGGAAGATGGGTGGATGAAACTCTGAAGGGCTGAGGAAGCCTGGTATTTTCTGAGCATTATAAAAAGTCCCAAATAACACAAGTTTGGGGTGAAGTTGTAGATAGATGAGACTGGCAAAAGTGAGATGCCGCATGGTCTATGTGTCACTCTGAGCCCAGTCAGACATGGCCACGATCTGGAGCTATTTGCAAGAAACTTAAGTGCCCCAAGAGTTTCTTACAGGCAAGATTTGAAAATATAGATCAGACACTCCAATTCAAATATCCAAAATTTGAAATGTTTTGAGTGCCAACACAGCTCAAAATGTTTTATACTCTGGAGCCTTCAGATTTTGATTTTCAGATCAGGGATACTGTATGTTAAATCCTGTGCAAATAGTCCAAAATCTGAAATACTTCTGATTCCAAGCATTTTGGATATAGGGTACTCAACATGTGTAACCTGACAAGAATGCCTTAGGACTGGAGTTTGAGTTGACTTTGCTCTAATAGTTTTAAATGTCAACATGAAGATCTGTTAATCCAGTGGAAATTTCTCAGCTGAGGTCCAGTGGAAGCTGTTACAGTTTGCATTAAAAATATCCCTTCAAAGGCTCACATGTTTGGGGGTGTTGAAAGGTGGTGATTGAATCATGGGTGCTACCTCCTCAGTGGAGCAAAACACTGTGACTCCACATTTGAACAGGTCTGGTTGGAGGGAGTAGGTTGTGGGGCTATAACCCCTGGAAGGTTCCATCTTGTCTGGGTTCTCCCTCCCTGTCTCCACTCTGGCCACACTAGATGAGGGACTTTGCTAGCCACACCATTCTTCCATGGTTCCTGACTGAACTCCAGGACTTAAAGCAATGGTGCCAATCATGGACAGAAACTGTGAGCCTCAACAATCTTTTTCTCTTTTCTGTGTTTTTTTTTCAGGTGTTCTGTCGCAGCCACAAATATTCAACCCATAAGCTCAAGAAGCAAAATCCACAAAAGGGCCACTCTCCTTGCTACAAAGAGCACAGCCCCATGGTGGTATTTGTAAACACAAGTTTCTAGAGGATGGTTTGCAAATCAAAGTTCTGTTCTTCCTTACTGAATTTACTGTGAAAAGGAAAGGTGAAACTCTACTCTTGAAGGGCAGCTCAGTCCCCCTCTTTGAGGACAGTCCCCTCTACCAAGTCTGGCACAGTTTCTCCTGCAGTGTCTCCAGAAGGTCTGTGATGTCTGGGTTTCAACCTTTGTGGTGTGGAGAGGGGGGATCCCCATCCTACTGCAGGCCACAGCACCCTCACTTTTTAGCTACTCCTACTTTAGCTCAATAGGGATTTTTTGCTCTAAGGTGTTCTTTTGGAATAGCTTCAGAACGGCCTCTGGAAAACAAGGTCACCACAGTGAAGTACTACGGCTTTCATACTTCTCTCACAAGTGTGCCAGGCATTGTTTAAATAATTAGGAAGGAGCCTATCAGAGGCTTTTCTGTATGAGAACCTTAATAATCTGCCCACCCGGTCTTCAAGGCATCTCCATGAGACACGACACGCGAATGGTTAGCACTGAAGACGAAAACGATATGCTGCCTAGATTGCAAACACCTTCGCAGAGGAAGGTACGGGTTGTGAGCAGAGAGGACACAGCAGCCACCGGAGAGGAGCACCGCGTGGGGCTCAAAGGAAGCCTCTGACTTTGGAGAGGTGAGATGGGCTTCCTGCAGTGGGAATGAGGCCAGTGGAGGAGCAGGTGGGGCAAACTGAAAGGAGCTGCCGCAGCTTAGGAGCGGGGAGGCTGAGTCAGAGGGCTGGGGGAGATTTGAGGGCAGTGACTGAAGCTGTGGCCCAGGCTGCTGGGCAGGAAATGGGTGGACACCAAATTGACCCCCAGTGGATGTGAGGGAGAGCAGGGCCTTCAAGGGAAAGGTTCCCAAGGGCCGGGCCCCAAACTCTGCTCCTGGCTAACACTGCTCTGGCCTGACCCAGGTGCTGGACTAACGCTGTGCCGGGCTCTGGACTCTGGGTCATGCCACTGCGGGCAGCGGACCGTCTCACTCCCTTGGTGCTCGGCACACAAGGCCAGTCTCACAAGACTTTTCTCTTTCCTGCAAACCACAGCTAAAGAGAGTGTAAGGAGAGGACACCTCAGGAAAGAGCCAGCCCAGGGTCAGTCAGGAGTAGCTCTGCCTCCCGCAAAGGCCTGATAATGAGGAGATCCCGAGTCAGAGCCTCGTCCTCTCAGGAGGTGCATATGCGTGGGTACGTGTACACGAGGCCAGACATTCACTGGCATGAGCAACTCAAGAACATCATGGTTTCTCCACAGGTCAAGGATAGACATCCAACAACCCAAGTGCGCTCTGAATACTGTTCTTTTAGAGAAACCACTTCAGTTCTACTGGTTTGATAGGACAAATGACTGTGTAAAATATACTGTGTTATGTCTCTAACCTCTATCTAGAAAGACCAAGCAATACTCACATCAACTGCTTATTTCAATGTCAAATGTTTATTTCTATGCCACAGTTGCCTTAGCACAATTTGTAAAAGAAAGGAATTTTTAAAAATGATTGTTTTTGGTCAGGATATTTTCTCTGCAGTTATAAGGAAAAAAAAAAACACCTTGGTACCACAATTACCATTTCTTTCACATCATTCTAGTGAGCTGCATCTCACGATTTCCCTTGAATGTTATTCTTTTAAGATGGGAAAATATCCACAGGAGAAAAGAATCTGGATTCATTAAACATGGGATAGTCATTTTCAGAGACTTTATCTAGAACATTGTGGGTTTGGTACACTCTATCACTAATTGTCATATTCTTATGACTTAATATAACAGGCATATTTTATTACATAAAACCAAGTGTGCTAGAAACGAGCAAGATCAGACAAACTGGAACCGGGGGTATCTCAAATCCTGGGGTGATGAGCTAGGAGCTGGAGTGTGGGACACACATCTCCTCCATACCAACCAATTCAGCCTGGCAGGAAATGCACGGGGCAGCGCCAGTCTCCACCTCAGCACACAGGCATCTGACACAACCGAGACAAAGGACAACAGGGATGCTCTGGTTTCTTAGCCGGTTCGGTTCCCACATTCAGGGAGTTATGGGATCTGCTCTCTAAACAGACTGCTCTCATCTCACCTGAGACTCAAATCCATCCAGATTCTGGGGGCACAAGTGGGCACTGTGTCTCCGCCTGTGCGGGTGACTGCAGGGCGTGGCTGTCACACGGACCCCTCAGCAGACACAGGGACAGATGAGCGTTATTTAAGTTCATGCACATTTTATTGAGTAGTAATATAAAATGCTTTTCCTTTTTCATTGTTACAAGTGCATGCTTTGATTGCCAACATTTCAGAAGTCAAATTACAAAGGCAAGGCTTTAGGCTGTAGTGAATTACTTGGGCACTTATACAATTGTTAAAAAATATGAATGGACTTTTGTTATTTTTGTTGTTTTCAGAATGAACCATTTGTCACCCGTAACTGATATACAAAGGGAAAAAAGTGAAAAAAAAGTAAGTTTGTGGCACATGACAGAACAGAACGAAATAACTAAACCGTCATGATATTAACAGTTACCATGCATTTAGTTTCACATGTAACTACAAACTTATTAAATTTCACAAGGTTTGCTAAACATGCTAACCATCTATGTGTGCACTGACAAGCTTATGTTAAAAACTTTTAAGAATACTCTCCCCTTTAGATTTTTCAAAGCTTTTTGATTATAAAATTTCAAAGGCATTAAGCATTTTAGAGAATATAAAGTACGCCAGGATACATACATTTCCAGTACATGTCAGACCACTAAGCGCGTTACAGTCCCATACAGGCCAAGACAGCCAGTTTTTCTTAAAAAACATGCATAGGCAGATTTTTTTTTACAGAATATAGATGCTTTATCACTGTACTTAATATGGTGTCTTGTTCACTATACTTAAAAATGCACCACTCATAAATATTTAACTCAGCAAGCTACAACCAAGACTTGATTTATCAACAAAACCCCTAAATATAAACAGCAAAAAAAAGATAGGTATCATTATTCCAGTTATTTTAAACTTAAAGAAAAGAAAAAGGAAAGATATTCACTGCTAAATTAAAAGGTAAGTGTTATAATAGAAAGAAGGGCAGTCAAGCACACTAAAGAAACCTGAGGTAAGCATAATCTGTACAAAATTAAACTGTCCTTTTTGGCATTTTTAACAAATTTGCAACATTCTTTTTTTTTCTTTTTCTGTTTTTTTTTTTTAAGACTGCCTAATTCAGTTTAGAGCCATTGTCTGACAAGAGTAGCAAAACATTATCAATAAATAGTCCTTATTTAGTTTGTACATCGTTTTTGTTAAAAATGTTTGATGTCATCCATTTTAGTGCTGCAACTGTAAACGTACAATAGAGTAAGAAATTAGACAAAATTTTCATGTCCAGTAACAGAATAAAAGGCCTTTCACAAACCTACATGGAAGTCCCCAACGCAGCAGGAAAATATGTTCACCCCTAGCATCGCGGTATATACTAGCATAGCTCTCTCTTTAAAATTTCCCCCAGAAGCATTTTTAAAAGGCATACCCAAGAGGTGCTTAGTCACCACCCTCACCAAATACAGTTTCTCCTCTCTCTCCCTCTCCTTCACTGGTTGTGTAAACGGAGTCTAACACCTGGCCCCCAGAGCGCACAAGCTAGGTCAGAGGCAAGAATGCCCCCTCGGGTACGCAGCAATCCCCATCATGCCCTGCAGCTAAAAAAACAACAACAACAACAAAAAAAAAACAAAGGAGAAGGGGTGAGCAGGAGGTGGTCACTGAATATTGCTGCTGTTGCTGCCGTTGCTGTCCGTGCCGTTAGTCTCTGAGGCGAGGGCCTTGTTGATGGAGTTGAGGTTGGCGTCCGAGGGCACGGTGTCTCGGCGGGGCGGCATCCTTTCATTAATCCGGTCTAAGCCCTTGGCCTCCTCGAAGCTAGTGATCTTATGCTGGGGCGAGAAGCCTTTGATAGCTACATGGAGAATCATTAAAAAAGAGAAGGGGGTTAGCTGGGGCCCTTCAGGAGCACGGCGGCTGCAGCAGGGAGGTCAAGGACTGCGCGGTGGATAGGAACCCTTCAGTGGAGAACAACGTGACGGGACCTGAACACGACATGACAGACTCCTTACCACACTCGGAGGTGACCAAAGGTTGGGAAACAGCCAAGTCTCTTGCAACCAAAATGTCTTCCTGAAGGACTAAGACGGAAGATTTCTGTGTCTTCGTGAAAGGTTAGGTCAAAGAATTCCACAGAGGAGAGGTAAAGAGGGAGGACGCTTGTGGGACAGGCACTGGTCACACCAGCAGCATAACCAGCGTGCTGAGCCCTGGCCTGGACAGACGGTGGGAGACCCCACTGGCACCTCCCATTGCGCTGGAAGCTCTGGGAGCCCCGGGTGTTGTATGCCTACCATCCTAGCAGCAGGCTTGGAGCACGAGGCAGAGGGGCCAGAGAAGGAATTAACATGGGCATTCCCTGCCGTCTCAGAATCCCACCAAGACCTCCTCATGGCACCTTTTCATGGTTCACAGGAAATAGGTAATGATAAACTCTGGCTTTCCCGCTCAACTTTGAAGCCCGTGGAGTAGGCGACAAGGTAAGAGAGACTCAGAAAAATCAAGACCAGATTACTAAGTAGAGAAAGAAGTATTGTTTGCCCTTTAGCAGTGAGCAGGTCAAACTGATGTTCATCTGGTATCCACTGCTGCCTGTGTCGAGGGAAAATTCATTCTCAGGAGATCAATGAGTAACACATATGACCACTAAGATGTGGTTAAAAAATAAAAGGGAAAAACTATTTTCACAATGTTTAGCAAAAATAAATTAGACTAGTTTGAGCCTTAATCACATGCATTTCTCCAATGATGATGTATGTATGGGTTTTTCTCTGGGATCCCTTAGTTATAGAGACAGGTAAAGCATTTGTGCAAGAATTTCTCCAGTGGGAGCACCAATCAGTGTGCTGCGAATCAAATACACACATGGGGACCAATGACATCAGTTTGTGTCACTGAAGTGCAAGCCAGATACTTGAGGGCCAATCACCAATGCTGACGGGCTGGGTCGCCGTGACAGACGGGGGACAACTGCATGGGATCTGTGTCCTCCCCACCTTCTCTGGGGAAAAATTAGAGCAGTTTTAAGCTAAAACTGTGCCAACCATTCCTATGCAAATTGTGGTGCCTTTCATTGGTATAGGTGAGATTCTCAACAGACAGACACAGTGATTCTGGAGCTCATTCTGTAACGATGAGGACAGGGCTCCCCCTCTGCGGGTTCAGGGTTAGCATCATGGTGATTAGTCAACTGTGCGAGGAAGAGGGGGAGAAGGGGAAGACCAAGGCCAAAGCAAAGCTCCTCAATTCTTCTGTAATTCAGTAATAAACAAATTGCAGAATTATAGAGCCGTGTAATGAGCACCCACCCTGAGAAGTAAATTCTTTTGAGGGTCAAGATAATGGCATGATGCTGTACTTTACTCTTCTTCTAAACCATTACAAATATTTTATAATTAACAAACACAGTGCTTATCATTGCAATTTATAACAAAATTTTATAAATTTAAATTGGCAAAATAGAATCTCTAGGTTTGAAGAGCCAATAGAACGGGGCGTAGAAATAACAAGTCTGTTAGAAGCAGGGCCCTCTCTGGGCTGGGGCTCGTCCTGGGCGTGTTGTGGCCCAGCCTGGGGATGTGCTGTGCTGCAGCTGGTGGTCAGACAATGGGTATTAGCACTGCACACTGCTAGTAACCATACACAACACAGAGTCACAGAAACCACAGAAGACAGCCAGACTACTGACAAGAATGCACACTGCGGATTAGGGTTTGCCAGGAAGAACAGAGATTCCCACATAAATAGCAGTTTGCTGACTGCTATTTAGGAAGCAGTTGTATTTTCTCTTACAGTGCTGACATTTCCCCTCCCGGATCCAAATCAGGTACAAATTGTAAGTCTAAGTGGCACTTTTTCCATCTTATCGAAGGACCATATGTACACAATTTTGGGAAGAATAACAAGTTATCTTGCAAGAACAAAATACAACTGAAGAATTTTGTTTTAAAGGGGAACTTCAAATTATTCTTTTTTTCAATTTCCAGAGGATACGGTATGCACAATATTAAGAACTATTGAGGTATGCGGTTCTCTCTCGACCACATTTAAAAAGCATTCGGTTAAAAAAGTAGTAGCTAAGGGGCCAGCTCTTCCGCCTGTGCGCAGTGCAGGACAAAGGTGGTGATGTGGGTGCTGGATCTGGCCTGCAACCCGGCACAGCAGGCACGCGCAAAGGCTTAGTGGCAACACCTGGTATTTGCTTTGCTTGTCACCAGCCAGTTCTGCCACTACTAGAAATTTTCAGACTCCTAACATTTTGCTGGCACTAGTTGTCCTATGATCACTGATAGGTTAAAATTGATAAGGCTAAAATAACTTTTTTTGTACACATCTGTCTCATGTTTGAATAGTTTTTAGAGACATCAGTTAATATTGAACTACAGCAAACCACTATTCAAATGAACTTTTTTTTTTTTTTTTTTGGTTATAAACTTCTAAAGGCTAGTTATGGATAAAGCTACTTCTATGCTCTCCGCAGTGCTGCCTGGAGGTGGTGAGGGAGGGACATGGTCCAGCTCAGAGAATATGCTCTATGTGTTTTCAAAACACCTGACATAACCTCCACCCCGCGTCGTTCGAGATCTATAATTCTTTTGTTTTCTGTCATTATGCTACGTTCATCATATACCAAAGTCAAACATAGCTTTAAGGGAAAAAACAAACAAACAAACCATAGAAGGACACTTTCCCCTTTAAAGCAAGAATATTTTGGTTAATACTGAGCCACAACTGTTAGCCCAACACCCACACACTCTGTACAAGCTACAGCAAAAAAAAAAAAAAAAAAAAATGAATACACCCAGCAGAGCCCTTGTCTGTTGCACGCACAACAGAAAGGGGCCTGGCCAATTTACCTTCATCAGCCTCAATAGCCTCAACAGTAGCTGAAGAGAAGAAAGGGTGCAAATGAATGAGAAAAATGAGCAGAGGATTCTTAACTCTAAGAACAAATCAGTGACGATCAAAGGCGCTAAGAGAACTAACATTTTTGTAAGTGCTGGATTTGGGCACAGACAACAAAGAAATGCTAAAAAAGAAAGAAAAACACCATGGAAAGTGACATGAACTGGACTGCTTGGGTCTATGTGTGCTACTTCAGTGAGAAAGCTATGAGCACCGTAGGAAAGTGCATCGTGAGTTTTAGTTTTTGCTGAAATGTGAACCGAATGCATTGAGGAGGGGTTATGGCATTCTAAAGTGTGGTTCTGACTCACAGAGCACTCGGAAAGACTTGCTCTGTGTGGCTATTTACAGTTTAAAAATGCAGACCAGGTACCGGGTGGAAACACAGCCACTTCAGTGGGGGCCTTCACGCTTTTAGAATAAAACTTCATTGTTTCCTACTGCAATACAAAGGCAAGGGTGCAAATTCAAGGAAAGCTAAAATCAATGTGTTTAAGTTCATAGTGCATGTGAATCTCAAGAGACAAACATTTGGGGTTGGAGGTGGTGAGAGGGTGAAGGAGAAAGGAAAAAGGAAAGAAACTTTGTGTGCGTGAGTGTATATGTTTGTGTGTACATATATAATTGACTTTTTTTTTTGCCAGAAGACCAATTTAAAATCACTTTCTTTTCTTTGTTGCAATTCGTTTTTGGAAATGAAATATCTGAAATGTTACAAATTAAGTGGTAACATGGCAGTGACATCAATAATTACATTAGAATTTCAAGAATTGGGTATCTCAATACTGAAACCTCACTCATGAGATTTTGTAGACATGTCCTGAACCAGTGTATTTCAGAGGCAGAATTGTAAAGGCTCAGTGTTTATCAGCAACTTTTATAACAAGGTTAGAATCTGTATTTGCACGCTGCATGTATATTAGTAAGGCTAGCTAATACTTCTCTAGTCAAACGCTAAAATGCAAAATTTCCCTGTGACTCCACTATGTTTAATGTTAAAATTCTACCCCTTGACTTTAATTTGCATTTTTCTAATAATTTAAGGTTTCAGAACTGGCGCAACTGCCAAATACACATTGTAACTTACAGTGCATGTTAGATTCCTTATGACAAACAAAACGGTCACTCCGAGGAAAATCTAAAAACAGGGCTTTGAGTAGCTTCCCTTTTTAGATGAATAAAAAGGACTCAGACCATTAATTCTGAAGTTGTGGCAACATACGTGGCTCAAATACATTTTGAGTTTTCTGACGCTCAAGATAAGGTCCACATGACTTCTATGTGTCTGTGTGTGATGAGTTCAGTGCAGAGGAACACAAACCAGTGGGTTTAAAACAAAGTAAATGAAAAGGAGACAGAATAACTGAAGTCAAACACACAGATGAAAAATCTATAAATGAAACAACTGTGATGAGACCGTCAGCAACTCAGGTTGAAAGTGAGGGGAGCACTCCAGACCCACACTGGCACCCACATGCGGGGTTTGCTGCCCATGGTGCTACATGCCTCGGCCCCGAGGCCCGTGCATCTGCTGACTGCCGCTGCACCTTAGGCTGCTGCGCTGATACCCGGCCTTGGCAGGCAGGGCTGCACTATGTGCACTTGGTGAGTTATTTAATAAGGCTTTTGAAGGTGGGAACACTTCATTTTTATAAAGTTATTAAAATAACTTCTACGTATAAATTTAAAGGGAGAATGCACTTTGATAATATATATTCTCTTATCGTTGGTTAAAATTTTTTAATTTTGTGGGAACTCAAAGGCATTAGTTTTGGAGTAAATTGGTTAAAAATAAAGTTACGGAGTTGCTGCTTGCATATTATACTTTAGCAACCCCGTCCCTGGGAAGCTTATCTTCACTCTCCATGTAGAAGTGTCTAGACAATGTGATGATAAAACACCCGAATCTTCAAGGATGAAGGACAGGGATAGAACAAAAACATGAAAAGATTAGGGAAATGTAAAAGAAAATAAACAGGAGGCTGAGATTGCTCTAAAATGTTGGAGTGTCCTTTTAACTTTTTTCTGGTGAAGTCTAATCTCATTGTAAAGTTTTCCCATTGTTAAAATGATAATCGAATGACAACACCAGTTAAAACCAGTAACAAAAAGGACAGAAGTGAGCCAGTAGTCCAGTGCTGTCTAACACAGCTAGCGCCAGGCAAAGGGGTTGTTAAGTAAATTTAGTGCACATGAGTGCTTCTGCAGCCTTCCCAGCCACACGTAGATCAAATGCTCACTAATTCTATGCGGGCAGAGACTGCGGATTCATAGAAACTTCCACTGCCGCAAAAGTTCCGTTAAACAACACTAGTCCAGAAAGCCACACTTTTAATACAAAATCTCCAGGTGGAAGGAAATACTGTAATTCTTTTTCAAAAATAAAATATGGTTTTTGTGTTTTAGGATGACAATCAGAGAAAAAACAAAGGGCTCCCAACTTCCATTCAAGTGGGAAATGAAATTAACCTCTTTATACTCGTTTTCCAATAAAATCTAGCATTATGGACGTGTATTTGTGTATGTACTTGCGTAGCTTTCCTCTGACAAAGAATATTAACAATGGAATAAGAACTTGTTCTGGTGAATGACTGGCTTACTGTGGTCAAAACTACTGGGAAAGAGGCTACCTGAAGTGCTGTTTGGTAACCAGACAAAATGCAAATGAGGGACTGAAATGCAAACCAGGAATCAGTATGCAAATGAAGGCCAGTATGCAAATGAGGGCCTGGCGACTAAGATCATCCTACAGTGGACAAGTGCCAGTGTCTCCAGCAGGCAGGGCTGATCCAGGTGATGTGGGGGTGCAGCCTTCTTCCAGCCAAGCTCCAGAGACAGGACAGGGCTTCGAGGAATCCCAAGTGAGGGTGCTGCCCACACCTGGGTCACCCATGGGTGCTTACCGCTTTGCAGGGTCTGCTTGCCTCCCGAGAGTACACCACTGGGCAGCATGCCGGTGGGGGTCAGGCCCTTCAGCGTCAGCACGCTCTCGCTCTCCTCTCTGCAAGGCATTCACAGGACAGCATTTTTACTTTACTTGTGGAAAACAAAGGACTCCAAGGAAAACACGCAACAGAAGAACCCATGTGTACCTCTAGTGGGCCCTCTAGACCCCTTTTAAAGCTAGAATACGCCATGTCTGTGTACACTTGTGCAGGAGTAATGCCAAGTGTCTGTGGGGACCAGGTCACAGCGTACTCTCCAGCAGGGTCTGCAGTGCGTCTCCCCATCCCAGCAGGGCCCAGCAGCAGTGCGGGCATCAGAGCGGGTAGCTCTCCCTCAGACCGGACCAGGATGGCTTTGGGGACTGACAAGGGCTTCTGGCATCACACAGAGGAGGCAGAAAGCAACGGCTCCAGGCCAAGCGGAAAGGGTAGAATCTCTTAGATTTCCTTTTGCCACTTTTCCCGCTGATTTGCTACTATAGGATTACTTACTTATGATTCACTGACAATTGTTTAATAATCAGTAGGTACATCAGCGTTTCAACTGTATTTGCTCATCATTAGACACTTAATCATTCTGATTTGTGAATA
Source organism: Hydrochoerus hydrochaeris (assembly GCA_004027455.1). Classification (NCBI taxonomy): domain Eukaryota; kingdom Metazoa; phylum Chordata; class Mammalia; order Rodentia; family Hydrochaeridae; genus Hydrochoerus; species Hydrochoerus hydrochaeris. The sequence goes on from PVLA01000055.1 coordinate 527,559, forward strand.
AAATCTAATGATTAAATAAACCTGCTACTTCCACAATTTGTTTTCAACTGAGAACTGGAAGTTCTATCTTCCAGTTGCTTAAGTTTCTGTCTCCTGTATCTTCTCCTTCACAAATCTTGCTGGTTTTTACCTCCAAATGTTCCTAGTCTCTTCCCATTTCTTGGGAGCGTACTGTCCTATCCCCTTAGGAAACAGCTTCTTTAAGGTGCAACTAATGTGGTACATACGTCACCTATTTACAGAGCAGGACGAGAAGGATGTGTTTTGTACGTTTACGGACTTGTACAGCCATCCCCACCACCACTTTTAGAGCACTTCACCACCCAACAGCAGTTGGCACCCAACCGCGGGCAGCCCTTTCCCTGGCCCACCTAATTCCCAGGCCCCTCCCAGTCTCTGCCTCGCCTCGCCTTCAGTTGTTTCCTTTACACTATCTTCCTTTGCCTGTTCTACTTGTGTCTATAACATTTATCATGGGGGAGAAACTTCTTTTTACTTCTTTCATGTTGCCTCTGGTGCACCTGCCACTCACAGACTAGACCAGCTTCAGTACGGTGGCGCTGTGTCCTCGGGGCCACAGTTGTACTCCAGGAAGGGCGCATGACCACATCTGCCAAGTGCTTACTATGAGCAAGCAAAGGAGCGGCTGAAGCCAGCGTGGGGATGCCAGCCGCACTTTAGATTTCTGCCTCCTTCACCGCAGAGTGCACTAAAGCATGCCAGGGTGCGACCGACGATTCACTGCCGATCGGAGGCAGGCATTGCAGCCTGGAATTCTCTGGCTCTACTGACCAAGCACTACACTAGAGCCACCGAAGGAAGAGATGTTGGCATGCTAACTGCTGGGAAAGCCGCTCAGCAGCCAGGGGCGGCCCAGGCTTCGCCTCCTGTGCTTGGAATCTCGGCGTCAATGAGATGAGAGGCCTAAACAAAATGAGCTAAGCCATCACACCCACAGACCTGGTGAACTGTTGTTTTCCTTAACCAACAAAACTTTTTTGGAAACTTGCATTTTTTTTTTTAAACTTTCAATTGTGTTCCACATTATTATAGGAAGTCTCCGGAATGGGATCACACACCCCTCAGGTTAAAGTCTGAGTCATTTGACAGAGCTGTAGCTTTCCGGGCTTCAGCCTGCTCCTGTGTAAGTCACGTCCATCATTACATGGTTCCTTGCAGTCAGTGATAAACTATAAACAGAGCCTCAGCCCACAAGATGGTCCCTTCTTCCTTCATTCACTTGTCTCCTCCCCAAGTTCTGCCTCTCACAGGAGACTACTGAGGGGTGTGTGTTCCCAGGTCTCTGCTCCTTCTCATCTGCACAGTGCTTGCTTCCCCTCGGACCACACCCTCCTTCTGCAGGGCTCTGGCCCTGTGACAACCCTCTGACATGCTCAGCCCTGGGTCGTGCCACCTCTAGCCCTGGTTGCCGCCTGCAAGGCCAGTGTGAGCTGTGACATGCAGCAGTGCAAACTGTGACCGTGTTCAGTGACTGGTGTGGACAAGGAGGACAGAGTCTCTCTTGGAGGTGCTACACCCATTACAGATGACATGTCCGAGATCTGGGGACCCACGCTTGCTTCCTTCTCTTAGGCACTGTGGTTCCCAGAGTGTCTGCAATGATGCCCTTCTGGGGAAAGCAACCTGGGCTGGGTTTGTCCATGTCTTTCCCTTCCCAGGGACTGTGCTTTTTCCCTGTTGCTCCCTATCTGCACTCCCAGCCCTCCTGCTCTTGGGCTGCATCTCATAAGTGTTCTGCTGCCCTGCATCCTGCTTTGCAGCCTTCAGGTAAACCTGGAGATGCACAGATGGAGGCCGAGGTTCTGAGGCAGCAATACCCTCGTCACCGCTTGCACCTCTAGTCCCCTTCCAGTGTGCTCCCTCTCTCTCATACAGATGTTCATAGCCAAGACGGGGAGACTGACTTTCACAATAAGGCAGTGTCAGGAAGGGGAAGAGAGCAACTGGTAACCGGAAGGGCCTCTGCCTGTCACTGCTGTGAACGGCTACCTGCCCTGGGCTACACTGAGCATGTGTTTGGGCCCCCAAAGGCTGAGCTGCAGCGTCTCAGACTCCCCACCTGACCTGGGGCCTCCCCCACCTGTACTGCGGAAGATGCTCCTTTGTGAACAAAGGACCCAGGCAACCCTTTGTTACAATGCCTGCTAGAGACAGCTCTGGGGTTCCCTCCGCTGCTGCATGGCTATGGGACCCAGGTACATGTCTGGGAGCTGGTCCTGACAAGTCTGCACTCTGATGCACGCTCACCCATTGCACAGCAGGCTCATGGATTTTAGCTTCTAGAGCTCCTCTTTGTCTCTTCACTTTCCTCCTCCCATAGTCTGGTCCAATGTGCTGCCTGAATTTTCCAGTAGCTTCCCAACTGTTCTTCCTGCTACCACAGCTACTGTGCTATTTGGTTCTCACACTGCTGCTGGTGAATGTATCCAGATGTGAGTGATGACAGCACAGCTGTCATCAGTGAGAATTACGCAGGACTCCTCATTGTCTTTGCACAGGAAATCCAATCTTGGCCACAGTACTAAGGCCCACAGCACCTGGACTTCAGAGCATCTGCAACTTGTTTTATGCTCGGTTCCTCACTGGACCCTGCTCAGTCCTTTTACATGCTTACAAATTTATTCCCAGATGAGCATTGTTACCCAGAATCCTCTAGACTGCTACTCTTCCCCAACTGAGTGAATCTGATCTGCTGCTTGGTCTCTCTGCTTGTCATCAAGGGAGATCACCATGACTTTGGAAATCAGCCATGTGGATCTCCACATGTGTAACAGTACACAGCACAGGGCACAGTGCCTGGTGTTCAGCAAGTCCCTCTCAGGAGGACGCCATCAGCACTGCTGCTGGCGACCTCTCCCGGCCTCACTCAGGATGCAGCTTCCTGGAGTGTGGCCCCTAACTGCTTCCTGGGCCGACCTCTCCAGGTGCATTCCTTGTGGAAACATGGGCTCCCTGGAGTCCCTGTGCAGGCAGAGCCAGAATGTACCTGCTCAGCACACGTCACTGCCAGTCCAGGAGCTTGTTAATCTACCAAGGACATCATTCCTGCCCATCACACTCGTATTTATGACTAATGCTGATCATGACATAGGGGGCTTGGAGCAGTCTCCTCTGGACAGGACCCTCTACTCTGCATGTACAGCATGGGGTTCCAGTGCAGCACAGCAGTGGCACAAAGTAACACAGCCCTTGTTTTATTTTCCATTGCCATATGTGAACTTTGGTCCTGGGTCACCACTGGGCTCAGAGTCCACCTGTCTGAGAACAGCCACGTCCCAGCATGCAGGGCACTGGCAGGCTGTCCAGTGCAGAGACCCACATGATCCTTGAGCTTTAATCCTGCCATCTTCAGGTGCTTTTTCAATGCACAACACAACTTGTTATGGGAAGAGAGGCTTCTCTTTTTCCTGAACACACCTTCACTTGGAAATGCTGGTGCTGTTTTTGTTTCCTCTCCTGCAGACTTCAGAAGGAAGTCAGAATCCTGCTCCCTTGGTCTTGTGATCCTCAGGACTGCCGGACTCTTCCAGATAAGCACTGGCACTTGCTGCCCCCTCTTCTTGAACTCACTGTTCTCCAAGGCCACCTGCCCTTGCTCCAATGTCTGTACCTTTGCTGACCACACAGTAAAATAAGTGCTGTCCCCAAACTGCTTTATTTTCTCTTCCAGGTCATGGCCAAGTTTTTACATTTTATTTGGTTCTTTACTGCATGAATAAATGAGCCCTAAAGGTTAGCTGCAAAGGGAGCCATCACAGCAAGTGCATCTCATCCCGAGCTGGGAGCAGGATGTGCTGTCCTGGTGTCTGTGGGATATGTCAGGGCCACAACGTCTCGCTGGCTTTGCCTGGCCTGTGAGCGAGGACATGGCACCTTCCACCCTTCTCGGGGCTCCCTGCTTTCTGAAAGGGTCACTGAATTACTCTCAGTGATAACCAGGAGCAGGACAGAAAGATGGAAAAGGGAAACAGAGAGCCAGCACAGCTCAGTGTGAGAGGAAACTAAAGTGAAACATGGCAGAATGAGATGACAAGGCCATCCAGGATGTAGGTGGGTGCTTCCCAAGGCGGCCTTGCTCCAATGTGGCCTGTATTGCTGTGGATGCACTGCACTTCTCCCATATAAGCACAACACGTTTCACAGCAATCTTTAAAAGAGATGTAAGTAATGTATATTATCTAGGTACTGATCATCAAATTTCAGTAAAGTGCAGTGGATTCCCTTCAAGAAGACACTGTCCTTTTTCAGAGTCCAAGCTTACACACCATTCATGACATGCTTGAAAAAAAACACACATACAAAAAAAAAAATAGGAACTGCAAGGTTAAGTAAGTGTCCCCTTTCAGGGATTCATTAGAATAATATGGTTCCATACACAGCTTAATGGTTTATGCTCATTTCCTAGCAATCTAGTGAAATGTACCCTGATGAACCCGTCTTTGACCATAAAGCCAAAATGAAAAATAAAAATGACCCTAACAGCTTTCTCTGTTTCCTAAGATGTACAACCCATCCTGAGATGAATGCCCTAAAATCCCATAGCAAACAGAGGCATAAGGTGTGGTGCAATCTGTTTACAGACATTTTGCTTCACAGAAATAATTTGGTAGATTGCAATGTAATTGAACGGGTAAAAGGAGGGAACTATTGGAGAGAAGCAAACACTGACTGCTAAGCTGTTTACGTTACCAGGTTAAGGCACAGGAATAGCGAGGCCCACTGAGTGAGGCACGGCAACGTTCAAAGCAGGAGAGAGGACCGGGCCCCACCTGAGAACCGAGAACACCCTGGCCATCTTCCCGATGGCGCGGATCTTGTTCCGAATCACCTCCTTCCGGGCTGCAGCTGTGGCTCCTGTATTGGGAAGAGAGGTGGGCAGTCAGGGACTTGTTATCTAGCTGTGATGAGCTGTAAACCTACACAGGAGGCAGACAACAGTAAGCAAAATCAGTCTTGTTTCTCCTCTAAGAGATTCATGTTTAAATCCAATCTGAAAACCCATGCCCTTGGCCATCTATGCCAGGTATGGTTTGTGAGATGTCTCTAAAACTCCAGAGCTGCTGAGAATCCCAAGGGGTGGGTGGGTCTAGAGCCAACTGAAACAGGTGACTGAGCAGATGGGGCAGACCAGTGCCTGTCCTCACGCCCATGCTGAGAAGACTGCTTTGGACACTGTTTCACACCCTGCCCCCTTGAGGTCATTGAGCCAGGGAACCTCTCAACCCCCTACACCCCGTGGAAAATCAAATACGTCATTTATTGCCCTAAAACATTTCTGTCAGCATGTGGCATACTTTGTTCTGCTCGGTTCACAAGTTCTGGAGGCAAAGTGAAAACTGAACTGAGTTTAGCAAGAGACAGACATGTTACTCACATTAACAAGTTACATGGAAGTTTTAGAACATTCCATTTTACATATAAAAATTAATTCATACAGGTTACTTTTATTATATGCATTTTCCTTTTAAAATCTTTTATTATTATGTGGTCTTTAATGAATCCATTTTGTTTCATCAATTCTTAAAATATATTTGTAGAAACAAACATCTCTCAAGATTTTTACAATCCGAAGTAAAAAGGAAAATATTCTTTTTCATAAGGAAAAAAGGAAGCTATCTCTTGAATATATTATCTGAAACTTTGTTGACAGCATTAGTACAGCAGATTCTCCTTCTATTTCCCTGCGTCAAACTGATATTTGACAAAACATTCTTTTGAGATATTATCAACAACGTCTTTTACTAAAAAGGACAATTTTCTTCATATAATCTGCTAAGACCAGAGTCTGGAGGTGATAACTAGTATGTGATTTGGTCACTTAACCTGTGATAAGCAGAAATTCTGATGTTTTCTGAAGGAAAGATTTCTGCCATTTCGCTTAGAGGTCTTTTGTGAATGTAATTTGGAACTCGTCCATTGTTTGATAAGGGCCAGTTAATCATCACCCTAACATTCCTGCAAGACCAAAAACTTCCAACAATACAAACAATTTTGAAATGGCGAGAGACAAGCTTCTGCTTTTTGTCCCATTTTAAGAAAGTTCAAATGATATGGGGCACGTGCTTCACTGGGATTGGTTAATTTCCAGAGGTGATACTAGAGCACGTCCACCTCTCAGATGCACGTGCGGCCCAGGCTGGGGGCTGGAGGGTGAGGGCATCTTGGCAGCAGCCCACCCCACCGAGGCAGGTCCTTGCCCACCACACACCTGGTGGGCAGGACTTCCTGCTGCCAGCATCTCTGGCTGCATATGGCAGAGGAAGTGAGCAGCTATGTGGCTACAGGCTTTCTCCAGCCTCTCTGGTCAGCAAGCAGAGGCACTCGCTCTAACCAAGCTCCCTGAAGTATGCACTAACTAGAAGATCAAGGAGGGGACTGACGGGTGCCTAGGATCCCTGCAGTACTTCTTATCTCTGCTTTCATGAAATGTAAAACATGAAAATGTAAAACAGCCCAAGAGAGTATGTAGACAAATAGGTAACTGAGTTTAAAGGAGGTAAAGGAGACGGAGATGGAATGGAGTTCAGATGTAAGTGTCCGGGCTGGTACACTCAGCATTGCTAGTCCCTATCTTTTTAATGTTTTCTAGATTAAGCTCTTACGTGAAAATATTCCACAAGTCCTCAAAGTTCCTAATTCAGTGAGAAGATCAAGGAAAAGAACATGTCTTCCAGAATCTTACTACCTGCAACATGCAGCTAGAGTGTCACACTGAATATTCTCAGCACTGCTTTGCTTAAGTTATAGCAATGTACTATGGTTGCTCAAATTAAAATTCAGAAATTAAGGAATGAAGACAGAATAACATATACAAACACTGTGGTAATTACTTTTCACTGAAGAGAATACAACATCTCATTTTAACCTGAAAGTGCAAAGTTGAAACCAAACTATCCAGGGACAGAGGTATGAGACCGGGGAGGACTGTGACTCACAGGGACACCTTTCACAGTGAAGGCAGCCATTGTGCAATGAAGTTCCGGAAATCAGCGGGTGAGCAGGTGCCCAAGGAGCCCTTACTAACTCCACATACATGCTGGATACTTGGATGCAGCCACAGGGAAAAAATTTATGTCCCAGAAACTGGCAAGGATGGGCTGTGTCACCCCAGTGGGTGCTCACTGCTGTGAGAAGCAAGAGAACTCCCTGAAATGTGACAGGGCCAACATCGGCCAATCCTGTGGAAGTGGAAAAGGAACATCCCCCACGGGGAGGCAGCAATGGGCAAGTTTGTGACGAGTGGAGTTTGGTCCTCGGGAATGGGGGTCATTTAGCCACGGGACAGGAAATGCTTGAACTTCAGCAGAGCAAGATACTCAGACAACAGCAGATGCATGACAAAGAGAAGCAGAACTCACTCTGCCAGGTGCTAAAGACAGAAAGAAAGTCAGAGGGATGGAGGAGTTGAGAGATACATAATAAACCAAACACTGAAACATTAGGTGTAGAAAATTCAGAAACGGTATATTGGTATCAACCTGTGCAGTTCATTTTCCTGTTATGTTGGAAACAGTTTGTAATAAAATGTAGGAAAATGATACTATGTTTAGGACCTTGGTTTTGAAGGGGAAAGAGAGGGGCAGCTTTGAGGAGAGGGTCTTGGAGACCAGCTGTTCAGCCATGGAGAAGGGGCACAAGGAAAACTTCTCCTGCAATTCCAGGAGGCAGCCAGGCTGGGAGGTTCACTCTGACAGCAGCCCCGTCTGCGGGCTCTAATCCATTTCAGATCATTTTCACAGCTCTAAGAGAGGAAACTGAACAGCCACATGGAAATTTCAACTCAAATATCTTACCAAATAGGAAGTTTCATATTATTAGACTGTGAGAAAGCTGATAGTATAGTATGCTCTTGGATAGAAAAACAACCAGCTCTCTGCCTCTTCCTTATTACATGGGCCTTGATTCTTCTGCTGTTACCTCGGCGTCCTTCTTTACAGGACTTGAAATACTACAAATACTATTTCCCCAGTCTCATACCCCACATACCTACCATAGCATGCGTATTCAAATAATGTGTTGCACAAAAATGTACGTTTAAACTAACATTTCATACTTTTTCAAAGAACATATATTTTAAAATATATATTCTGGTGGGTCTCAAACTCTTCAATATTTTTTTTTTTTTTTTTTTGGTACCAGGAATCAAACTCATAACCTCACAGTTATTAGGAAAGCACTTTAGCTGCTGAGCTAAATCCCCAGCCCCTAAAATTTTAATTTAGATTTTTAAGAAAATGATCTTTCTTTTACCACTCTATTTAACCAAGCTGGTTAAAAGTTAAAATTCATCCCTGCAGCAGATGATGTCTACCCCAAAGTAAAATTTTATCACAGATTGTTGTTAGTAGGCAGAATTCAGATATAGCTGCAGGTTTTATTTTCCCCCAAACAGAGCAATTACTGAATAGGAATAAAAGCTATTAATGGAATGAAGGATAAGGTGCTGAGGTAAGAAATATTTTTGGGTTTGTTACACTAAAAACTAAAATGGGTTTGGTTTCCATCCAAAGGCAACACCTGTGAGACACAGAATGTAATACAAAAGACAGGCTTGTGACTTCGGATGCCTCTCCTTGATTATGAAAATTGCAAACAGACAGTCTTCTGACTTGAGTGAACACCTGGCCCAAATCCAAGGCAACCCCTGCACGGTAGTCCCTAAACCTTATTCCTTGCCCTCTGATCCTTGAACACAGTCTAGCAGTAATGCACTCTGACCATCTATGTCTAGCAAGGGTACTTCTCAAAGTTACCACCACATTCACCTTTTCTCTCCAGGCTGTGAGCTGTGACCAGTACCTTATGTTTTTCTACGTTACCGGCTCCTGAGAACATGGTATAAGGGGGTCATAAACACTAAGGAACTGGGTTTATGCTAATGGAACGGCTTCTAAACTGTGGCCTGTATCATTTTCACTCGGCCAGCTGCACAATAGTATCTTCCAATCGATGATTCCCAACTTCAAGTTTAAAGAGTGGGAAAGAATATAACATTGCTAACCCTTGTCATTTTAAATGAGAGGACTGTATTATTCTGTGGCCCATTGTGTGTTCGATGTTAGCAACTTAATCTCCAATATCATCTGTTTAAAGCAAAATCTATGGATAAGATCCTCAAGGATGCTTGCAAACCTTTTTACCTTTTGTCTTTTAAATTGTATTTCCATTTCAATGCTCTCGGATTTTACCTTAGTGCATTACGTATTTGAACATTAAAGGGCCTCTCTGGTGAACCCGCAGGAGGCAAGTGGAGACGCGTGGAAAAGATTTGTAGTGAGGCCCCACTGCCATCACAGGCGTGTTTTTAGGCCCATAGTTCTGGAAGGAGGACATGCGGAGTCCTAGGCTAGCGAGGGAGGCCCTCTAGACTTCTCTGTGTGGTCTCTGCAACAGGGCTACCCCACTAAGACTAAGACCACCAGTTTCCAGAGGGCACAGCTATTGACCTCCTTAACTGGCCACAAGCTTGAGCACCCTGCACTGCCACCCATGTAGGCCATGACTCAAAGATGCTGGGTGCAGCTGTATTTGGAGAACATTTCTACTTTGAACTCTAACCCCACTGCCTTACCCTCCCTAGGTGAACTGGAACATGACGGGTACTCACTCTAAGCCACTCCAAACCACACACTCTGAACGTCTTCCACATGGTTTTTCACTCAGCTACAATTTCAGCATGTAATAGTGCCTGTAATAGTGCGAGATCTGGCATAAGGCTGTTCTGTCTTATATCACATTTCAAAAGCATAGACAACTTTTAAATATAAATTTTAAAAATAAAAACTCTCTGCTGGGTAATAGAAGGTCAGCATAGGCTAGGCTGCTGGTGCTGAAGCTATGGAGTGTATGCCACAGGGGGCTGTTTGTTACCACAGAAAGCTCTGAAAGGTTCATTATCACTGGATAGACTATGCTTCCCCACTTCTCTAAGTCATAAGAAACAACAGATTTCTTTGAATAAAAAGTCCTACTAATGTACAGACTATTGCTCACATGTCTGATCACCGTCACTATTCAGTTATTTTCTAATTGGTTAAAGGCTACCTTAACTTACAGATCTACTATGATCCCACGTACCACTGTTCTCTGAGGCCCAGACGGCCCCTGCACAGTGACTCTGCAGCAGACTAACGGAAACTGACTGCATACTTCTAACGGGTGAAAACCTAGGACTGCACAGAAGACTAGAACCTTCTGTTGCCTTTTCAAGAAACAATCACATATTCAGTGATATCTTACAAAGAACATTTCGGGATTTTTATATTTGCCAAGGGAGAAACTAAGAGCCTGTGATATGCCCCTTGTAATGGTAGAAACAAAGCAATTTTATATACTGACAATGGAAAATTACAAACAAAACTGATTGAAGTAATAATTATTGAGTTAATAACATTTATTTTCTAAAAGTGAAGCAGTCCCAATGCCTGGGACTTAACGGTGAGAAGATACTATGAATGACCCCACCGAGATGGTGCTGGCCAGCGCCACATTTCAGAGGTCAATGACAGACTCTAAAAAGGCAAGCTGTTTGTCCAAGGTCATCAGCTAGAAAGAAATGCCCCAGCGTGGGGATGCCCCCATGGAACAGGCTGGCTGATCAGTTTCTGGACCGTGTGAAAGAGTCAAATAAATAAGCGGGGCTCATTCATCCTCAATGTGCACAGGTACACCTGCCAGGCACTGTGCTACCAGAGATGGCATGAAAGCATGGCACTTGGGCTCATGCATGTGGGCTCTCAGAAACCCTTGTTGTTCCTTAAAGAGCCAAAAGGCTTGAACAGACCCAGTAATTTCAGAACTGAAGGATGGCAATGTGACACTGATGGCTATCAACCTGCCTTTAGATGGGAATGACTTGGGTTTTAGGCCACCCTGGGTGAAAGCTGGATCCCAGATGGTGACAAGTTCCCTAGGGGACAAGGATGGCTGACAGGACACTGTCATGTGGCCTTGCAGAACAAAAAGACCCCTCTGTAGAGATGCTGTCCCAAACTGAGCAAAACTTCCAGGTCTGTCTCAGACTTCTGAGAACACATGGAGAATCATTGGGTAATGTCTCATAAGCTAAAGAGATTTAAAAATGATTGTTTTGAAGAGTGAATGTGCACTCTCTCATAGGAAATTATGTTTAAAATGTAAGTATTCAGAGCAGTTATTAAACTTTTTAGTATAGTATTTGCACCTGCCATCTGAGACCCAGACATTTCTTTAGAGAGAATATGTTATAAACCGGATCACAACTTCCCTTCTGCAGCTGTTTGATCAGGTATTTAACTACTCTCATGACAATATAATCGTCAAGCTGAAAACCTGGACCTCTACAATGTTTATGGCTAAGCAGAACCATGAAGGCTCTGCTAGAAAACCAGAAGTTCATGTGTATCCTACCTGGTGTGGTATTGTTTCTAGGAAAAATACTGCCCATTGTGCGTCTGTCCCTGAGGATGGCTCTGCTAGTTATTAGCTAGCTTCTAGTCTCTGCCAGAGGGAAGTTGTTCTAAAGACAGACATAAGTAAATATGGTCTTCACTTTCAGCAAGACACACAGCCCTCTGCTTCCATGTCTTTCAGTCAGAGAATGCATTAGCAAGAGCATGCAGCTCTTTTTCTTTCTTACTATGAAACACAGTTTGCTTTCTCAAATAATTTTGTTTGTGTGTGTGTCTTTTTGAGGAAGGGTTCACTATGCAGTTCAGGCTGGCCTTGAACTCAAAGCGATCCTCCTGTCTCACCCTCTCAAGTACTGAGATTACAGGTGAGCACCACTACATCCAGTTTCAAATCAGTTCTAATATATTCAGACTTAGATTCATCTTAGCTCTCCTTCAGTGTAAGCTGGTTAATGTCATCACTAGTTTAAGAAAGCCTGTAATGTTATAATAGTCAATTGTTTTTAAAACTATGAGAAATCATTATGAATTCTATATGTATACATTACTATGCCTGGAAATACAGCATAAAACCTAGAACATTTTTGAAGCATCATTCTAGTGTGAGGCTAATATCTTTTCTGAAGTAGGTATAATTCAGTCAAGGAACTGCTGTAGGGACAGAGTTGGTTTCCCCATTACTTTATTCAGCGAAGTCTGAGCTTCCCTGCAACATGCACATTAAGTCAGGAGATTAGGGAAGACACCTGCGTGAAGTCATGGCAAGGTAATACACAGAGATCTCAGTACTTCTAACACCTGTATCCCTGAACAAAACGACAGCTAGGCTTGGAAGGAGTTCTGACGGGATGGTTGACCTTCGACCTAGGTCTGCAACCCTTACAGGGTCTCCCTCCACATAGTGACTGCTCCCTCGCTGTCCCCACCTGCTGCAATGTTAATGATCCTGGACATAGCGATCCGTTTGCTTTATAAGGTGTAAGTGCAATAGAAAAGCAGCTACCTAAAGTTATAAGGGATATAAAGTACAAAGAATAAATTCATCAGGACAAAAATGATTTATCTTCTAGTCACTAAAATATTGGGCAGCTGAAAATCAGGAATAAGCTGCCAAGTTAATTAGCAAAAGCCTGAGAAGAAATTGCAAAGTTTACAAAGTACTACATGACATTAGTTTTATGCATTTCCTCTCACCCTACTCCAATCAGATTCTGAACATAGTGCTCGGTTAATTATAAAAAAGATAAGAGAAGTTAGAACTGGTAACCTGATAGAAACCCTTTTGTAGAATTTCCTTGAAAAATTATGTGGAATTCTCATATTCTCAAATTTCTAAAGCAGCAAAATACACAGGGTTTTTTCCTGGACTTTTCAGAAGTAGAAAAAGACAAGAAGGAAGGCCTCCACATTCTTCCAGTTTTCAAGCATTTCATCCTGCTCCAAGCTCCCTTAGCCTGCCTGCTACATCCCCTCACTGTTGTGCTTAAAACTGGAATAATTACTGTTCTGCTGGACTAGAGGATGGATGAAGGCAGGGACCATGTGTGCTTTGTTCACTACTGAATATACAGCACAAAAGATACTTTGAATATTTTAATGTAACAATAAAAATATATAAAGTAAAATAGTTGCACATTAAAATGGACTTTATTTATTCAACTTTTTCCCATTGACTTTAAATCATTTTGTGCTGTTATAATTCTGGATATACTTATTTTTAATGATTCAATGTCTGATAACCAAAGTTAGTGTCTTAATGTTTCATTTTCAAACTTCATCTTGTGTTAATTTTAAGGGCAGAAATTGTTTTGTTTTGAGACAGGGCCTCAGTATACAGTCCAGGATGTCCTGGAACTCTCTATGTAACCCAGGCTGGCCTGGAGCATGCAGCCTGCTTCAGCCTCCTAAGTGCTGGGATTATAGGCATGCATCATCACAACCAACAGGGCACAAAGGTTTTTAAGTAGCTGCTTCTTGCACTGCTACATTACCTTGGTTTTCTCTCTCCATTTCTCTCGGTCTCTTTCTCTCATCAACTGTACTTTCTCTTTCCCAAGCTTGTCCTTCTTTTTCTTGATTTTCTGATTTCTCCTTCCACACTAGCGATCTTGGAGGCCTATCTTATTCCAATAGGTTCAGTTATTTCATTCCACAACTCTATCAAAAAGCCCTAATTCCTTCCCAATTTCCAAGACTCCATTTCCAAATTGCTGGGCACTTCCAGATAGAGGATGTCAGCCAGTCTCAAACCTGCGTCTGCACAGGGACCCACCCTTCCCGAAGCCTGAAGAGTTTTCCCATAAATGCTACATCCTAGGGACCGGGGACAGACCCATCAACCTCAGGTCTATGTCCTCTGCCCGTTCCTCTCAGTCCTGTGAGAGGACCTGAAATTGGAAGGGATTCTGCAGTGGGAAGTCCTTTGGAAAGTTGTTTCAGTCAGCCACTTTCTGTTCCTTTCCTTTGATCTTTGTTCAGATCTAGTCCCTTGGACTTTAAAGTTCCTGAATTATGTTCATACTCGCCCTTTTGTTCCTGTCCAAATGGCTTTTTCAGATTTGGTAAAGGTATCTGCTTTTCCTCCAACTCTGCTGGGTGTCACTTGTCTGCTGACCAACTTCAAGTCAGGCACCAAACGGGTCCAACAAGTCTCATTGCACTGTACCGCACTGAAGTCCCCTAGCATTTGCTCTCAGATTTCTATATCAATATAGAGTACTTTCTGGCTGGGGGTGTAGCTCAGTAGCAAAGCACTTGTTTAGCATGTTCAAGATGTTGGGTTTGATTCCCAACACTGCTAAATAGATTTTAGAAAACTTTTATATAGACCTCTCAACTGCCAATTATTACAGGACATGCAATTTTTCTCCTCTTGGATTGGGAACCTGAAATACAACAATCATTTGAGCCTTTTAGTATACAAGCCATGATTGATGGAGAAGAGGTGATTTCTGACTTCTTAATGTATTTATCCCACTCAGATTTTTAGTCTCATTTAGAGGCTGTCAATATTTGCTGATAATAACTGCTTGATTTTGGTGGTGCTTAGGTCCTGAAGTGTTTCTGCACAAGAATTACTAGTTTCAAATGTTTTGCGAGTGGGCCATAATTTGTCATGACAATAATACAATTTTGTTAGAAAATCATATAAGTGAATTCTTCCAGAGGTCCTGAACAAACACCAGGAAGACAGCATGTCGGTCCCATTATTTCCAAACCTGGCGCTGGGATTACTCTGTGTGATGAGGTGAGACACCTGGAATCTGGGACATCAGATAACAAGAGTTCCGCAACAATCCAGAACCAGATACTTTCCTTGTATGCAATTTAGCTGGTTTTGCAGAGGATCGGGAAAATGTGCTCTGATCCCATATTGGATGACTTGCTGTGGCTAACAAAAGTTAAGGCAGAAATGTGCAGAAAGGATAAGGGTTCTACCATGTGGTTTGTTCTTTAGTTGAAAGCAGACATAAATCCTAATTTAATATTAGGTCTTTCCAGTGCAGCCTGAAACTATGCTTGGCTTGAAACATATTAGTTTTATTACTTTCTTCTTTCCTTTCTGTTCCACAGGATCTCATTTTCACCTCTACAATTTTTTCTTGTTACTGAGACCTATCACATATACTCTCAAATATAATTTGTTTTAAAAAAAGTGATCTCACAGTTTATGACTTTAAGACCTAAAAGAAATTCCAAATAAATATTCCTAAGTGACAAAGCTGTAGGTTTCTGCAGCTCATTCCCTACTGTAGCTGGACCAAAGGACAGAGAAGCCCTGGGGGACAGGGCCGCAATCTTCCTGTCAGCTTCTCAGGGAGGAGCCCGGGTTTGGAGTGGGTCTTCTCCATTAAGCAGGGTTCACTACCAAATGAGATTCATCTACTTGGGTTTCTTTTTCCTTCAAAATGTTCTGGTGAATGACAGCTTAAATGGGAACCAGACTATCCCAAATCAGAAGTGCAAACAGGAAACACAGGCTCCAGTACATATAAATTAGGCTGTCAAGACGTTCACTGGCATTAAACGGCTTCCAAGCTGTACAAGATAACAGACGTTTTGAATTTTATTTTTAACATTAAAAAAAACCCACAGGCCAACCTAAAGCAGTGAGCTCTTTTCAGAGGCCCTGGGATTCCTGTGCTTGGGAGGCAGAAGCTGACAAGAGCACCATGATGCAGTTTCTATTACAGAAGCCATGCACACTGGAGGACTTCCTTTCCAAAACTCAGCACACCTGGAAGCGTCCCCTTCTTGGAACAGGCTGAATTAAGCAGGCAGATTGAGGCTGTTTACTTTCCACAGGAGTTCATGGTCAAGAGACAGTGCAGAATCTGTTTCTCCACAGATCACTTACAGAACATTCTACAGGAGAAACTAAAGGATTGCATGTCTGTTCAGTTTTATTTTTTAAAATGGCTGCTGTTTCTAAGGGAAGACTTCAAGCCCTGCAATCTCAGGTGTGGAAAGTCAAGCCTTTAACCTGGCAGAAGTCAGTTTGAATCAGGCTGTGATTTTGATCAACATAGGCTTGGACCTTACCCAGTCTCCACTGCTTCATGTGTAAAACGAGGACGGTAATCCATCATAAAGGAAAAGGTTGTTTTGAAGATTAAAGGTGATATAAAATGCCTCCTACAGTTAAAGTAAATGACAGTGATTACCACGTTTTGTTGGCCAAAATGGTGAAATTATTAAGTTCCAGGGTTATTCCATGCTGCCAGCTTAGTGTTAGGTCATTATCACTAAGTGGGGTAAAGGAGGTGATAGATCTGAAGGTAAGGAGGACAATACCTGCTTGCTGTGCCCTACAGATACCAAGCAGTCAGCATTCTGAGTAAAGAGATGGCCTGTAAGGGAGCCATCGCCTCTGACTTTTCAGCTGACACTGGATACAGGACAACATGTTGAGCACACTTGATACGTGACTCATCAAGACAAGGCCCATCTTAAAATAAGCAGCGACTTAAGTCAGAGCTTTAGTGAAGTCTTTGATGTCTGCTGACTTCTGCTTTTCCTGAGGCCAACAGACACTGGAGCCTGGCAAGCAAAGCAGGGTCACCCAGTGACACACAGACAAGCATGGTGGGAGAGGGTTGTGCGGACAGAAACTCTACCCCAGGGCCGAGGGAACTTCAGTATCAGTTGCTGATGACTTGCATTCCTAAAGATGGCCAAGGGTGCAGAGGCTTCTGCGTGGCCCCTAGAGCCTGGGCTTCTGTGTCATGTTAAAGGCAGAGCTAAGGCCCTCCTGACCTTTCACTCCAACTTATACAGCAGCTTGCACAGAATGCATTTGGAATAGCAATGTGTTTCTATGTTATTCCCTTAAAGGCAAGTTTAGCTACAAAACAAAAGCGCACGGCATCTCTGAGCATCTCAGTCTGGCAGGGCCCCTAACTCTTGAGCGGGACATACTTTGCAGCCCACTTTTGGTAAGGTGCTGGAAGGTGGCATTGTCAGGACACTAGAAGATTCCCCGTGTCCTATCCACACTATTCAGAGGACAGAAAACACTCCACAAAGGGTGAAAACAGAGTCTAAGTTTCTTTTCCTTAACAAACCAGCTTCTCATTTAGGTACGTATGTTCCCTTTCTTTGGTGAGTATAAATTCTTCTCAAAACTTCTTTTCTAGGGAAAGGTGACTCGAGTGGTGATACCATGCCTGTGCCTCTTTCACCTGCTGGGTGTCATCAGATACAGGGGCCTCTGCTCCGCACCTGTCCCCATCTGGATGATAAAAACAAAACCCTGTGGTCTGACCTTTTTGGTCTCAGGAACACAAAGCAACAAACTTTAAACAAGAGAGAAAAAAAAAGCAAGAGGAAAACAAGTCACATACAGCCTGTTGAATGAGGTATGCTCTGTCCAAGAGACAGGAACATGGGGAAAGAGGACCCACCTTTCTCAGGAAGTACTGATCAATACTTTGAGCTCTCTCTGCTCATCCTGAAGTGGACAACAGTTAGGGAGAGATGCTCAGGATTTGTAATATAAGCTTTTCCAGTCACAGTGATGCTTAGGAGGTAGAAACACAAATTTTATTGTAAATGTAGTCTATGGAAATAATTTATATTGAAGCAGAAGAAAGTGTTGAGAAAGAGACAGAGCTTACTGAGTAAACCAATGGACATGGACCACTGGAGAAAAGTAAAAGAAACTCAGGGGGACCAAGCGCATCCCCACCCATTTCACTTGGCCAGGTGGGTTCAGGTGTTTCAGGTGTGACCAGGTGACACGTCTTTCTTTGGGGCTGAACTAAGGTTGGGGTGCTGGATGGCACTCATACAGGAGAGCAGGCACACCCCATGCACGGAACCAGTAGACTTAATGCCAGTGAGGGTGGGCCTGGCACATGGATTGCAACCAACTGCTGTAGAGCACAGTAAATCCCAGCATACACCCTGCCATGCAAGCGATGGAGAAGGTGGGTGAAAAGTGGCCCCTAGAAGGAAACTGACGCTGAGTAGTGGCAGTGCAGTTTAGTGGGCAGTTGGCACCCACCCATGCAAATGTGTGGACACTTTGCCTATGGTATCTGGCCATCCTACTCAATGGGTATTTTTCTGCATGAATGCTGAGAACATAATTACTAACACCTTGGATCTGCATAGTCTTATTTCACAGGATGTCACATTTTGGTGCCTATGTCATGAACATTGCCTACTGAACTTGGCTGAAGCGGGGATTTGCTAACTGGGGCTATTCCTATATGAATTGGATGGATGCAGATTCTCTGGTATCAGTGCTCAGAGCATAGTACCCAGTGGGCAGTGTCCCTGCAGGCTTCCACTCATGACAGCATGCTCTTTCAACACCCAGAGCCATTCTCACCTCACATCTAGGCTCATGGATCTTTGTCCCTTGTAGATGAAGTATCCACTATGAAATCACAGAATACCAAAAAGTATCTTGGAAAATAGCCCAAGTACTTGTACTACAAATGTGAAAACCACTGCATCATCACGACCACCAACACATCAATACATAATAAATGCCTTCTTCTATCACAGACCAAAAATGAGAGTGACAGAACACTTCACTGAAGGGCACTTTAGTGGCCCAGCCGATGGCAACATCCGCTGTAAAACAAACAACAGCACCGGTTTCAAAGAGCCAGAAAATGTCACTTAGCAACATGCACTACTGAAAGGTAGTTTTTAAAGAGGCTTTTGATTTCAACAATATCTTCAAATAAATGGCAAAATTGTTTCATGTTTTTTGTTTAGTAATTTAAAAAAGCAAATAGAAAGTAAAATCCTGTCTTTTATTCACAGTGGTATGTTATACTTTAAACACAAGCCAAACCTTAGAACTTCACTGCTAAGGATAGCAATTAGGGTCAGCTCGAGGACCCAGGGTCTCACCGTCAAAGCCGTCCTCTTCTGACCCAAGTTCATCATCGGAGCAGATGTTGAGGACATTGACCAGCATCTCAGTCACTATGGGAAGAATGAAATGGAGAGCAGAGCCTGTGTCACAATCTTTATTACTACCCTGGTCTTGCTGGTTAGCCAGGTTCATAGACACATGTCCTACCATGTGGAGGTACGGCCTGTAACAGCCACGGCGCCACAGGCCACCAACCCTGAGGTCCTAAGGGCATCTTGTTCACCAGATACCATCTCACCCTTAGGAACATTTATACTGACTTTATTAGCTCTTGGTCAATGGGAAGTGGACAACCTGAATGGACCGATGTGAATAGCCTAGAAATCCTTGAGATAACAAGTGGTTATCATTCAGTTTTTATTTATTTGCTCAATGCTGTTGCATGATATAGATTAGATTATAAACTTCTTTTCAGCATGAACCAAGTGAACACCAGATTTTGATTTCAAATTTTTAATTTCCCAGATAACCCTGTACAATGATAGTTATGTTATTTTGTGTTTAAATAAAAATCATGGATCAATGAACTATTATATTTGAAGTCATTTTTGAGGATATACATTGATCTTAAAAGTGAATGTAATGATAGAAATATCAACTGGTTTCCAAAAAGACTCTAAAATAGGTACATTTTAGTCAGAAATTTAGCTAAGCAAATGGATTCAAGTAGGCTTAGTGTTTTATACGTGAGTTGAGTTCTAACATGTGAAAGCTTTTTTGCTTGTCCATTTTTCCTCTGAAAATAGTAACAGAAGGGCATTAAAAATATTCTCTTGAATTGAAGATGTGTAATTGTGTAACGAAGAGTAGTACTTCAGTGGGATCAACATTAATCCAGAGTTTGTTTGGCTATCTAAACTGAATCATGTTTACCAATATATTATTTCATAACAGATGCTCAAATTTTGAGTAACTCGTGGAAAACACCCAATGCAAGTACGTTCCAGGTGCCCAAACTTGGCTAGGGTTCCACTTGTGACTTCCAGAGGGATCAGGGGTGGTTCCACCATGTGCTGTGGCTGGGCCAGCACAGGAAGTGGCTGGGAAGGTGGCTGGGGACAGCTAGGAGCTCTTGGGACAGGTCTCCACATCGCAGGAAAGACCTCACACAAACACTCAGCACTGGTCCTGTTTAACCACTCTCAAAGTTTCACTGGAAAAAAGCCCAGATACTGTAGGGCTTTAGAGAATGTTAGCTTTTCCCTAAAACTTGGGACAGAAGAATAGGAGAGGAAACAAGCAAGGGAGAGAAGAACATGGGAGGAGGAGAGGAAAGGGGAGGAGGAACAAAGGAGTGAGAAGGAGGGAGAAAAGAAAAGCACGATTCTCAAAAACTGAGCTACCTCTGCAGGGGCCCCTCCTTTTCTAAGCCAGAGTCTCAATCTTACTTGGGCAGGCTGGGTTTGAGCTTGAGATCATTGTTCCTCAGCCTCCCGCAGCACTGGCGTGACAGGCATGTGCCACCACCTGCTGAGACAGCTTTAGAGGTGTCCTCTACCCCTAACACAGTGATGCCCTGTATTTTAACAAGGTACTTTTAGTTGCTTTTCATAGTTTTTTTCAAAATATAGTAACAATTAGCATTATGGTACAATGATTACTATCACATCTGAAATATATGGAAAGTACGATTTGACAGGTAATTTGTAAGGTAAAGTCTGACTTGGGACTTACAGTGCAGAAGAGCAAGGAAAGGAGGTGGCCACTGTCGCTCAAGATCAGGCATTCATCATTTTTTAGTCTCGCTGTTCTCGAGGGTCTGAACCCATCCTGAGCCTCTCTCCTGTCCCCAGGCCCTTGTCTGCCCGCTGATCTGACATTCACAGCTCCTCTTCTATGTTACCCGTGAGTGCTGCCGATGAGACCCCGGGCCTGACCGGGCTGGGTTCACAGGCACAGTGTGTGCCCACTGCCCCCCGCATGCCGGTCACTGCGGGCATCTCCAACTTTATCACACACCTTTCTCCCCGACGAACGGCAGGGACCAGGTGAAGACATCCATGAAGTTCGGGAGCCAGTAAGGGTGCGGGGAGCAGTTGAACTGCCTGATGTTCATGACGTTGTTCTCATACTTCAATACAGCGGCTGAACAGTGAAGGGAGAGACAAAGAGGAGGCAGGTTAGACTCATGGTATGTATCTCCGCCACAACTGTGGCTTTGTTGATCTAGAAAATTCCTCTGACATTTAAGCTTCAAAGCATCAAAGCAAATAGCTTAAGCAGTCCTGAATGCTTACACTATTTCTGCACAAGCTTCACTAAATGTGATATGCTAGTGCAAAACATATGAATAGTAAATTTGGCAAATATTTACATAAAGCAGTTAATCAAGTGTCTTTCAGGAATGGAGTGGAACTCCTTTTGCAGACAGGAGGAGCTTCTAATTTTATTCAACACCTGATGACACAAATAAAGATGGTGTAGCTAAGTTAGACATAATTTAAGAATCTTCTCCAATATTTGAACTGAATTTCTCTTTTTTTCAAAAAAAACATACACCTTTAATTCCAGCAGAATTCACAATAACTGTACAAAATAGTGGAAGTTAGATTGCTTTCTTGACTTAATAAAATGCTTGGATTACTTTCCAGGTAGAATAGAATGGTAAGACTCTGTCCTTGATTTCTGAAAAGGATACTTTTATGGGGCACTCATTCTGTGGACAGAATATACTAAGTTGGGTGACAATCACAGATAGAATTTAAACTTGCATGACCATTCCCTGGCCCTGAGTGCTGGCAAGCTTTCCCTTTACCATTCTACCTCAGCATGACTAGTGTTAAGCTACTGATGCGCAGCTCCTCCGTGGCATTCAACGAGCTGCTCTTGGTTATGTGAGGGGCTTGATGATACAGAGAAAGGAGTCATTTCATTATGTGTTTAAATTGACTTTTACATTAGGATAGGTTGCAGCATTGATTACAGATAGCAGAATGAAGACAGCTAAAAATCTGCTTATTAAAAAGTGACTGAGTATTTACTGAGCTGGAGCTCTTCCATTGATAGAGCCCTGGGGAAGGAAACCTTTAACATCACAACACTGTCCAGCTGTGCTCACTGTCCCAGCCAGTTTCCTGGATGTATGAATGCCAGAATCATTCCTGCGCCTCCTGCGGGCCCACACACATCCCCTCCCACACGCCTCCTCTGGTGTGTCCCACAGGACAGGACAGCTCTTTCTTAGAATTAGCCTTGCCTCAGACTCCCATGGTGTCTTTACTATTTAACCTTGATCATGGTTATCTGTGGCAAGTCTGTGCCTAAGTGTCTTAGGGACGAGTCTCTTCCATTCATTTTTCTCTGTCTCTCATGCTCCACCGTAACTGGAGTGGATGCTTAGAAGGCAGAGATCAATGTAGGTATTGCCTGTATGGATCTTTGTTCCAAGCAAGCTGTCCCTAACCTCCCCTGCCCTCTTTTATTTGCACTTTCTATACTCTTTCCTTTACCATGCTCATTCACAGTATAGCAATGCCCCCCTGATGATGTTGCCAGTGCTCAGACAGTCCCAGAGGTAGACCTGGTCCATACAGAGTATGGGAAACAGCTGTAGTGGTTGGTGACCTGCAGTCTGTACAGTGATGTTGCCAGCAGCTTACAGGTAAATGGACTTTGCTCTATCCCGTCATCAAGGGAACATAAAGTCACAAACCAGGGATGGGACTTGTAGACAGTGCAGTCAATACAGATTTGAAGGGCGACATTCTCCTCTTCCGTGGATTACTGGGTTCTGCACAGATTTCTGGAAACCATACTACTCTATCAGTTATTCTATACATCACTTAGCCCAGGAATACATCACTGTGATATTAAAAACACAGGAAATGAAAAACAGCTATGGCAAGTTATCATTCCAGTACTTCTGACTTTCAAGACAAGAGAGGCAAAGTATTTGTAGTTCCTGGCAAGTGCTACACTGACCGCCGGCTCTGCAGGAAACATCTTTACCATTTTGAACACTGCATATTTACAGTAGGCATGGATCCTCATATTTTCACAACAATCTTTTAAGACTAAATTATCTTTTCAAAGAGTAATGTCTGCTCTCATTTCCCCCCACTTTTTCTTAACATTAAGTTGGCTAAGTAGTGGGGGAAAAGGACAGCTGGCCTCATTGCTCATGTCTTTCCACTGTGACTGGGCAAAACTTACACAGAAAATATTCCAAAACAAGAAAAATCGCAGTGGTACTGAAAATGTACAGCCTTCTTTCTCTTGTCATTAATCTATATATGGTTTAGCATAACTATTCTTATAGCATTTACATTGTTTTAGGTATCTGTTATAGTTTAAATTTAAAACACTTCCCAAAATTCTCAAGAGTGTGGAAGGTGATTGCATCACAGTGTCATGCTCATCTGTGAAGTCAACGTGGAAGACTTCATGGTTCAGTGTTGTTAGCAGATGGGCCTGGATGGAGATGGCCACTGAAGTGGTGACTTGGAAGGGTTCGTTCTTGTCCCTGGAAACTTTCTCTCTCTGATTCCTGGCTACCATGCACTGAGTAGCAGTTTTGTGCCAGGTCCTTCCACCGTGTCCAGATGCCTTGGGGTCAGTCAACCATGGACCAAATCCACAGAAACTGAGCTAAAATAACCTCTCTTCCTTTAAGTTGTGGGTATTTGTCCAAGCACCAGGACAGGGACTGATACAGTGCTAATCGTAAGCTAGATAAAGTGCAAAGGAGGATTATGGATTGTGGTATCCGTGGAGAGTCTTGGAACCCATCCCTAATGAAAACCAAGGTACAAGTGTGTTATAATTAACAGCACCATGGAGGATGGGGAGAGGCATCCTCAAAACCAATCAGACAAGCAGGGGTGCCCATCCTTAGGTTACAGCAGAGGAGCTGCACGAAGAAATGAAGGCCGTCACTCAAGATCATGCAATCAGTACCGGCAGGTCTTGGCCTGTTCTAACTCAGCTTTTCCCAACATCAAATCCATTCCCTCTGAAGTAGTTTCTAGTGCCTTTAATTAATATACAAGCATGAACACTTGACTTAGCTGGTGTACTGATTTAACCTGGACAGTGGCATTCATGATTAAAGAGGCTTTTACCCACACCGCCCCCCCCACCCGCCAAATCCATGGGGTGCAAATTCACATGAGAAGGCAGGACTTGTCTACAGATTGTGACAGTTCTGCTCTGCTGCTGCTGACACAGAAGTATTTATTTATTCAGCATTGGCTCAACTCAGTTTACTTGAGTACTACTATTGATAAAGAAACATTGCTTTATTTTTATTAGCAATAGAAATAATTTTAACCAGAGCTGCATTTACTGAGCACCTGCTATATGGCAGGTATCATGTTTGGCTCCACACAATTTTACCATCAGTCTTAAAACACTTCTCAGAAGTGGTTTTTAGGGTTTTTGTACTTTGAAAATAAGCAAGCAGAGAAGTTATTTGCCCAAGTCCCACTTAAAAAGCTGCAAACCTCAGTTCTAGTATAAATCTAGTGTGAACCCACTACTTGCTTGCCTAACAACAAAAATCACTCAATGTCTATCTTGTCTGGGATAAGGGCTTTTTCTCCTCCCACATTTACTCTCTTAAAGAAAACACTCAGTGGAAAGGTCAAGAGCCAAGCCCGCTGGACAAATCCTGTCATCGAGTACTCTTGAGACCAAAGTCACGTAAGTGCTGTTTCCTCACACAGGTGTTAGGAAACACATCACTTAGGTGGTTTGTATGACCCCTTCCCATCTGCACTATGTTAGCAAACTTCCAGAAGGAAGATATCATCATGAGTGCAGTGACTGATCAATATTTTCAGTATTTTTTCTTATTTTTCTCTAAACTTAAGACAGAATAACTTTAACTTAAAAATGCAAGAATACCAATTGTTTTTTTTCTTTTCAGCAATACAACATATTCATGCAGAAATATTTCTTGAATAACCTTACGATAAGTTACTCATATACTTTTGTATAATAACTATGCATCACCAGAATACATGAAAAAAAAATAAACCCAATGAGTCCAGCTATGTGCAGTCATGACTTTTGCAGTTAGCATTTCATCTTCCACCTCTGCCTCTGCCTCCCCTGCTGCCCCTGGTCCCTGGGACTGCAGAGCGCAACCACAGCGCTGATTGTACTCCCTCTCCCTCTCTGAGCTACTTGAAAGACAGTACTCTCCAGTGCATTGTAAGTAATACAAATGGCTGCACTTCAGGAGTCACTCGAGCCCAGCTCCTGAAGCCCTGTAAAGAAATAGAAGAGAAGTCAACCACTAAAGGTTGCCTCTATTCTGCTGGCAATCCCCACGACCTCCTGTGACTTCACACTTATCTCGTAGGTCCAGAGAGAGATTCGTAACATGTACGTGAACCTTCTGTTATTCACCATGGTTTGGTGAAGACCAGAGAGCACAGAAACAGACGTTTTTCTCCTACAGCTGCAGAAGTGAAGAATCCCAGAAGAAAATATGAGAGAAGACCAATTCCATGAGGCCCAAGGACAAGCTCTTTGGTGAGGTCAGAATTAGTGCAGAGATTCTGCAGTCATGTGGCCCACTCACATCTGCCACACCTGCAGAGCCCTGGTCCTCTCAGGGACACCTTCTGTGGAAGTGCAATTGGGAACCTGGGCTTATCTTGCTTGGTGAATTATGGTTTTTAGCAGCACTTTCCTCCTTATACACAGTGAAACTCAAAGAACAGAATTCATCGTATTCCACTGTTTGGCTGGCCCAGCTACAGGCTTAGTTGCTAGACCAGAGCCAGCTCTGTAAAACACAAGGATTTCTCCTGTCTAAAAATATGACGTTTTTGTTAACTTCTATTTCATAACATTTGTTAACATCTTCTCCACAACTGTTACCACCCAAGGAAGCTGGTGACAAAGCAAAATCAGGCAGGAACATAAAGATCACAGAGCTCCCAATTTAGGAGACATTAGCCAAACACTGCTGCTGAGAAGCACCCACTAGTTTACCCAAAGCCAAACCTCCTGCATCCCTAAAGCTGACTTCCAATTCCCTCATTATCCCTGCTCTACGTCCTGTCCTTGCTTCATGGATTTTGTTTAAAAATATTTCTTTTTAAAAATTATTATTAAGGACTTCGGTGAATTAGCAATTCACGTTGGTTACTGCGTTTGCTAACCAAGCATTGTCCTTATAGCTCTTTACTCTATAACTCATAAGCTGAGGCACAAAATATGTATTTAAGTTGTTTTTTTCAAGATGAATTCCAAGAATTCAATTTTTTTTTTGGTAACTCAGCCATAAATCTAATCTTTAGAATGAGAAATTTAAAATGAGAATTACTACATTAAAATGAGAATTACTACATTAAGTCCTCAATATAGAATTCTTCCAGGGAAAATTCTAAGTCAGTTCTTTGTACTGACTATATTTCAGACAATCTAATATTTTTATTATTAATGCATATAAACAATTTATATCTTAGCTGAAAGATCAAGATGGTTTTTTAAAATAGAATTTACTTGTGCATATCTAAGGTATGTTTCCTGTTATGCAATACATGTAGGCCATAAAGTTTACTATAGTAAAATTTGCACCTTCATCTCACATAGCTATTAATCACCTCGTTTTTGTGGTCAAAGCACCAAAATTCTGTTTCTTTGCATACACTGAGGACACACATGTCACCATCTAGAATTCCTTCCTGTCCACATGCACCCCTCACCCAATTTCTCTCTCATGGGGAGTACACGCTTTCTCCTTTCTGGTGTATCCTTTGTGCTACTTCAGTGTCTTCCTTAACTTTACTACACACATGCTACATAAAAGTTGGATACTATCCTACATACATGAAGGAAGGGGACTGCATGAGACATTTCTGTGAAACAATCTGAGCCAATCTTATGCGGCAGGTGCCTGTGTAATTAATTACAAAAGCCTTATTTTAATAACAGCATCAGCTGTTACTTCCTGTCTTCTTAATACAGCACCAGCAAACTCTGAGCCAGCTTATTACTCAAATACAGAATTTTGGGGAAGTAGTAGAAAGAAAATGATGGAAGAAATGAAGAGGCATGAATCCCTTTCATTATTTATACTGTTAGGTTAGGTTCCACATCTAATACATAGTGGATGCTCAACTGTGCATGGTTTTAAAAAAAATTTTTTTTTTTTTTTTTGGGACCAGGAATCAAACTTTGGATCTTGCACTTGCAAGGTTTGCACTTATGCCACTGAGCTCTATCACCTGCCCCTGGCAATTGTGTAGATTGAAAAAGATAAAAGAAAGAAAACAGAAAAAGCCAGGACAAGAGGGAGACTGAAAAGGAAAGAAAAACTGGGAACAACAAAGAAGTTCTGAGGAACATAAAAAGTGTCACTTCAGGGTTCATAAACACAGCTAACAGAAGTCTTTGGAAATGAAGAAATTTAGGAAAAAAAGTGCTGTGTCCACTCAGAGGCTGGACTCTTAAAAGTGTCAAGAAGTGTGTAAAATAGGTAGAAATGGAAGTCACACTGACTCCGTCAGAGCAATTGTGTGAACAAGGGCCAATGTTTCTTCTTGAGTTTTACCTTTCAAACTTAAAAATAAGAATAACAATACCTATTGACCTTTCCTCATCGAAGTACAAAGATCAAATATGGTAATACACATGACTATCCTATCAAATATGACAACAAAAATGATTAACACACAATAACATGAGCAGATAAAATATTCAGCACCCTGGAAATGTACTGACTCAGTTTCAAATTACCCAAGGGGGGGAAGACGATCTAATTTGTCATTTTATGATCCTACCTTCTGTGTCATAGCTCCATGCTAGGATCCAGAGACCTGGGGGTCAAAAGATGATCCCTGGAATGAGCTCAAATCCAGTTAACCAATGCGAACTATTATTGGCATCATAGCTGCACACAGAGAATTTGAATGTCTTCCATCAAATATTTGTTAACAAGAAAGAACTACTGTTGAGTTCCTTCCCAGTGTCAGCTGATACACTGGTTTCTGTTCTAAGTATGTTATTCTAATGCTACATCGAGGCTTATCTAAGCCTAGGCTAACTACAGAGAGTTTTAGGATATGAAAGAGAAGGTGTGGGCCTAGTGGCCACCATACCTACAGCTTGCTGTGGTCACTGCAATCACTGACAGCTCCAGTCTGCCCCACACCCTGGAGCCATCTGTATAGAACCAAAGGGCACCCTTTCACATTCGGGCTTGCACTAGGTCTCAAGCTTCGGGCTGTGGCTCAAGTTGGTTCTGCATTGTTATCTCCAAGTTATCCTTGGCACTGAGCTGATGTTAACTCCCTACATCCGCTGTCAGCATTGTTACCATGGAAATAAGTCATGGTAGACAATTTGACATGGTGTGTGTCTAGACTTTCTAGATAATGAATCACATGTGTTTAACACTACTTACATTGCAACTACTTTCCCCAGTAAATGTTTCCTACAGAATTGGATTTCTAGAGTAGCAGGTTTCTGTCCCTTGTAAGAATGTAACTGTTAGCAAGAATGTAACCATGAGTGAGTTCTGATGGAAATGCTTGGAAGTGCTGGCAGGGAGGTGGGGCATGGTTCCCTTTTAGAGTTCCCCCATGACCTTGAGAGCTGAAACCTAAGCACTGTGTAGCAAACCTCTAGGACAAACAAGTATTTCCCTGTATTATTACTTTCTTGAAGAGACACAACTATTTCACTCACTAAATTTCAACTACATAGTGGTTTTAAGAAATCAAGAAAGGTATTTGTTGGAGCAAAATTACATAACTAGATGTAGATAATTTCAATTAAAATACATAATAATTATGCTTATGCATTCAAGTCTTCATGGGTTATTTCCTATTTTGCCCTCCTTCCTGTTAGTTAATTAATTAAGAGGAAACTGGTCTACTACAGACTCACTAACAGAGGACTTGCTCATACAGAAAGATACCAGCATGGGCCAGGGTGCACACAACAGAGAACGGGTTCTTTACTTCAGAAAAATGTTAAAGGTACTTGAACGTCATTCTTTTAACAATGCAAACACCTGGACTGGATGTGTAACACTCATGTAGTTCTAACATGAGAAAAAATGACTCTTCAACCCAAAGCTTTCTTCTTATGGAAGCTCTTTGGAATCACGCAGCACAGAACAGTCACGACTTGCAGAGTGGATCTGCAGACTTCATCTTGAGACCTCTCCCACAACTACCTGGGGTCCAGGAGCAGAGGCAGGAGAATTTGGGCTCCAGGACAATAGGCTGAGGAGCCTCCACCTCCAAGGAGCACTGGGGAAAGGCTGCAAGCTCTATGCCCTTGTTTTCCAACCACAAAATCAAGATGGCAGGGTAACTCATAACGATGGGAGATCAGACACACAGGTAGAAACTCTTTGCAAACCTTTAGCACGTGGTAAGTGCTTAAAAACGTTATTAAAGTAAACCCGACAAAAAGCAAACAGGATACGCACAGTAACCCAGGGACGCTGATTCCAGATTATTACGACCTAAGGGTTTAAAGGCAGTATATGGAGCTATATCACTCAAGGTAACAGTGATACTGACTGTCAATGGTGAAGCTGACTCTACACAGTGAAAGACCACATGGGCAGGGACATTGCCCAGACATCTGCACTTCACTCACTTGCTCATGGCTGAAATTCATGTCAAGTTCTCTTCAGCCTTAAACTTCTAAAGAGATTTTCTTTTCACCCAGTCACACTGATAATAAAAAGAGTTAGTACGAAGAGTTCTGGCCATAGTTTCTGCCTTGCTCCTTCATAAATACTCATATTTCACACTGTCTCTCCTAGACTTAATAATCATTATGAAGACATTATCTTTCTGGTGTTTATAATCCTATCACATTCACAGGGCTAAAAAATAAGAATGTCTACTAAATAAACAAAAAGATGAATTTTTTTGAGGGGTGAAGTCTTACTATTTTGCTTTAGTTATAAAACAAAGCAAAACAACAACAAAGCAAAAACATGGCCTACAATTTATTAGCAATACTACCAATTAAATATGCTTAATTTAATATACTATCAATAAATAACATGCTTACATCTAAGAGTTGCTCAAGACCACAAAGAGCTTTTGACTGAGACGATAGAGAGCAAAAAGCAAAGGTCAGGAGAGCCACGGCGGGGAGCAAAGGCTCTGGGTGAGCTGTATCCAGTTTGTAAATGCGAGGTTTATTTATGCCTCTCAATACAAGGACACAGCAATGCTTCTAGCGCATTGTGCCAACGTGAAAGGTGACCACTCCGCACAGGACAGCCTCTGACTAGAGAATTGGGGCTGTGCTGCACACCACAAGCAGGGAAGTGGGCTTGCACAGGCCCAGAGCGAGAGGTGGAGCTGATCTCTGGGGTGGCTGGGCAACACTTCTGCTCTCCTTCCTGCCAGCCTGAGTAGATAAGGGTCTGACCACCTGGCCCAGAACCCCAGGGGTGCAGGCATCAAGCTCACAGTGCACAGTGCACACCCAGTGGCACACACTGTCCACTGAAGCCCTGCTGGCTCCCGGGTGCTGCACCTGCTCCCAGGTGCTGACATGACCGCCACCTTGGTTCTTCCTCTCCGTAAGCAAATCTTGTCTTAGAGTGCTGCCTTCCTGCCAAGCTGTAATTCTCTTTTTATTTATAAATGGTATTTTTCCAAAGCCCATGACTAAAAAGTATGCTTTTGATCAGCCACTCTGTCAAGTTCAAAAACCCAAAACATCTTAATGT
This sequence comes from Hydrochoerus hydrochaeris, assembly GCA_004027455.1. NCBI lineage: Eukaryota > Metazoa > Chordata > Mammalia > Rodentia > Hydrochaeridae > Hydrochoerus > Hydrochoerus hydrochaeris. Next base: position 558,022 of record PVLA01000055.1, read on the forward strand.
GTTCAAAAACCATGGAATTGTGCATCTCACAATTTTACCAGTTTTTCTTGTCCGTGTGATAAACCCAATCTCCATGAATTTTTTCCTAATGTTTCAATACTGAATTGATCTTTTTTTCTTCATTGTCAATGTAATCTCTGGTCTTGATTGTTAAATTAGTTTGGTTTCCCAAGATTTTCCTCACAAATCCAAAGTATGTTTCATTTGATCAATGTCCATAATTTTACAGTCTGTTAGCTTCTCTTGGTGTGGGTAACAAACCTCTGGTTTGCAATGCCTGCCCTCACATCTCCGCCCACTGGCCACTTTCCCTCTCCAGGAGCTCATGTGAACTACAGGGAAAGCTCCACCGAGGACACCTTCTTCCTTCTACTTTAGATTCTATTGAATCATGGTTGCGTCTCTAGAAAGAAAAACGATCTGATTGTTTATATCAAGGTATATAACGCATGTTTTTCCAGAGGTTCATTTTAGTATTTGGGTAAAACAAATTGTTTAAAGCAGTGTTTACATCTGCCACAGTATTTCTGAATCCTAGATGATTGTACTCCTAGATGTCACTTAAGCAGGTAAACCTTCCCAGTCCCCATATCCTAACTTCTACTCTCCTAGCATGTCTTTACAGCATTTTTCAAACACATTTAAATATTGGAAAATTTTTTACTTAAATATCTATCATACTACCAGATTATAAGGCCACGCCCATCTCTTGGAATTTGTATCCCCAACACTAGCATGGTGCTCAGTGCATGGAGTTTTTGATAAAAGTTGTTAAATTTGTGAGTGCAAGAGGGTGAGTCTTTTTACAGGCTGCATCTTAAAAAAACACAAAGCTTTGGGTCATTACTGCATTCTTCCCCTTAGTGCATTTGGGTAATTTGGAAGTAGTTCTCCAGTAGGGTCACAGATTCACAGAAAAAAGCCATTCAGACGTCTACTCAAAGCATTCTGCAATATTCATCTCTGATTTGGATTGGGTGTCAGTGCTGGTTTTAACAGTAGCTTCCAATGAGATAAAGATCTCTGGGTAAATGCTGACAGGCTGTCACTGGGCAGTTCCTTTTTCATTAATTCCCAAGGAAATACAGCAAGAATCCGTGATTGCATTGACTTCTGGCCATGTAGGAGGCACAGGGCTAGGCTTTAGCCTGGACACTAAAAGCCTCATGTCTCAAGTTCTTTATACTCTGACTGCCATGCATTGGAAATACATGGGAAAGTTAAGCAGAAGAAGTGCACAGGAGAAAATGACTGTCATTGCACAACTCAATGCCAGAAACTAGGGGATGGTGTAATAATCAGAGAAGAAACATTATTTGGAGGGGAAGAAGCATGGAGCAAAGGGGTAGAGGGCAGAAAGGACACAGCAGTGCAGGGCCCTGAGCAGAACAGGAGAAAAAGGGAAAGGGTTTGCCCAGAGAGAGATAGAGAGGCTGGTCAGGATGGCTGGGGATATAAATACATAGAAGCTGAAGAGAAGTATGTCCTGCACGGTGTGTGGCATCATGACATGAAATAGTGAATTATGATGATGTCTTAATAGTGCAACACATTTTGTTTCTAAGCAATTTTTCACGTATTATTCACAAAGCATCATCTTTTTCCTTGTTTAATAGATGTCACCACATATCCAATAAACTCAAATGAGCTTCACTCAAGGCAGAGCTGTGACTCCAAACTATATCTACGGCGCTGGCATTTTGCAGGACTCATTAGAAACACAGGTGGGGAGGTGGGCAAGGAAGTCACTCTAGTGGTCCAGGCTGAGAACTGACGGGATTCACGGGGCTACACCAGGCAGGGGTACTCCACCCTCCAGGTGCTGCCTGTTAACTGTAGACAGAAAAAGTGCCCTTTGGATCCCTGGAGCCTTGAATTTATACCTGACCATGATGGTTACCTGCTTCTAAATGGCAGAGGAAAGCCCCTCTTCACATCCCTCCATTCAGTCAGTATTGCTGCTGTCATAGTCCACTGGAGCTTTGCAAACCAAATCCTACATAACGATTGGGGTACCATTCCCAGTCTTGCGCAGTCATGGGTTCTCAGAATCAGACAGCTAACTCAGAGATACTTCACTGCTCCTCTTCCATGGTTGTGTTTTGGAGTGCTTGCAACCCAATTTCATTTGCGCTGCTTCTGAATGTTCTAGTTAACAATGATTTCATTCAAATGGAGTAGCCTGCACTTTGTGGTAGATAATCGACTCTCTCCCACATACTGTACACAGCACAACAGCATTAAAGTGCTTCAGAAATTTTACACAAAAGTCTCCTGAAATTATGCTCAAGCTTAAGAATACATCTTTCCTCTTCCTATCAGTTTATTTTTTCTCTCAGGACAATTTCCTTTATGAAAAGGTTCCTAAAATAAAACACTTCTCTCCCCTTCCTGAAAGCCCACAATCTCCCCCAAGGCTGAGACACAAGTAAAGGACCACAGTATCTCAGCAAAAGTGATGCTCTGATGTCTGAGTCCCTTCCCTGTCACCTCAGAGACACAAGCAGTAACACCAACTAGGCATAAAGGTGGCATCATGCCCAGCGAGGCTGCATCACTCGGTGCCTCACAGAACACAAATGAGGCAAGTCCTTTATTAGGGGAGATGATCTCTGCATTTCTAGTTTGCATTTCTATTGTCTGGATTCTGTTCAGTTGGTAGAAGACTGGTAGGGATATAGTGCATGCTCCTTAGCAACCAGTCTCTGCAAGGAAATGTCTTTTTTGGACATGAAATATTTAAATGCCACAGAACACTACAGATCCTGAGCTCATATTTTATAAACTTACAGTAAATTACAGGATTCTACAGATGACCCAGCAAGCCTTGCGCTCCTCGGAAGCACTTCAGGGCCCCTCTCCTGCCAAGACTGGGAGCCCTTGTCCATTCCAAAGGGTAATGTCTCACTTGGTTAATGAGTACAGTGTTAGCTGCCGAAAAAGATCACAGCCTTGACTTTTTTTCTCCTTCCTATCAAACACTGACCATTTTTAAATATCTAGATCAATCATATTTTATCCTAAACAAAGCCTTCTCTGGCCATTCTAGAAATATCATCCATTGTTGAAGTATTTCCTGTTGGTTCTCTTGAGTTCATACTAAGTCACATTACGTCGCATCTTGTTAGAAAGGCACCTGGACACCTGTCCTCTTTCTCTGCAGCCCTCTTGCCACACAAAGGGCAGTGCCTTGTGCCCAGGAAGTGGCGGAGCTGCAAGGCATTTCCTGTACAGCAGGCCCTCTGGCTCTATGGGGCCCATCACAGTCACCATGGCCATGGTGAGGCTGTGCGGCCACACATGGGGTCTGCAGGAGTTCAAGGGTGGAGGGATAGTGACAGGTGGTGTGTGCAGGCACTGGGCTCCACCTGGTTTGCCTTCTGGACCAGGACCCCTGACAGCTCTAGAGGACACGGTGGGAGGGTCGGCCTCTGAGCAGGACAGGTGGATGTCCAGACAGGGGCATGGAACATGAGGGAATCAAAGGCAGCCACCTGGGAAAGACCAAGGACACTCAGCAGTCACCTGTGGTAATGGTGGTCAAGGCTGCCCTCAGGACAAACCCAACATACCTCATTGGGTGGCAGTGGCATCCAGCCCCAGGATTTCAGATGGCTCATATCCTCCTGGGCTGTCCACCTTAGGGGTATCACTCCCTGGACTGTCCTCCTTTTACCCCTATTTCCCCACTTTCTGAGTCATGCTCGGACATGTTCCCAATGAGAGGTGCAGGCCAAGCCCCCCGAGTTGGTGGCTTCCCACACCAGCTCTATTATGCAGTATTCTGGGCACCAGCCCCAGCTCAGGAGGCCCCTGGAAGGAAGGTTCACTCAGGGCACAACCTCTGGAGTGGGCAGCCAAACAGGTGCTGGACCGCAGGGACTTGCTGGGCACACTGCAAGGTGGAGAGGCTGCGGTTGCGCAGCTTTATGGAAGGGACATGTCACGCCCAGCAGGGAGCTGAATCACAGGGCTATCAACAAACACAATTTGAATCTGAGCTGTGAGTTACAGCTTCTTTCTGCTGCACACTCTGTACATGCACAGTCACATCACTCTTGTTGAAATCCACATCCTTTTACATGATTTTGAATTACCTTCAACTATTAATTTTTCCACAGTCTGTATCTACTTTGCAGTGCTGGTCAGCACTAACAGAAAAGTCCTGGGAAACACCGAAAAAGCACCAGTGCTGGGACCCACCCCTGCCCACCTGCCCCTGGGGCTCTGAGTGCAAATTTGGCACTCACATCAAATAAGAACTGGAAAGGGAAAGGGAAAAAGCTAGGCTAGCAGGGCTTAGCTCCAGCTCCAAAGCCAAACAAGACTGAACATCAGTGCACAAAGTATGAGACTGCAAGACGGTTTGAAAATACTTACCTTTGTTATTGTACACATCTAAGTAATTTGGTGCTGAAAAAATTGTAATTAGAGAAGGGAAGCCTGTTGTTTGGCTTTTCCTGTACATTCGATACCTGAAAACAGCAAACACAGGTTAAAACAGGCTAGCATGGAAAAGAAGATGATACCAAATTACATACCAGAAATCACAAATTAGATCAGTTAAGTTCTATCTTCCACACAAGTCTCAATTATATGGTAGTCTGTTATTGATGACTCTCATTTGATGAGGGAAAACATACACTCACTCTGAAATTTAAAGCAGGTAGCCTCTAAATTTACCAAATCTCAGGGGAGGAGAAATTCAGTGGAAAATCATAATTCATCTCCACGTGTTCAAGAAAATGCCAAAGGTTAATGACTGCACACCGACCCCTATAAACATGGTACTCTTCAGAAGGCTGCCAATATTTTTGACATAAAATGACCAAGAAGAGCAATCTTCAATGACTTACCACTCACAGCCAGGCCAATTACTCTATAAATCTGCAGTATTCTATAAAGTTTCAATATAAGCCTTTTGCATACAGTGATTTTCTTTCCAAAGAATGTCTCCTAAACCTATGGATTTCACCAATTGAGCCTGTTTCTATTTTAGAATTTTATTTATTACAATCCCTGCTGGTGTGTGCAGGTCAGAGATTGTCTCAGCAGAGTAATATTAGTCAGGAATAAAACAGACCATCCATGAGATCTGTGGAAAGAAACCAACAATCCTGCGACTTTTCTTCTACCAACACAAAAACAATGTATATTGCTTTGGTTTTCAAATAAAGAGTGCAAGACACTCTGGCTCTTTTGTACCTCAGGATGAAAATGCAGCTTGCAATGCATATACAATAGATGGAGGACAGCGTTGGACAAACAAAATGGAGTCCTCCCTTGGTGCCATGTGCTGTACAGATGAGGGTGGATGGGGGGTGAAGGTATTAGATAGGTACCAATAGTACCAGGTAGGTTAGCAGCCACTTTAAAAGGTATAATATTAAAAAGGTTTTGATTCTTCTCTTTCTGAAACTACCCAGACAACTCTCCTTTTACCAGAAGGAAACGACCTGCTCAGACCTTGAGAAACACTGGAGGGGTGTTCTGCAGATGCCTATGCTTTGCTAGGGAGGAGACTCAGCATGAGGGACAGGACAGGGCAAAGACCAGGGCCTGGGCTTCAGGAACCAGAGCTGGTGATGACTACCTATTAACAAATAGAGCAAAAATGGGACAGTGGAATCCCAATTCTCCCAAAGAACCAATTGTTCATCTTAAACAAAATTATCTGTTGATACTGATTGAAGCACCCAACATCTTTTCAAGTAAGCAAATGACTCCCAGTACATTGGTGAGAGACAGATGCTCCCAAGTGGTCAGTCAGCTGAAGAGAATAAGTGACATACATCCCCAACAGTGGAGACAGAAGTCTGAGGACCTGAGGCTGGGCATGGCAGTGGTCATTTCAAACCCTAGTGACAACAATGACCACTGGAGAAAGGCCAGCTTCGGAAGGAGTTGAGTTTCCCACCCAGGGGCACCCTATACCCTGTCCTCGTCTATGGCATAGGCATCTGTACTGTAGATTTTAGCACACAAGTGTTACAAGGAAGTGCTCCTACTCCTCAGAAACTCCAACTATGAAGGGGTTATCTTAACACCTCAGAGGCCAGCAATGCACTCAGTGGGGTGAGTCAATGCACTCAGTGTCTCCCTCTTATAGACTGACTCCATCATTAAAACAAATATTGGATGTTTCTTAGTTTTCTGTAACTCTGAATATTGGTCTATGCTTTATTTTTTACCAGACAACACAAAATCAATTTTATGTAATTATTTGGTTTGTTCTTTAAAACTCTACGAGGCTCAGGAATGGCACACGAGGTGTAATATATGAAGCACTATGTCTGTGTGAGTGTCCTTCACATTGCCCAAAACCAAGCCTCAGAAGCAACGGGGATCTGTTAGCTTAGGGGAGAATGGAGAATGTGGGGATGGAGAGAAGCTGGCCTTCTAGCAATTAGAAGGACAAGCTGAAAGGACTGGCAAGAATCCCAAAGGGGACATGATGGCCACCTGCAGTCGGTCATTGTGACCCTGCCACACCTGAGCTGTCCACAGACCACATGAGATCTGCTCCCTCTGGGAGTGGCCTGCCCAGAGGTCAGCCCAGAGCAGCACAGTAGGACACCACACATGCACAATGCCCCAGCCCGTGACCCTGCTCACCCTGCATCCTGGGCTTCATGGGCTCGGAGTATGGATAACAAGTTATTGTGCTGCAAGAATTCACAGACAGCTGGGTAACTGCAGAGAAAGAGACAGAGAGAGAAGGGCATCAATAATGGAGTCATTCGGACAGTTGCAGGTGAGCCTGGTGTGAGCAAGCATATACCTGTCACTCTCCACAGCTCTCGGCTCTGAGGACACAGTGTTCCCCTGCAGAGAGGGCAACCAGGCCTGTGATCTGTGGGTGTAAACTGCAGCAAAACACACACCATGCCAGGGGGGTCACTCAGGGAAAGTCAACTTGACAGCCCCATTTTAACACAGAGGGAACACAAGCGTAAGATCAGCCCCAGCTGAACATGAAAAGACCCGCGCAAACTCACAGGGAAACTCATGGGGCTTGAGACTGCTTTAAATCCAATTCAGAGAACTTTCTCTTAGACTTACTTCTCTTGACTTAAAACACAGTAAACATGCAGTCCTGTTTGTCACTTAAGGAAGTCTCAAACTTGAGGGACTATCATAAGTGAAATTCAAAGTATAAATTAAAATTTGAAACACCCCTGTCTCTGCTTGTAAGAATTTTAATGAGATAAATATATGTAACGATTCAAGTCAAGGGACAGAAAAACCAATACTCTTACACAAACTGCAAATATTCACTAGAATCTAAACTACATACGCCATGGGAAACACTTATCAACTATAAAATAGCACTTAGGGGAAGTAATTACCTGGAATATGTCCCTAAAATAATTATTATGAAAGAGAAAATGAACATAAATTTCATGCTATACATTTGTACAAATTCCCTGTTTAACAGGAAAAATATACCACGAAGGTAGCATCTTGTTACAGAGATTTAGTTTTGTTCTTATTTTTGTGATACTGAGATTGAACTTGGGGCATTCACACTGAGTTACATTCCCAGACATTTTTTTTCATTTTTTATTTCTGAGACAGCGCTTCATAGTATGTTGCTAAATTGCCCAAACTGGGCTTGAACTTTTAATCCTCCTGTCTCAGTCTGCTAGAATGCTGAGATTAAGTTACAGAGATACTGATAGTGAGAATCAGTACTTTTTCTTTTTCTTTTTTTTTTTTTTTTTGCAAAAATGGGACCACAATTGAAGAAGTTTCAGTGCATGTGTGTATTTTATAAGACAAGGAAAGAGGAGGCCCGGCCACTGGTGCCCATGGCTGGGTCCAAGCCAGAATGGACTCAAAGGCTTCACTCTGTGAAGGAAGGCGAGGATGTATGCTTTCCACTCAAATGTGTCAGAAACAGACGCTGGGCTGCAGCTCAGGGCAGCACAATGGTTGGTGCACATTTAGCTGTATGATGCCAGGCTGGGGGTGGGGGGCTCTCTAAAGCAGTGCTCTTTTCTTAGTCTCTACAGCCCTGTCCTCGGGGTCTGTAGCTTTCACCCCTGCCTAACAGATGGTGGCAGCAGTCTTGTTCCCACGAGCACACAGCTGCCATCTCTCGCTTTGTCACATCTCTGCCTGGGGGAAGGGCTGAGCTGTGTCCATCCTTCCTGGAGAGACTTATCAGACTCTCAGAAAAATACACTTTCAAAATCTTTTATTCATGCCAAGTTCTATTCCTCTAGATATTTAGATTAAGTTTTTCCCCAGGGAAATATATGTCCAATATTTAATAAAAATCCAAAGAAAAATGATATTCACCAAGCAGCAGCGTGCGAGGTAATGGTATCTCAAAAGGAACTTTATTATTTACATGAAGAGAGCTCATTTTGAGGAAACCTCAGAAATTTAAAATACACACAGAGAAATGCTCAAGTTTTTAAAGTATTTTCCTTTATAAATTGGGACAATACTTGAGTATTACCTAGAATCCCATTATCGGTGTATTATCTGCCTAGAATACATTAAAGCATTCAACAGTAATTGAAAACAACCCAAATTTTCGGTAATACTTTCATGCTTTTAATAGAAATGATCAAAACCTACAAAATGTTCAAGGTGAAAGCATACCACACATACTTTTACACACATAAAATGGTAGGAAAAGCAGAGTTCTCAACACTTGAAGACACAAAGAGTTGGTAAGTCATTTATTTCCCAATAACTATAATTTTCATCCTGTTAGAGGCTGCAGTGGCTACTGGAGGGGTCTAAAGAGAGGAGCACATGAATCTTGTCCCAGGGTGGCTGTAATCCAGGTGGGGGCAGAGAATACTAGACAGATAATTTTTAAAAACCATTAAAGTATAAAAGCCACTAACGATAAAATAGCACCAGTTCTGTATCAACCATTAGGAAGAAAGAAAGAGGACTTGCTGTAATTAATTAGGGGCTCTTTTTGAAAGATCTCTTTTTCCTGTCAGATCTTCAAGAGAAGCACAGATGAGCAGACAGCAAGGGTTAGAACTCCCTCCAAAGGGTGGATGGGTAGGTGGAAAGGGCTGAGCAGCAGCACAGGGACAGAAGGCAGAAAAGACAAAAACGGAAGCCCAGGTGGAAAACCAGGGTGTGTCCTGGGACAAGTAGGTGCTGGAGATCCAACCTGTCAGTGCTCTTAGCTTTGTTCCACAGCATGCCACCATACTTTAGAGGATGGTGAGGTTTAGTGCCCAGATTTCAAAAACTTTGAAGCAAACTATAAACTTTCTGATAAACAAGTTTAGAACAAACCTCCTTACTAACATGTGTAATAAAAGACATTCTTTGAATGATGCTTCACAAAGTTAAGATTTTCTATTCCCAAAGTAATTTCTCTATCCTATCAAATAATGAATAAAAGAAACCATTTTCCATCTATTAAAAAATGCAACACATAGAAAAAAATCCAATCTTCCAATTGGAATCTGACCAAAGTCACACAGAGGAGAACCTGGCTCGCTCTAAAGAAAGGGGCAGCTGCATGTGCCCTCTGCTGGCCTTGCTGTTAGCTCAGTTGCCAGGGCAGGGCTCAAGCACTAACTCAGGGAACATTGAGTCTGGTGTTTAAGTTAAAAAAAGAAATAAAGAAAAGAAATATGTATTCTAGGATTTAAAAAATTCTTCATAAATGATTTCTGTCTGGGAATTTACCTAGTCTCTGTCTGCTGGCAGGGAGTCAGAAGGGAGCAGGAGAATCAAACAGCCACTAAAAAGGAGGTGACCAGGAAGACACGGGGACATACAGAAACCCCTGTGTGTCAGAGATTCCTCTCTGAAGGAGTCGGAAGTGTTATAGAATGGGAAAAGCCCCTGGGATTTGCAAGTGTTAAGAATTACTCTGTACAGTTCACCTTGGCATATCAAAGTGCTGAAAATAAATTTACTAGGATTCCTACGTGAGGCATAGCTAAAAGGTTTTATGTATCCAGGAAGCCTAGCAAGCTTCAAAATGCCTTGAATGTATTATAATCAACCAAAGTAAAGTTGTTTTTCTGATGTAAGTTATGAGAACCTGTAAATTTTTTAAATGGATTCTGTAGTTGAAAATTGGTGATGGACATTTTTCCTACAGTTCTTGAAGGAGAACAAATTTACTGTTCTGCCTTTACATCTCCAGCAGCATCTCCCACCCTCACACCACATGCGTTTTCCTACATTTTCTATTCTCAGAAACTATGGATATAACACACTTTACACCAATTCATTTATTCCTATTTCATTTTGCAAAAGTGAAGAACGCATTTGAGTGTCTCCTTCCCAGCTGCTTCCTACAGAAGCATCCTCACTAAGCCAGGTCCCTGGCCAGGGGCCTCACCTGTAGAAGTACGAACACCCCCGGACTGTATTATGGGTGAAATGTTCCTGAGTCTTTTCGTTTCCGAAGTCCTCCAGCGGGTCTGACCACAAGATGTCACACATGGGCCCGTAAGCAGGTGGTTCTTTGAATCGGTCTAACTAAGAAAAAGAGAGGACAGAGAGCAAACTACTAATCTTTGGAAATGGAATTCAGAACATAGCAGACACCAGCACTACCCAGTCCCAGACCTCTCAGCCCGGCTCCTCGTGGGCTCTGGGTTACTCTCCGCTGGGTACCCTCCCCCGCCACCGGCTACCCAGCAGCTAAGCTCGTTTCTCCAAGCTCCCTGCCTCCCTCTTCCTGAGGCACTCAGCCACTGTACCTTCATCGCTCCCTTCACATCCTTTGTCTTTCACCCTTCTTGTGTCATCCTCTTATCCTCTCTCCCATTTTCCTTTTAATTCTTCTTATCTATGTATCAACCTATCTACAGATCACCTATCAATCTATCAATTATTTATTACCTCCCTGTGTATCTATCAATCATTTATCTTTGTACCAATCATCATCCATCCATCTATCCATCCATCTAATCAATCTGATTGTCTAGCTATCTATCTACTTATAAATGTGACCACACTTCTGTTTGATTTGGGAAGGAGGAGCTTCAGCTATCTTTGGGGAGACTACTCTACCGCTCCACTAAACTGTTATTTAGAGGTGTGCAGGCAGACAGTCTTATGATTTTTATGTGTGACACAAGGATCTTGGGAACAGTGAGCTTTCACTCTATGGGTACCACATGTTAACTGACATCTCAGATATTTACTCATTACGAGTCATCTAGGTTTCTAGTTAAAGCACAGGCAGGTCTTCTATGTCTGATCTTAATGGCAGAAAGGAAAATAATGATAAGTGGTAAAATAACTCCAAATTTCACTGGTCATTCTTGAGTTCAGAGTTGGACACTTGATAGTTTTACATGAAGCCTTCATATGAAATTGATTTCCCAATTATTTATGTTTAGCAAAGCCATATTTCAATTTAAAAAGGTACACTTAAAAGGCATGAGCAATACAACAGGAAATACATTTTATATTTTATAAAACTGCCACTTTATTCTGATTTAAACAAAATTAAAAGTTCTTTGGTGAAGCAGATTCTGTAGAACTTAAAAACATGGCTAAAATGGCTGTGAAAACCTGTTAATAACAGATATATTCTTCAGATTTAGTACATTTTCACATTCTGAAAAATCCAGGGAGGTGAATGAAAGATCTGGCAAACAAGCATCCAAATCCTCTAGTTTTCCTGGCCACCCCAAATGACGCAAGTGATGGTTAGGCCACATACTGGACTTCACAAATACTTAAAGAGAATGAGAAAACATTTTACATTTTTAACACCCAGTGAAAACCCTCAATATGACCAGGCCGTCCATATTTCAAACACTAAGTTAGCCAGGAAATATTCATTGCAATCTTAAATTTGTTTAAGAGATTTAAGTATTTTATGCTTTGAAATCATTCTTCCAAGAAAAATGTTGGTTCATAAATGCGTAGGTTTTTTTATTCCCCCCAGAGAAATAAGACTTTGTAGAACAGCAGTGAGGGAAGCCTTTCTGACCAATATGAATTCCCAACCAAAGGTCTGGGAGAACAACCAATGTATAGGATTTATTCTGGAAATATTATAAAGTGCATTCTAAAAGCTTGTTTCATCTACATAAAAATCAACAAAGTTAAATAAATTTGCTGGAAACTATTGACATATGGCAAAATGCAAATTTCAAATCATTTTATGGCTAAGCGTGGAGCTTAATTTATATATGTCAGTATCTAAAGTATGCAGGAAAGTAAATTCTGAAGATAGCAAATATTTTAAAAATCTACTTAACACATCATGAGAAGTTCAGCTTTGATTTCAAGACTCCTTTGGGTTGCAGAATAGTAGCTTATTTAAATTACTATAGGAAACAGTTTCGCCACCCTGGTCTCTGAGGCACAGGCACCATCTCTACAGTGCTTTAAATGCAAAGCAAGACTGCACTGTGTGTCCAACACAGCATGGAGAACAGAGCAAATGTGTAACGATGTCTTATGAAAACAGATACACAGAGACCAGAGAATGAAGATTTAAATGCTTTTGTTTAATTTTTAAAATAAAAATCATGCATTTCCTATCTAATAGTAAATAACTATTTTTGACCTTTATTTGAATCTTTAGAAAGAGTTCTTAAGGAAGAACTTGAATGTTTTGCCTTCCTAATACAATTTTTCTCTGAAAACCTATGAACTTTAAAAAGACATTGAGTTTGCTAGAGAGCAGAGATTTACGATGTATAAATACATTCAAGATTCAGTAAGTTATTTCCTCAACACTATGAGTTCCATGAAGAAATGCAGCAAATGAAAATCATATAAAAGTGATTAGTTTTGCAGCAGATGTCTATAGATATTTTTGCTGATAATTGTGTCTTCAATAAAACAGCTCAATAGGTGTATCCTTTTTACTTATTTTCTTCAGTGACAATTTTATACTTAGTTCTGTTCAAACACTGAAAGAGCTATTTCAATGAACTTTTCACTAATTCTCACACTTAGAAGGACACTTAGTTTCTTATCTTCCAATCCCAGCCCACAAAACTTGGTTGCTGGCAGCCAGTAAAACAAAAATATCCTGAAGCCTGACATGCCTTAACAGAACAACTATACCCATCTGCACTTTGACCTCTTTCATTTTCCATACCTACTGTAGTGACAGGTTATCGGGTTACTAAAGGTACAAGGGCATATGGCTCTTTGATTTCTTTCTCACTACAATGCTATCTGCTTATTTAATAGTAATTTAAGATAGCTGATGGAATTAAGGTGTAATGCTGATGAACATATAGATTTGTAGGACTGAAAGTTCCAAGCTCAGGGGAAGTGGATAAAGCAACTAAGTCACAATTGCTCAAACAAGTTACAGCACAGCATTCTTGGGGCAAGGCCTCATAAGTCCTAAGCCCTAAGCATGGTTTAGAGTCTGGGCTGTTCCATACTTAAGAGAGCAGACTGAAGCCACACAGCCAAAGCCCCTGTGAATAGGACATCCTGCTCATAACGTAGGAGAATGAGTAAACAAACACCAAATTTTTATAAGAAAAGTCAGCAACTCCTCCCAATTTTTTAAATTAATGAATTAATTTGGTACTGGGAATCAAACTCAGGACATCACACTTGCCAGGCAGGCACTACGCCACTGAGCTAAATTCCTGGCCCCTATCAACTCCCAATTTTAACACATAGTTCAAGTATAGTAATTTAGAATAATGTGATGGACTTATTTTTTTTTAACTACTGGTGAGAGTAATTTTACAAAAGAAGTAAAATTATTGCCCCATTTTTTTTCCTAGAACTTTTGGGTACATACAAGAATACTTTCTTAGGCTTCTAAAAGTAGGGGAAAGTAGGGTTCTACAAAAAATGTGATTTCTAATGCTCAGATTCTCTCAGAAAAACTTCTGCTTAGGTAGAAAGTAAGACGGTGAGCACAACTCTCCAACCATCTTGCACATGTCAATGTAAACAAATTATCAGACTTTAAAATAATTCCAAATAATATTATCTGAAGATAACATTCTTTCTTCATTGCTTTTTCTCTTTGGGGAACTTGGCATCAAGAAAAATACAAGGAGTTTATTACTGTCATTTTGCTTACCTTGTTACAATTATCAGAGTTACAAACATGAGCAAAGAAATGAAAGAAAGTCTCTAATACTACATAAAAGTACTCTATATTATTATATTTTTTCATGAAGAATACAATGCATGTCTACCTTCAATCTAAATTATCTTTTTGCTGGCTACAATGACAGTAATAGCAAATGCCAATTTCTTAAGAATTCCAGTGTTTTCAATCTGGTCAGTCAAAATGGAAAACAAACTTTGTTAGCCTGTTAAACATTTTAGGCTGTAATGAGTAGATTTTAAAATGAAATAATATGGACAAAGTCTAAGGGCCAAACTGTGGTATTTTCCCAAGGGTGGAACAACATTTCTTGAAAAATATACCACAAACACAAAATGGTTGTTGGGGGAAAAGCTGAAGAGAACTAAAAGGACAACCAGTGTCAGAGGTCCAGTATTTGATGCTTTCAGTGTGTGCAGCGCCCATCACATGGCAAGACAGGCCATGCTGCTGAGGGATGAAAACTCTTCCGAGTATAAATGGATCTTCCCAAGACAGAAATCTGGCTAGGTCAACTCATGGATTCTGACAGGCAATGTACACGTGTGGCTCCTACAGGAATCTATGTCTGTTGCTGTTTTTTTAGATATTTTACACCAAAAACCAGTTGATGCTGAAAATTTTAATGTTTTTATATAAATGCCAAATAAATATTAAAAATTCAAAAAGAAAAAAAAAGCAAGCAAGCAGGTTAGCTGATGCCTCTGGCACAACTGGGCACACACTTACTTTCCTGATGTCGTCCAGCGTGTTGATCTCTGGGGACAGCCCACCGTGCACACATAGGAACTGCTGGTTCATCAGTGCGGCCAGGGGCAGGCAGTCAAAGGCGTCCATGCAGGCATCATAGACGCGCTCTGAGTACTTTATTTTACCTGTTAGAGCACAACAGACAGGGACACGCACTTGACACGCATGACTACAATAAAACCAATGTGCTGAGATAGTGGGCTCTTTTTTGAAAGAGTGTAATTTCTCTTCAACATTTTTTATGCGAGGATGAAATCAGGAGCATAAAATGATTGCGCTTTGTAACTTTCCAAGACCCAATCAAAAATTACGTGTTAAGATTTACATACTGACCTTTATTATACTTAGTGTTTTTCTATTTTTATCGTTCATCTGTATTTTATAAGTTTTATAACTTTTTTGTATAGCAAGCAAGAGTCCTAGCCATAAGGCTGGCTGGTTTTCTGAATGATTTTGTTGAAAACCGGAGGGAAAGACATCTTCCAAAGTTATATTGCTTTCTCCTAATCAACTCACACCAACTGTTCTGAGAGGAGGTATCTGTACACTGCAATGACTAGAAGGCGAAATGACAGAAAAATCTTAAGTTGTGGTGGACACTGGGGAAAAGTAAGAAGAGGAAATGAATCGTTGTGACATGCCCTCCTGCTGGATCCACAGCTAATGAGAAAGGTCAACATGCACCAGAGGCCAGAGGCTATGGGGCCCAGAAAGAGAGGACCCAGGATCACACTGGCTCTGGGTGCTTTCCCTCAGTGATCCAGGATCAAAGAGCAGCATTATTTTCCTGTGCGTTACTATTTTATTACACAGTCATTATTATATAGACTATATTATATATTGACTAGCCTTAAAAGGTAATCACTTATTTCTTACAAGTATAAATTACATCAAATATTAATTCAAATTCACAGATTATTTCATTGAGAACTTACAATTTAACAAAACCTGAATTCCTATAGCTATCCATGCTATGAAAGAAATGGCATGACAGGAAGTACTGTCAGTTTGGAAGGCTTTACTTTTAGGCAATGGCTCAAAGGACTCTTAGCTATCAATTAGCAAGGCTATTCAGCACATACGCAGCAAAAGGAAAAGCTTGACCTGTACTTACATTCTTGTTTAAATGTGAAATACTCTGTTAGATGTCTACATTCATGATTTCCACGAAGTAAAAAGAGTGTTTTAGGGTAAAGAATTTTCAAGGCCCACAAATACAGCACACACTGAAAAAAAGTAAAAAGAACAACATAAAAATAAACATTTTTTTCCATTATCTTGTGAATTCCAAAGCTACATGTCCTGAAGCTATGAGTCAAATGTGTTGCCATGACCCAAGTCCCCAAGCCAGGCCGTAGCAGGGAGGATGCTGCCAGTCAGACCAAACAGTGCTTTGCACAAAGCTGACATCCTTACTCCAAAGACACCACGCATGGAAGATCACAGCCACACATGGGCCGTGGGCCACAAGGTGATAGGAGGCAAACGTGGAACAAGGACAAAGCCTACAGGGAGACATGCTGCCGCAGCAGCAGGGAAGAGATGGGACTCACTACGTTCTCATCACCAAGACAGCCATCTCAAAGCCAGGTGACAGAGACAGAAGGGCTGGCAGGCAATGGAGAGGACACCCAGAAGCCTGGGCGTTGGCTCCCGGTTCCTATTCCTTTTTCCTGTACCAAGCCCCTGCCTTCTTTCCAGTTCCTCCTTCTGTCTTTTCCTTTAGTGCCTGACACAGAAAGCCTTGATCTTTTCCTTTGTATAAATAAATGAGCAACTAAATGGAAGGCCAGAGACCCACACCACTAACTGGGAGGGACTGCATCTCACTCATCTTAAAGCCCTCATAGTGGCTCCTGGGCACTGTACTTTGTGAGACTCTACGTGCACAGGGATGGCATAAGATCACTGGGTCAACACAGTCCCTTGTACAGTCTGATGATACAACCTGCTATGGCACTCAAGTTGCAGCACAGATTTCCCTGTCCCCAACTGACATCCAGTAAGAAGCCAATGGGAACACAAACCCGTATTTTAGAAAATGGATACTCTCATTTTCATGAAATTTATAGTCTGAAAGTAAAGCTAAGGCAGTGAAGAATCCATAAAAATATTGAGACAGGTCATAGTCTGGCTACTGGAATTTGAAACCAAAACACACATGCTTTACTTTATAAATGAGTTTCCCAACACAGAGCAGGTGTGCTGGATGATGCCATGGGGAGAAGCAGCTGGCGATTTGTTTGTCATGCTACCTGGGAAGAATAAACATCTCTGTCACTCTCTGTGGCTGAAAGGAGTGGAAGGTGACTATGTGTGAATATACAGCCCAAGATCAGAAGAAAATGCTAATTATGAAAGTGTGTATTACTGTATTGTTCAACAAGGTATTATCCATGACTATGAAGTTATGCTTAAAGCAAACAATAACAGGATGACATCGAATGTATGTGTTACTTTGATTAACTTCCTATGATCATGTTCTAACTGGAGCAATCATCTAAGCTCACATGGCAAGGGGACGGTCTTCCTGAGATGGAGGCATATGGCCTGCAAGGGATCCCTGAAGGGCCATGCGGTGCAGACTTCTGTGGTCTCCACAAGGAGCATGTTCAGTGGCTGAGAGTCTTGTGCTATATATCGGGTTTACATCACAACACAGCTGTACCCAGGGCCACTACACTTCGCCACTACACTTCAGAAGAGGTATTTATAAACTACCATTAATGCCAACGAGAGGACGGTGCCTAATGTAAAATGTACCTTAATCTTACACATATCTATCTGTCATCTACCTAGCTGTCATCTGTCTCTAACATGGAATAGGAATGGGTACACAGAGCCCCTTCAAATACATTCACACACTGCCCTTCCTCTG
Organism: Hydrochoerus hydrochaeris; assembly: GCA_004027455.1. NCBI lineage: Eukaryota > Metazoa > Chordata > Mammalia > Rodentia > Hydrochaeridae > Hydrochoerus > Hydrochoerus hydrochaeris. Next base: position 575,700 of record PVLA01000055.1, read on the forward strand.
GCCAAAGGCTTTACGCCCAGACTGAGGGAGAGTGGAAAATGCTTTGGCTGCACTGTAGCTATGGCTTGATGACGGCTCAGCTTATGAAGCTCAGGGACAGTGTGGCAGGCCACACTGCATATACACCTCCACAAACTCTGCCATGTGCTCTCCTGAAACTGCCTCCCGCACTCAGTCACCACTTGGCACCAAAGGCTCCCAACTTCCTGAAAATGTAATTGAAATTCTGATCTTCTTAGTTTTTTTTTTTTTTCCTTTAAAAATTGCAAACCTATGATCAGTCCAGATACGAACTATGGTTTTTAAAATTCCATCCAAACACTGGAGAAATAACATCCTAGGACACACGTTTCCCCTTTTTCCATCTGTTAAAGATCTTGCTTTGACATCAGAATGCAGTTCTGTAACTTCATCACCTCTGTTCTTAATTGCTGTGGCTCTTTCATTACCTTTCTTAAGCTCAACTGAGGAAAAAACGGGGAGAGGACAAGCGGAAGGGAAAAAAGTCTCCGAGTGGCACACATGTTCATGCTAAATCTTCCTATCATTGCCACTGATGACCTTCACATGATGCAATGCACAGTGACATTCATGGTTCTTTAGTGGATGTAAAATGCCCAGCAAATGCTACAAGTTTAGGGAATATTAACCCCATTTCTGTGATTAGGAAGGAAAGAAGGAAGAAAAGGAGGAAAGAATGGAGGGAGGAAAAGAGAAAGAAAGCAGAAAGGAAACAGGGAAGGGGAATTATTTAATTTCCAAATTCTTGGCTCCAAATACTGTAAAAACAAGAGTTCTCTTTTCACATTTTATTTCCCTCTCCCCTGTGGCAAGAACAAAATATCTTCCCAAACACTAGAAAAACCGCAAATGCAGCCAATATGGAAGACGTGGCGGAGGTAGGAGCCCGCCAGCCCTTGCCCTCAACATCTGGTGGGACCCAGTAGCCAAGCACAACACAGGCTCGCTGGCAACAGCCCTGCCATCTATAGTTCCAAAGCTCTGCAGAGCTGAAAAGCTTAAACAAAATTATAACCTGATACTAGTTTTTGTTTGTTTGCTTTGTTTTTTAAGTAGCAGTTCCTGCAAAAAAATCACTTTAGTGAAACAGAGACATAAAAATGAGCTGAACACTAGGTTACCTTGTGTTTGTGGCACCCAGTGGCCCAGATGACCCCCTTCCCTGCAGGAACTGTTAAAGGGGAACAGCTCAGGGTCCGCTGGCCCCTCTGTGGGGGAGCTGTGAGTTGTCCCACCTAAGCAGGAGCCAACTATCTTCCAGCCTTACTTTTCATTTAACACCTAAGTGCCATTTAGTTAGTTTGGGTTACCAGATGAGATACTGGGCCTTCGCTTTTTGTTAATTTTTGCCATACACGTAAGTTTTTCCTATTTACATATCTTCCTCAAGAAAGCACATTGAGGGTATTATTTCATTAGTTTAATTAGCCCACTGATAGTAACCGTGCAATGGTTTGCTTTGTGATTTACGGTTTTCAATAGTGAGTATTCTTAAATAATTGCATAGGGAAGTAGAGGAAGAAGTGAAGAAGAGAGTAAAGAAGTGAAACAGAAAACACACTGTTCAGCCCCCTGAACTGATGAGCTGTCTGTGCTGTGAAATGCTCCAATCAAAGGGCTTCCTCTCCATCACTGGATGATCACACAGGATATGCACTGGCTGGAAGAGGGACAAACTCCTCAAATGTCTTGTCTGACAAGGACCCTGAGCAGCAGCCTGGGGCAAGCGATGCACTGCAAAGACCACAGGCTGCAGGGAGACAACAGACAGATCTTCCTGTGTCTATGGTGCTACTCTGTCACCTTACCCTGCTTGCTGCACAATGAATTGTTATTGTCAGGTGGAAGTGTGGAACACTGCCTGGCTGGCTGTGATTTGTTCTGGTGTCTGAGTTCACAGCTAATAAACACAACAACTTTCACACTTGAAAGTGCTAAAGGCTGGTTGAGATCTGAATATAAACAGAGCGGGAGGCAGGAAGCTCTCGCAGCAGCTCCAGCAGGTCGGGTGCTCTGCAGAAAGGCTGAACAGACAGCTCTGTGAAGGAAGCTGCATGCCTGTCCGAACAAGTCTGAGTCACCCCAGGCCTGTGCACACACATGTGCTTGATCAGAGAGAACCCTGGGTAATGCAATCATCAATAAGGGAGCACCAGTATAAGACACATTGTTACCCCAAACCTTAGTACCCCTTTCATCACTACTCAACAGCTTCCTTGTATCTGTGCTAACTTTGTGAGAAATGCTTTCTAATCCTGGCAAAGAAGAGAAAACTGGGTAGGCTGTAATGAGAGTGCACAAACTGAGCTCTTTTTGCTGTCCAGGGCACATTCCTCAGAGTCAGTATACACACCTGGCAGACGATTAGAAAGCCAAACTACTCTTCAAAGCTGATTTGCAGAAACTAAACCAAAGTGCTGCTCTCTGCTCAGACGACAGCTAAGGAGAAGCCTTACAGGGAAGCCCTGGATTACTGAGATGAATCAGCAACCTTCTGAAACCTGTTAGGGTAACACTGCTGGAGAACTAAGCTCTGGCTTCAGGGTTTTTCTTAGACCTACAATGCTTTCTTGGAGCATATTCCCTGTAAATGCTCTGACCTTCAGATTACAGATGTGGGGAGAGAGCTGTGTGAACGTGTCACAGGCACAATCAGTGCACAGTGTGCCAGCCCATGGCACCAGTGCCTGTGTTTCCATGTCCTCTGTGGTGCATCCGTGGGATACACCCCAAGCCAGGTGTGGGTGATGCAAAGAGCACAGGCATTAAGCCCTAGCACTACACTCATAATGTGTGTGCCCCATTCAGGGCTCTGCACGGGCAACCACAGAAGGGAGCTTTGCATGTTCCTCCCACAGCTGTGGGCACAAATGTGGTCATTCGCACCATTTAATAGCAGCATCTAAGCGTGCAAACAATGCCAGCTTCCTTAATCCATGTATTCTCAGCAAGCACGTTTTATATATATGTCCTTCTCCTTTAGTCTGATGATGATACCACTGAGATGTTCTAAAGCCCCTCAAAGGTCACAGTCTGATCATCATGGATCACCTTACATGTGAGACATCTGTCACTTCTGTATGTCCTTAGCAAGCTCATGGGCTGACCCTCCAGACTCCTGGAACATAGCCCAAGAGCTGATTTGAGGCTTGAGATGCCAATATATGCACCTCAGAACTTTCGTGTGTTCCACCACATCTCTATTTGATATGTCACCAATATTTAGTCTGGTTCTTTGATCTGTTGCTTGAATGTCCAGAGGAGCATACCAAAAATGCATTGTCTTTTTTCAAATATCTAAATTAACTGTGGATTTAAAAACATCTTAGGAGTCAAAGTAATTGAATCAACTAGTGAATATTGTTTTTTGATTTTTTTTTTAACTTAAAAAACACAAAGTTCTAAAAAATTCAAATTAGGAAAAGTTTAGGGAATTTCAAATAGTTTAAGGTCAGAGAATCAAAAGACTGCAATCTTAAAAAATCAAAGTAAATAAAAAACAATGGAATTAATAAATAACATAAGTCAAAAAGAGCTGGACCAAGACAGAGCTGGTGAGGCATTGACAGTTCACAGCTGTGCTGTTATTAATGCAACACATGGTCTTATATCGTGTCATGTGAGACTTTACAATCAAATTTATAATAAACATCATCTCTAGTTTGATTAAAAATCCAAACTAAGTTAGTTAAAAAAAAAACACAAATATCATGATACTAAAAAAATTTCTCATATAGAACTCCATCATTTGACTAAAAAAAAATAATTCCTCCCCAAGGACAGTCTCAAGGCTTCCTCACTTAGGTAAGCTTCAGAAAACACAGAACACCCCTTCCATTCACCCCCAGAGTCAGCACCGAGGATGTCAAGTTATAAGATGGGTAGGAGTTACTGATGTCATCTTTTGATGACATACTGATGTCAACTGCTGCTGACTTAGAGTCTGTGTAATTCCTTTCAGGAGGAAGAGAGGCTCTTTATGCTCTCCTTGCAATTCTTCTGCCTCCTATCTTCTTCTCAAGCCCAGCTACCTCGGTCTCAGGGACCTGGAATGGTGAGCTGGGGAGCTGTGCATGTCTGGACAGCACTGTTGGGCAGGAGCATGCACCCCTTTCTTTTCAATTTCCTTCCTGCTGGTGTAGTGAGAAGTCAGGGGCTGACTCTACTGGAGCCACCTTGAGTCATGAGGTGAGGTGGGAAAGGGGGCTTGGACTTCAGAGCTGCAGCAAGACACCTGGTCCTGGATGCAGGTGCCACCCTGGCCTGGAAGCCAGTGATGGACACTGGTGGGGACACACAGCCCAGATCTTGTCCAGCTCACCATGGGTGTCACCCAGGGTATTTACCAAGGTGCACTCAGTGCTCTCTACCAGGTGAACTGGTTTGAGTGCCTGCAAAGGTGAATGGGTTTGGGGTTCCCCAGGGTCCTCCTTTGCATCCCTTCCCACTACACTTTACAGGTCTCTGAGTCAGACTCCTGTTCAACCATGTTGGCCCCATTAGTCGCCACTCTATGTTCCAATAGCACTGATCTGTACCCCTGTATCACAAGATTTTAGGAGTCCCTTCCTACAGTTAAGTGCTAGATAACCTAGCCTCAGAGTTCTATTTATATACATAGTTTTATGGTTTTTCCTACATAGATTTAGGTTTCTGGAAAGCCATGACATATGTGATAATTTTGTCAAATTTTTTACATGATCATGATCAATCATGATCGATATATGCATTAGGCATTTGGTAGCATCAGTCTACCAAGTAGAGGAAATATAAAACGTCTGTGTGTGTGTGTGTGTGTGTGTGTGTGTGTGTGTGTGTGTATACACACATATAGCTATATCCGTTTAATCTATTCGTATACATACACATATTTCTATATATGCATCTATCTATATCTATCTATCTATCTATCTATCTATCTATCTATCTATATACATGTATACACACACAGAGAAAGAGAAACACCTAGTCAAAGACTAGTTAAACTGAGTCATCAAAAACTGTTATGATTTCAAAGATGTTTTAAATAAAAGTTGCTTAAGGCCAACTTGTTTTTCAACACTGAATATTCTTATTAATAAATTAAATATAATAAATACTTAAAAGTATAAAATCTTTTTTATATGACCGTAAACATGTGGCATGATGTTCATGTGAGACTTTTGTAAAGCTGATTTCTTTCTTTAAGGGTATTTTTCTCTCTTCTCTACATTTATGTTTCTGGAGATACTGGGGATTGAACCTTTGTACTGGGCTACATTTCTAGGCCTTTTATTTTTATTTTGAGGCAAGCTCTCACAATGTTGTTTGGCAATCCAAGCTGGACTCCATTCCAAGCCTCCTGGCTAGTCCCACAGTGCTGGGATTACAGGTGTTCACCACCACACAGCTTTTTAATGCTTAAGAGCATGTTTGATGTCAGCCCAAATAGATGACCTCTGACTTTTGTAACTGATTCGTATCCCAAGCCATTCTTCTCGAGCAGTATTTGCTAAGTCAGTACTGCATACGACATGGTCTGTGAGGTAGGAAGGATGGGCATCCAAACAGAACACAGTCCTTGCCCTCACTCTGAGTGTAATTTCTACTCACCAAAAGCAAGTGCAAGAAACAGTCACCTGCTTTGTTTTCTTTAGCGTGTTTGACGAATTACCCTAGTTGGATGGCAGGTGCCAACAAAAGACAAAACGAGCAGCTGTATGTGTGTCCACACACACTCACCCGCAGACACACACTCATTCTGTCTGGGGTTTATGCACATGCAAACACACTGCTGCCTACTTTATCTAAGGGAAATAGAAATATCTACTGTAAAATACAACAATGTTTTTGAAAAATTTCCAAAACCATAAAATGCACAAAACGCAAACTTAGTACTAGCCAGTTCTCTGACATGCCTGTGCATTCATTCTAAATATGGCAATTGCTAAAAAGATGATGTGTACTGCTTCATTCATGGAGTTTGTTCAAGTTCACTGCTATCCACTGGGTTTCCTTTAGGCAGTAACACTTACTGTTCCTCCTTTCCAGGTGTCCCAATCCACAAGGAGGGCCAGGAAGAAAGTGGGGACTCACCTCAATGCTAAAGTATCCTCTGTCAACATAGTCCCCCAGGAAGAGGTAGCGAGTGTTGGCAGGAGATCCCCCCACTTCGAAAAGCTTCATTAAGTCAAAGAATTGGCCATGGATGTCCCCACAAACTGAAAGAAATAAGGGAGATTGATTCTTTAGGTTATGACTCTGAATTAGTTAATAAAATGACAATATTTTACAGTCACGATTAATTTAATCTTAGCCAAAAAATCACTGTGCAAACCAGGAGTGTGACACAAACAAGCCAAGTGCTTTGTTCAGAATTCCCAAGGTGACTTCTGGCTGGAGCATCCCAGTCTGCTAATCCACAAATTAACTGGAAAAACAAGGATAACAATAATAACGGCTGCTACTGTTACGCATTTAATAACTTTGCAAGAGGCACTATATTGAGAATTATGTACATTTTGTGGTTCAGTTCTGACACTGTCAAGGAATAGGCTTTCGTTTTGCAGATAAGAGATAAGGCAAAGACAAGGTCCAGGATTTGCGTGATCTATACACAGTGGAGGTCAGGCTACATGAGCTCTACACATTGTAGCCTCCTAGAGACAAAGGAAAGCTTGTAGGTATCATAAAAAAATAATGAGCTGATTAAACAGTAACCAATTACCACACATATACTTCTCTTAGGTTCCACATAAAACAACACCACCACCACAATAAAACTCCAAATAAATTCAAAGTGAAAGGCATTTTTATGGGACATATTCTGATACCAGAAGTCTGAATTCAGGAAAAAAAAAGGAAGGGTATACAAGAAAACTTAGTACAATCACTACGGACTGATATTTCTTAAATTTTTCACCTTCTGTTTTAAATCAAGATTCTATTGAACACCACTTACTTAGTACTTCTTGCATTTGCTACTTTCAGAATCATCAAAAATAAATATTAAAATCTTTGTGACAGAGGTGAGGAAATAGTGAGGCTTAGTGAGCATGACTGTTAAAAATGGATAAATCTCAGCTGATTTGAACTTAACTAATTCCAGGTTTTTTCTCATCTGCTCCATCACCATGTCTTGCATACCTTCGTGTGTCCTTACATGTACTATATATGTGTTACTGAACTTTTCTGAGCCTCAACATGCAGATCTATAAAGTGGAATAACACTGATATCTCACCTTACTAGACTGATAAAATGTGAGGATAAAATGTGTTAATATTGTAATAGACTTTGAGGAGTTCCTGGAATCTGGTAGGAATCTTAAAAATGTATCTACTATTTTTTCCCAATGGTTGAGTCTCAAATGTCCAGGTCCCAGAGGCACTGGGATTCTCCCACTGGGGCTGGAGGGAATGGTGGAGGGGACCCTAGAGATCCTTTTGAGTCTTCCAGGCTTCCATTCCCCTGCCACCTGCCATGGCTGTTCATCTTCCTTTCTGGGTTCCCAGTGGTGGATGAAAGCTGCAGGATAACTGCTTTTCACTTCTCCAAATCAAAGACATAAACACTGAGACATTCATTCGAGTTACAGATTACAGGTCAGGAATGAAGAGGCTTTTAGCAACTGAGGGCAGCAGCTTGAGTGGGCAGCAGAATGAGAAGAAAGTTACAGACAGGCCCTAAGTGACGAAACCCTGTAAGGATATCTTCTTTTTCGCTGCACTGTAGAAGTACATTACCACGAACGTAGACTTATAAAAACAGAAAGTGAAACTCCATTGTTTGTCTTGTCTATGATGAGATTCACCTTGTGACACAAAACAGCAAAGGACAGGGCTGCAGACACAGCACAGAAAGCCACACTGCCCAAATCGCACACACCCGCAGGCCTGTCACATCTTCACTGAATACCACAGAGCAGCCGCCTCTCCCGGAAGCACGATTTTACAGAAGAACTTATTTATCAACATGTCTGGCGAAAGAAAAGAATTGATGCAAAATTACTTTTTACAAAATCTAAACTCAACCAAAGAAAATAGAAACTCAAGTAAAACATACCTGAAAACCAGTGGTATTTTATAAAGATATTTAGAACTTTAGATCAACATCAAGATGTGTCTAAGGCAAGTTTCTGTCTTACCCAGATCTGGTAGGCTACACGCTTCCACGCACTAGGTCTCTGACCCTCGTCACCTGCTCATGAAAGTCCTTTTGACCTCCATACACGAAGCATCCCCTTTCCCCATCACGTCACTTTCTTCATGGTTCTCATGGTCACTGGGGATGTACTTGCATTCTCTTTGCTTCCCCAGCTCTTCTCACTGGACCAGAACCTCAGCAGGGCTGAGTAAGCTGCAGTCCTGTCCATTGTGCCCCCAGCACCTATGCCTGGCACTCACACTACAACAGGTGCTGGCCTAGGGTCTCCCCCATTTGCCACACCATGCTTAACTCGGGAACTCATGCACTAAGAAGAAGAGGCTCTGAGGTGCCCTGGGGATGGATGGAGTGTGATTGAAGAGCCTGTGGAGTCTGCCTTGAGCTCACTGGAGATGCTGCTTGTGTTAAAGCCTCAGACCCTGGGACTAAAAACAGCATGGACCAGACTGGGATGGAATGTGGAACCTCTGTAAGCCTCATGCAGGTTCCTCTCTTCATGCCACATCCAAACTACCTGGGAGGTCTGGAAATGAGAAGATTCCTCCCCTCAGTCAGAATCTCCAAGGACACACATTTATCTGTGGTGGTTCTTATGTAGTGGTTGGAGTAAACAGGCCTGTGCTCCACATGTGTGATCTGCTCACGGGGTCACGTGTGGGCAATAAGTATGAAAAGATGCTGCCATCTGTGTTCATTTCAGGCTGCTGCATGGTCCTGCACAAGGATCCTAATGCAGTGGCAGTGGGATGGAGTCCACCTACTAACGGTGCGTGAAAAGGCCAACTTCCCTTGGGTACTGGATGGTAGCTACTGCTCACACCTCATGAATTCCATGTGATTTAAGGGATTGATCCTAATACTTAGAGCTGTTCTGAATCAAATTTCCAGAAGAAAATGGCCACACGTGGGACCCCAGAGGAAGGAGGTGATGCTGCACAGGACATCACAAAGCGAGAAGGCTGCTGGCTCCCTCCATTCTCCTGGGGATCTCAGTGAGAAATGTAAAGTGGCAAATGCCTGCTGATGGGGCAAGCCATCTGCTTGGCTGCTGAGAGCCTCCAATTCCCTAGGAGGCTAGCTCCTATGGTCTTCTGCATCGCTCAGTTTTCACAGAACTTCTAGCTCAAGCAGACTTGGGTAAGTTCTTTTACACCTCCAAGGCGTGCTCATCCCTCCCCAGCACACTGCTGTTTCCACTCGCTCCCATGTCTGGCTTCTTATTCCCAATTGCACACGGCTGGAGGGCAGGGTGTTCCACCACACTGTTGGGGACAAACACCAACTGTCCCATGGCATGGGGAAGATGGGTCACAAGCACAGTGTTACGGTCATGGAAGAGGGACAAATGCCAGTGCTCCACTGCACAGGTGTGTGACACAGTGAACAATAATGTACAGTATAGTTCAAACCAGTAAGATGGTTTTAGACACACTCATCACAAAACAGTGATAATGTATATGGGCATTTCCCTAATTTGATAAGCACACATGAACAGAAAACTCCCAATGCACTGCATACCTATGCACTATTACTACTTGTCTACTGAAATTAAAGACACAGTGAGATAAAGGAAAAGCATCAGAAGCACAGAGGAACAAGGCCCAGGATGAGATAGCCACCCAGCACCCACAGTTCTGGCTGAACATCCCACAAAGGTGTACTGTGCCCTCAACAGAGAGTAAGAGCACTGTGCATATTTATGCCATTTAATAAATTAAGACTGTAAAAATACTGATGTGAAATACAAGATTTTTCCCCTGGTCCATGGCTATTTATACCCATTATCAACTGAATAGGCTGCAACATAATGGTTATTTCCCTGCGAGAATTATTCCTTCAGTCTCTTCAGCAAAAAAAACAAAAAAAAAAAAACAAAAAAAAAACTACCAGGCACACAGAACAGGCAAAAAACAAAGAACTACCAGGCACACAGAACAGAGAAGGAGGCTTTCCAGAAAGTGGCTCTGCATCTCGGACTCTCACCTGAGACAGGGAGGAAAAGAGGGGCTCCGTTCAGTCTCTCTGTTACTCTTAGAAGACGCAGCCAAGGCTACCCAATGGGTGAGCTGAGTGCCACCTAAGTGACAATGATTTTCACATAACTGCATTTAAACCAGTTGTGCCCCTTCCATGACCCTTGGCCCACTTTGAATAATACATTATTGGAAGTGATATCAAGTACATGTGGGCCCAACCATTTTGATTTTAGTTGAAGCTTTTGGAATTTTGAAGGAGGAAACAGAAAAATAGTACAAAGAAAACATGCATTAAAATTTCTTACAGAAGGCAACTGGTATTGCAGTGAGGCTTTCAAGTAGCTGCTGATGCCCAGGCCTTCTCACTGCAGATTAAGCTGAGCAGTATTAAGAAGCAGCAGCAGCAGCAGCAGGGACTCTGTGGTCAGTGAGGATGCTCTCCTGACTTATAAATTAGACAGGGAACCATCACAGGACAAGGTGAGAGCCCCTAACAGTAGCGTAGTGCAACATGGGGAAATAATGACCAGTGTACACTGAAGAGGACAAGGAGACTCTTGAGGACAGTCTCAAGACCCGTGGGAATCATAATGGATCCAGAAGCAACGATTGGCCTCGAGCTCCTGACCATAGGGACATGGGCACTGAGAAGCAGGCTGTAATCACACACCATGGACCACATGCAGAAGGGCATTAGCTTTATAAGCGAAATGAACAGACACTTCTCAGAAATACACATGGCCAACACACGCAGGGAAAAATGTGCTGCACTGCTGGCCACTGGAGAAAGGCAAATTAAAATGAGTTTCCACTGTATCCCAGAAAGAATGGCTGTCATCAAGAAATCAAATAATAATGAATGCTGGTGAGGCTGTGAAGAAAAAGCAGCTCATCTACATTGTTGGTGGGAATGTAGACTAGTACAACCACTACGGGGATCAGTGTGGCGATTCCTCATAAAGTTAAATGTAGAAATTTCCATTTGACCTGGCTATTCCCCTTCTAGGTATCTTCCCAAGAGTCATCATGTTAACACTGATACACACCTACTCATGTTTATAGTTGCATGATTCATGATAGCTAAATCTCGGGAGTCCATCAAGGAAAGAACACATAAAGAGATTTACACATGGAACACTACTCTGCCATGAAGACTGATACACTTGAGCCATGTGAAGGAAAATGGATGTACCTTGAGACCATAATGTTAAGGAAAATAACTGAGACACACAAGCTTAAAAATCACATGGGTTCTCAGGTTAAAAACCTAAATATAAAGAGGTAGATAATAAGAAGTAGGGAGAGAAAGATCTTTCTCAGATGGGAAAGGGACCAAGAGATGGGGGTGGGGGAGGAAGCAGAACAGAAGAGAAACAAATCAAGATGTGTTATATACATGTACCATTTTCCCATGATCAATGTCTCCGCTGTGTGCTGGAAAAAGACTAATATGAAAAAAAATTAAAAAGAATAACCACATTATAATATAATTATTTTCAAAGAATTCCACTGTTTCTGCATTTATATTACAGTTAAATTACTGGATTAGAAAAAGAGAAACCACAGGGATGGCACTGAGCACACAAGGACAAGGACCAGTCACCATCATGAACAATTGAGGTAGGAAGCTCACACTTTGCTACAACATTTCTCCCAGGAGCTGTGACTTGGCGCACAGGCTCACATTTGGCCCCACTGACCTGCTGTATAAAAAGAAATCACCGAGAAATACCTGGGAGTCAGTGTCTCACTGACGCTCAGCAAACATTTTATGTTATATAATTCCATGCTTTACAAAAACTTTAAACATATTAGGATGTTCAGGGGCAGAAAAGTAAACTGCAAAGAGAGAAAAAAAAACTTGTTAAACAATAAAAAATTATAGAAGAAAAACAGACACATAAGGGGCCAGCATTTTAAACTTCTTGGCAAGACTGTACCATCCAACACTTAGATGCCAAGTGCTTTTAATTCTTGACTCATTGTTTTTCTGAAAAACCTGTTAGTTCCTCCCAAGACACTGGTTTTTATCATCTTGGAAAACTTGCATGAAGCAGAGAAACTTCCTCCACAAGTTTGTTGGGTTCATACTAAATCCCTACACTGCCATTTGTCCTTTAGAAAAGGTATTACTGAGGCTCTGGGCAATTCTCACCATGAGAGTTTCACCTGACTTTCAGCTTCACTGATTTCAATCCAGTATTTTTTCTCTAACAGCCACATTTTCCCAGGATAATAAAGCCCTTAAAGTTAAGGAACTAACATTATGTGTAATTCCCAGCACTGGTGGGTTAATGTACTGGATTTATTGGTTTAATTTTTTGAATAGCCTATCAGAAGCTTTTCTTTTCCAAACTGCAATTTTTCAGAAAAAGTATCTTTGTGCAGAGTTGTGCTAGAGGTGGCCATAGTGGGAACTCCAAGTCCAAGTGTGTTTCCTCTTGAGGGTAACCCAGGGTAAGCAAGCATGGGTCGGTGATGAGTTCAAGTATTATCCAGGCCGGGGAACAGTTTTGAGCAGAATGTGTGCTTCTGAAATCAAGAATCACTGAAATGCAGGGAACCTGGAATTGTATTACATTTTGCTTATATCCAGAAATCTGTATAAATGGCAAAATAAACTTAAAAAAAAAAGTAACAAGCCTCTAACTCACTTAAGAAGTATACTTTAAAATAGTACTTTCCCCATAGTGAATATTATTTTTTAATGGTTAAACAATTAATGGGAAATTAATAGACAAAAAAAAGATAAACTCTTAACCAGGTCATTCTGGTTTGAAGGACAAAAATGAAAGTGCCTAAATCAAATGAAAATTTGCTAAAGACAGAAATTTTAAGAATTTTTAAAAGTAAAATATAAAACAATAGCATCCATACAGATTATAACAATAATGTCAAGATTAATAACAATAATGTCAAGTATTATTTCTTTATATTTATAAAGCCATTTTGCAGAGATAAATAAAACTGTTACCTAGTGTTACCAAGAAATCAGCACAGTAGAAGACACAAATACCAGTAGACCATGATAGATAAATTATAGCAATCCACTACTACATATGTCAATAATTCCATAAATCTCAGTTTATAACTGCAATCACAAAGAAATTAGAATAGTCTGCATTTTAAATTATTTTACAGAAGGAACTAGCATAAGGCACACCATGGTTATGTCCACAGTGTTTTCTAATTAATAGAAAAGGTAAGTCATTGTAAATCATGTTTATGTTTCTATTCCAAAGCTAAGTGTTGTTGCTGCTTTTTGCAGTTTTTTTTTTTTTCCTGGACTGCATGTATTAACTGATTCTGTTTACCAGATGAACTTAATTTACTGAGTGAGAATGCATCTTGCTGTATATATTCTCAGTACTGCTCTATTTCATTACCAACCCAAACTACAGTACAGAGGCATCATTACTAAAGGTTCATTATGCCACTATAGTATTATGTAAATTATGGGTAGAGCTGTGCTGACCATAGATTGTACATATGCATGAAATTTATGGCACTATTGACTAACTGTGGTCATCACTCTAGGTGTGGGCACTGATGTGCAAATTTGTACACGCAATGCAGTTAGTTCACTAGGTCCTTGAATGTCCTCCTCAAAGCACTGGGCGCGCACACTATGAGTTGATACAGTTTTAACCAAACAGTCACAAATTTCACAAGTATATAGAAGGTACTTTGGTTAGCATTAATAATTTGATGACTTTTTAAAATCCCAACCCCAGCTTTACAATCCTCAGTGACCCTGGGAGGTGAAGGTTTAGGGCTGCAGTCAGATCAAAGATGCTGGGCTTTGTCTGAGACTCCCAGTTTCTGTCTGGGGCCAAAGCTGCATTGCAGGACTTTTTTTCAATACTGTCTGGCAACAGTATTCCTTCAGTTCTGTTTTTGCATTTCTGCTGGATGCAGTGTTTTGTCTTTGGAGCAGGGAACGCAGGGGAGTGATTAAGAACACAGACTTTGACGCTGGACTGCCTGGTTCCCAGCCCAAGCTCTAAAACAGCCAAGCAGTGAGCCCGAAGAAATTAGCTAATCCTTTGTATCTGATGCTTCACCTGCAAAAATAAATATCACATAGCACCTTCCTCAAAGGATTAGAACTAAAGTACTTAATACCAGCAAAGTATTTAACATACACTCAGCACTTAACATTATAAAAGGGCTTTCCTATCACCCACCTACCTTGCTCAGATTTTCTGATCATTTGCATCAGAACTACCCTTTGTTGTTCTCTTATTTTACAGAGATGATGTCCTGGGTTCTTCCTTAGTAATTTTGTATTAATTCTCTGAAGAGCAGCTTTCACCATGCATGGGCCCTGAGGGCTTTTCCCAGCCCTCCCCTTCATATACTCAAGCTCTGTACTTAGTATGGCTTTTTTTTTTTTTTTTTTAAAGGTTTGGGCTATCATGCTGAGTAAATTCTCACCATTGTAACTGGGACAGGAGATCTCTTCTTTGTAGAAAGCCTCGGCTGTCTCATTCATAAGGGGACTCATAACAGAACTTGTTTTATAGGATAGTTTTAAAACAACATAAAAAGGAGGAGAAAGAGGTTTAGTGCTTGGCAGACACTGGTTCAGCGGACACTGTGGCCACAGCAGTTATCATGGAGCTGTCCACCTAAGAATGAGTCTGTGAGACACACATTTATTCTCAGTGGAGCTGGTTTTGTTTTTTTCCATTTTTTATCCAAATGTCTGCTATCATTTCTGAAAGCTTGTTAAGGTTGACATCCCACAGACTAGATTTCATGCTCTGCAATTTCCATTTTCTGAAAGTGCAAATATCTCCAAAAAGCTTTAGTGCTATTACCAATCTTTCAGTGGGTGGCCCGTGACGGTCCTAGTTTGTCTCTTTTCTTTTGTGAAAGTTCATTTACAAGGCCACTCTGTTCCACAGCTTGGTAATGGTCGTAATGTTTTAAAAGCTGGATGTGATACAGGAAATAAAAAGATATAAGATATTTCACCAAGTGGAGTTTATAAAAAAAAAAATCTTTTTAGCTCTCTACAAAATTCAGTTAAGAAAAATCTGAGAAGAAAAAAGTCATCTTTTTTATGTCACAATACTCCTCAGATTTTGATAGCCTAAAGAATTCTTTTTATGTTTTAAAAACTCAAAGTAACCAAGCCAATGACTCTTAATTCTAAAGTCCACATATTCATTTTGATTTGGCAGTTAGAGGCAGTGGAGATTTAGAAGGATTGAGTTTAAAGAGCCTTTCCAGTAGTCAGCCCTGTTTCTGACTCCCAGTAAGACAGCAAGACCTCAGTGCTGGTGTGGTATGATAACATTTCATGCCCTGGGGGAAGAGAGGATTCTATTTACAATAGGCCACCGTTTGCTCCAGAAAAATACACAAGCATGTGTGTTACATGAGGCAGCATGTTTAATTTGAAATTGGCAAAATATTTAACATGCATAACTTGTCCAGCATAAACAGATTATTCCAGAAATACTTGTTGTTTAGACATCTGGAAAAACCAAACACAGTGAAGTCTGTGAAACGTACTACATCAAAAGGGTGAAGAAACAACCCTGAAGACCACAATTACACTGGGCTGGGACACAGAGAAAGGGAACACTGTAACCTAACGAAGCCTTCATAGCCCCTTGAGACACTGCAAAGATAAAGGAGGTCAGGAAAACACAGCATCCACCTCTCACTTCTCCACAGCACTTACCCCCTCTGCCCTGAAATCTGCCATACAGGCTTGGGGGCCAGAAAAACAGGGGTTTAAGCCTCTGGTCTTCCAGGAATGTCCTCTATGGGAAGTCACTTCACTGCATGTTGGCTGACCACAAAATTTCCAAACAAAGCAGTACCATACATATTTTTCTAAAAATAACTGTTGAATTATACTTTACATTACTTCTAGTAATGATGTTTTTACTTTGAAATTTCTACTACTAAGAAAAGGAATGAGATTGGTTTTGCTTATCCAAAGGCAGGATCCGTTTAGTGTGAGAACTTGTTCTAGCTTTTCCATATACCCATGTCAGGATGGATGCTCATTCAAGGAGTGCTGGGCTATCACAAGCCACAAAGATACAAATGTCACTTCGTTTAACTCCACCAAACAACCGGGAGCCACAGTTTCCTAAACTGACTTAAATCACACCACCCGTAAAGTTTTTGTACATTTTGTACATTTACATGTGTGCGTGCCTACCACTGAAACATGAATCAAGTCTTATGTTTCTCGTTTCTTCAGCAAACAACAAATATCTAATTAAATTGTACAAATACCATGTTTGCCTACATGTTATATATGGCATAAAAACTCAGTGATTGTGGCAGATCAAGACAGGTGTTTGGAAAACCTAAAATAGCTGGTAAGTCATCAAACTTGCAATTCACTAGCAATCATAATTTCAAATTTTGTTTAATTTGTCAATTAAAACAAACGCTGGATGTTTTTATATATTTGAATTGCTAATAAGACCAACCAGGATCATCAATCAACTCTTTCCCCTTCCCTTGACAAAATTTAGAAAATGAAAAAACATGCTCAAACATGTGTTTGATATGTGATTAAACTGCAGTTTATTAGGGAAAAGTTTATTTTATAAAACTTCCTAATTTCAAGTTACATTTCCTTACAGACTTACCTCATTAAATTTCCAGAATTCTCTGCATTATCTATTTTCATTTATAATATATTTTAAACAAAATATTTTGGATTACTTTAACATATATGACTAATATTTTAAAACATTGTATCACTCCTACTGGTCATATCAATCTGAAACACATTTTATAAAAGGACACATTTTATATATATATATATATATATATATATATATATACACACACACACACACACACATACATATATGTGTATATATATATATATATATATATATATATATATATATATATACACACACATTTTTTTTTTGTACCAACAATTGAACTTAGGACTTCCCACTTGCCAGGCAGGTGCTGTGGCACTGAGCTATATATAGCTCTGGCCCTCTGTGACATATTTTACATCCAGTTCGTAACAGAGTAAAAAGCACTCTGTAATCTTAGACAACAGCTACTGAATAGACTAGCAGATTTTATTGTTTTAATTAGCAGATTGTTATTGTGTATTTCCTCTATGACAGCTGTTAAGGAGAACAGATCACTCTTTCAAACTAGTTGGAAAACAAACATATATGAATGTAAAATAATTTTAGAGTAGTGTGTAATTTTATAGTAATAGGATACTACAGCAAAAGTGTCTAAGAAACACTGAGTATGACCAGAACATGGAGACTCACATACGATTGGGATCCCGTGGGGCTTCCAGCTGAGCGTGGCTTGCTTCCTGCGTGTTCCTGAAGGAGACACACACTCTGACGCATGTCTGTCTCTGGGGCCCGCAGACATTGGGTGGGGGTGGGTGTATGGCTGACAAGAGTATTTTTGGGGTTTCCACAGAGAGAGGAACAAACTCATACACTCTGCCCTCAGAGATCCTTGGAAAGATCCAGGTAGTGAAACACATGGGTTTGAAATATTTCCTGAAATGGGAGAAGTAATAAGTAATCTTCCCCTCTCCAGTACTGAGCCACCTTGGCTGGCTTTTTAAACTTTCCCCTTGTTACAATGAGACCAGGCAGAGGTCAGTGTGTCTGCAGTGGCATAACGGCTTCCTGTGACCTGCACACCAGAATGGTAGCCAGGAGCACGGTCAGCGTTAATCTTCACAGGCTCTGCCTTCTCTGTTGTTCCATCTTGAGCTCCATGCACCATCTCTATGTGGGCCTACATGCCTGTGAGTGGGGGCGCTGTGGAGCAGGGTCCTCTGATTAGAACCTGTTATCCAAGGCTGCTGCTATACAGTAAGTCTTAGGGACACCAGCAATGACGGAGATGGCTGACGCTATCAAAGTGACTTAACTGCAGTGCCAACGAAATGTGTGATCACCTGAGGGGGAGACGGGCCTCTTGACAGAAGTGCACAGAAACCAAGATAAGCAGATTTTGAAACAAAGTTTCAGAGTTTATGTTTCTCAGCAAGAGATAAATTAGAGCAGTAAAGTGACATTAGATTATCAAGGGCCCTGAGTTTTAGCCTGGGCGCTTCAAGAACTATCTCAAAAGTATTAAAGACTGTTTGATGGAGAAGCCAACATTGTAAAGAAACTGATAGCAACTTTGCTTCCTGTTGGAGATTCAGTACATGAACACATTCACCAGACAGTGGAGTGTAGAATTATAACATGTGGAGTCAAAAGACAGGAGCTACAAAGAATGTTTTGAGATTTTTATGTGACGATGAATTAATGAATGAGTAAAGTCATCTGCTTGGGAGAATTCATTAAATACAAGTGTGTACGACATTCTTACAATATTCCACTGTGTTACACCCCAAGAATATAACAGAAAAATGAAAACATAATCAGTGCACAGATGCAACAGTGTCTGAATCGAAAGATTATTAGAGGATGAACTATAAAGGCAGGGAAATTTCTTCTCAGTTGACTGCTGCATTGCCAGTGCCTGTGACCTTGTCTGGACAGAGTGGGTCTCCCAGAGCACTTCCTGTGAGTCTCTGGAAGCACTTCCAGAGTGAGCCCTGACTGTGTGGTGAGCATGGGGTCCCTACTATGAAGGGGAGCTGGTCACACATGCGGTAAGCAGAGGAACAGGAACAATGCTCAGAATCTAGAAAACTGCTCACAGCAGACATCTTGGATACACCAGGGAGTCAAAGGAAATCTGTCAACTTAGAGTTGAGTGAAGAATGAAAAAAGAATGAGGCTGGAAAGATTAAGAGGCAGACTGTAAAGGTCTTGTCACCTGGCCTGGGAGCTCCTAAACCTCCAGACAGGAGTAGGGGAAGAAGTTGAGCAGGAGAAGGTCCTGTCTTATGGTCTCAAAAGGACACCTCCACAGTGGAGAGGCTGTGAAGATTAAACACCACAGAGCTGCGCTCACGGCCCAAGTTAGTGACCAGACACCCGGAGACGGCTCTGTCTCTGCTACCTGCAGCACGTGCAGCAGCTCGACTGGAATGACTCCTTCAGTAAATGAGCTTCCTATGACCTGCACAGTAATATTTCAAAGGTAAAATACCACTTGCATCTGCCTATCCTCCGAATGTGCTTTGAATGTCATGTTTCATATTCTGCCTTCCTTCATTTCAGGCTTAGTAATGAGGAGTTGATACAAAGCACAAGCCCTGTGACACTGTTTCCTTGTTTACTTCCTTTCAGTTCAATCAGAAAAAAAAAAAACCTGCAGAAATCATTAAACTGAAAAATGCATACAAATAAATCACACAGAAATTAAAATGTTGATGTTGGGTAGCACATTTTTTATTACCGTGCTTTTAAATGTCCATCGTTTGTAAAGTCCCTTAACCAATATTCATTATTAAGGGATGTGTAGCTAAACATTCACAGGTTTATCAACTATTCATTAATGTACACAACTCTTCTACACTTGCAAATCTAAAGTATTTAACATGAAGCAAGGAGTCTCCCAGTGACCTGAACTACAGGGATTCAGCCCATCGACGTCATCAAGCTAACCCAGAGCTGAGTGTTGGTCAGCATTTGGGAAGCAATGTGGGTTGCCATGGAGCCTCAACCATAGAGATGGTAACTTTGTGCTTCCCAAATTTAGGAGACAGGTTTTTAATCCATCCAATGCAGCAAAATACAGGCTCTGGCTTCAGGCACAAATAACTGTGGACTTTGAGAACCTCCCTAACATTCTAGGGTCCCTTCCATGTGCAGCTTGGTCTCATTGTTCAGTGCACCTAGGGAAAGTCCAGAGGGCTTACCCACATGCTATGACTCACACCTGCCTCCCTGATGCTTCAGGGATGATCCCTCCAATTCCAGGGAAACTGAGCTGTGAAATGTCTGCTTGATCTCACGAAGGCCAACAGCTCTCTCAAGGCTCAGTCATGTTGCCTGGGCCTCTCCGGGCCCTATGTGCTCAGTCCCACATGTTGGGTGGGTGGGGGGAACGAAGTCTAAGGAGAAGAAATGGGGAAGATCTCTAAGCAGTTACCACCAGGAGGGTTTGTGCTTCTAAAATGAGAGTGAAATTCTTTTCCTTTGACTGTATGATCTCAGTAGCCCATGATAGTGCTCTCAGTTGGGTTCCTTATTTAGCAGTTCTGGCAAGACCTGGAAAACTCATCACCAAGTTAATAGTGACTTTATCTAGATTCCATATGGCATTATCTGATGGGTACATTCATATCACACACAGTTCCTGAGGTTACAATTGCCTGCTTCTCCAGAAGCCATTGCCCACTCTTCCCAATCCAAGGAGAAGTGGCTTTCTTTTTATGGACATAAAAAGAAACATAGGCGGGGCCAGCCTAGACCCAGGCCCCTCCTGTGACTCCCACAGTCTCCGCAGACAACCTTGCAGGACCTGGGAACTCCAGCCAGCAGTGTGCCCGGGGTCGGGCCAGAACTGGGCCCCCTCCCATGTCCCGCAGTCCTGGCCACCCACCTCAGGACCTAGGAACTCCAACCTGTGACGCATACCTCCACAGTCCCACCACTGCCAATGGGGACCCCCACCGGACCTAGTATTGCTGTTGATCTTCAGCTCTCACACCTCCCTCCAGAACTTCGGACTGCGGTGGATTAACCATGCAGTATCAAGGGGAGACTCAGTAAGAAGAACTCAGCAGGCTTCCATCAGTGAGGTGAGTCTGCCCCTAAAATAAGAATAGAGTTTGCCACCTTCAGTGGGTAAATAGGAATAGTACAGAAGCCCCCGCCAGAAGTAGGCCATAGGTGAGCTTGGTAAGTGGCTGGGTGAGTCCTTCCTCCACACAGAGAATATCAGGTAGGTTGAGGAGGGTGCCAACAAGGCCTCCTCCAACCTGGTAAAAATTAAGGGGACCTATGGGACACCCAGAGACACAGTAGGGTCCCAGCCAAGTCAAACCCTATAAACAGGGAGATCTGGTGACTCTGAACAACCTGAAGACATAATAACAGCAAGAACTAGGGATTGATTTCCATCAGTTTTTCTAGTCTTGTAAGCCTGGGAAGAACACAGGACTCACTCAATAGGCCCTACAGGGGGAATTCAGGTGACTGGCCCACCTCTTCATTGTGGGACCCAACAACTGGACAAGTATCAACTTTACAGTAGGACCCCAAGATACACACTACCAACAGTTGACACTAGTGGGATTGAAGGACAAAATAGTAACACGAAAGGGGAAAATGGCAAAATGAAAAAGCAAAATGCAATCTCAAACATCTAGTCCACCAGAAGCAAATACAGCAGACCCTGAAATAGAGGACTTCAAAATTAACACATTAGAAATCTCTGAAAAGATAGCAAGTGAAATAAAAAAACAACTCCATTGAGGCTATAGAAGAAACCAAATTAGAAGTAATCACTCATATAAAAACAGAAATAACATTAGTTAAGGAGTTGCTTAGTGCAGCTAGACAAGAAATATATAAAAAAGTACAGAAGCATGGGAAACTGATTGAAACCTTGAATGAACAATATAGAAAACAAGCAGCATTAATGAAACAAACTCAAAGAGAAATCCAAGAAACAAAAAATTCTACTGAAAGTTGGCAAAACTGTTTAAATGAAGCTGAGGATAGAATTTCAGACCTTGAGGACAGGATCACAATTAGCGATCATGAAAGGATAAACTTTTAAATAACAAAGCAGCATGAAGTGACAATCCAGCAGCTTCAAGATGATACTAAGTGAAACAATATGAGACTCACACACATCAGTGAAGATGCAGGAATCAACGCAAATGACATAACTACAATATTCACAGAAGTTATAGAAGATTTCCCAACTGTGGGGAAAAAAATCTGATATGCAGATGTGAGGCGTATAAAACACCAAACAATCACAACCAACATAAATCTACACCCAGACATATAATAATTAAAATCCCAGACATGCAGCATAAAAACAGAATACTAAAAGCTGTTAGAGAAAAGACACAACTCATCTACCAAGGAAAGCCCATCAGAATCACAGCAGACTTTTCAGCACAAACCCTTAAGTCAAGACGACCTTGGAGTGTGGTATTTCAAATCCTAAAAGAAAACAACTTTCAACCCAGATGATGTACCCAGCAAAACATTCATTCAAATTTAATGGAGAAACAAGATACTTCCATGACAAAGAATGACTGAAAAGAATTCATGCCCATCAAACCAACCCTAGAAGGAGTGTTGAACAACATATTAGATAGAGATAAAAATGACCACAAGCCCCAGAACAACAGAAAGAAACCACCAGGTATGACAAGCAATTAAACAAAGGGGAAAAGCAGAAAGCAAACAACTGGAACACATGGCAAAGTCGAGCCAGTACATATCAGTTATATACATAATTGTAAATGCTCTCAATTCACCTATCAAAAGAAATAAGTTGATAGAATGGATCAAGAAACATGATCCCACAATATGCTGTATACAAGAAACTCATCTGACCCAAAAGGAAACTCATAGATTAAAAGTCAAAAGATGGAAAACAGTATTCCATGCAACAGGAACCCAGAAAAAAGCAGGGATAACTATTCTATTTGCAGACAATGTGAACTTCAAACCTAAAATGATTAAAAGAGATAAAGAAGGTCACTACATACTCATTAGTGGAAAAATTCAAGAGGAAGAATTAACAATTATAAATATATATGCACCCAATTATATAAGACAGGTACTAATGGACATGAAAAACCAAATACACAAGAACACAATTATAACAGGGGACCTTAATACCCCATTGTCACAAAGAGATAGATCAACTAGACAAAAAGTCAGCAAAGAAATAATAGAACTGAATTATACCTGTGAGCAATTGGATGTAGTAGATGTTTACAGTGTTCCACCCAACCACATCAGAATACACATTCTTCTCAGCTGCACATAGGACATTCTCCAAAATAGACCATATTATTATACCATAAAACATTCTTAAGTAAATGCAAAGGTATTGAAATTACCCCATGAATAATATCTGATCATAGCACAATGAAATTAGAAATTAATGGCAAAAGAAATTGCAAAACCTGCATAAATTCATGGAAGTTAAATAACAACCTTCTGAACAACCAGTGGGCTACAGATGAAATTAAAGAAGAAATAAAGCAATATCTACAATTCAGTGAAAATGCAGAAACAACATACTGCAGTCTGTGGGATGCAATGAAAATGGTTTTAAGAGGGAAATATATAGCAATAAATTGTCATACCAAAAAAACAGAAAAGCACAAATAACCTAATGCTTCATCTCCAGCTTCTACAAAAAGAAGAGCAAGCTAAACCCAAAGCTCACAGAAGAGAGGAAATTGTAAAGATTAGAGCAGAAATCAATGCAGTTGAAACTAAAAAAAAAAAATACAAAGAATTAATGAATCAAAGAGCCATTTTTTTGAGAGAATAAACAAACCCCTAGCTAACCTTATCAAGAAAAAGAAAGAAAAAACCCAAATTCATGCTATAAGGTCTGAAAAGGGGGAAATTACTACAAATCCCATGGAAACTCAAAAGATCATGAATACCTACTTTGAAAATCTCTACTCACATAGAGTAGAAAACACAGAGGAAATGGACAGATTTCTAGAAACATATGAACTACCAAAGCTCAACCAGGAAGATACAGCAATTCTGAATAACCCAATATCATCTATTAAAATTGATGACATAATTAAAAACTTACCCACAAAGAAAGGCTCAAGTTCTGATGTATTCATGGCTGAATTCTACAAGAAATTTAGAGAAGATTTGATGCCAATACTCCTTAAACTCTTCAATGAAACTGAAAAGGAACCAATCCTCTGTAAATCATTCATGGAGGCAAGTATTACTCTCATACCAAAACCAGAGAAAGACCCAACCAAAAAGGAGAACTATTAGGCCAATCTCACTAATGAAAATTGATGCAAAGATTCTCAATAAAATACTGGCAAATAGAATGTATCAAATCATCAAGAAGATTATACATCACAACCAAGAGGGATAGGATTTATTCCAGGAATGCAGGGATAGTTTAACATATGCAAATCAATAAATGTAACAGAGCCAAAGACAAAAATCACATGATCATATCAATAGACACAGAAAAATCTTTTGATAAAGTCCAACACATGTTGATGATAAAAACCCTTCAGAAACTCAGAATGCATGGTGTCTATCTCAATCTCATAAAGGCCATCTATCACAAACCAACATCCAACATTATACTAAATGGACAAAACCTGAAAACTTTCACACTAAAATCAGGAATAAGACAAGGATGTCCACTATCACCACTCCTATTCAATATAGTTCTGGAAATATTAGCCAGGGCAATCAGGCAAGAGAGAGAAATAAAAGGAGTAAAGATAGGAAAGAAAGAAGTTAAAGTATCACTATTTGTAGATGCCATGATACTCAAGACCCAAAAAGCTCCATTAAAAGACTACTAGAGGTAATAAATAAATTCGGCAGGGTAGCTGGATACAAAGTCAACACTCAA
Organism: Hydrochoerus hydrochaeris; assembly: GCA_004027455.1. NCBI lineage: Eukaryota > Metazoa > Chordata > Mammalia > Rodentia > Hydrochaeridae > Hydrochoerus > Hydrochoerus hydrochaeris. Next base: position 600,321 of record PVLA01000055.1, read on the forward strand.
AAATCAATAGCATTCTTGTACACAAACAAAAAGTCACTGAGAGAGAAATTATGGTAATATCTCCTTTCACAATAGCATCTAAAAAATTGAAATATTTAGGAATCAACCTAAGAATGTAAAAGACCTATATGCTGAATATTATGCTACGCTAAAAAAAGGAGATTGAAGAGGATATTAGAAAATGGAAAGATATTTCTTGCTCTTGGCTAGGAAGAACCAACACTGAAAATGGCCATACTCCCCAAACTGTTATACAGATTTAATGCAATCCCAATCAAAATACCATTGACATACCTCACAGATCTAGAGAAAACGCTCCTAAAATTAATTTGGAAACAGAAGAAACCTAGAATAGCAAAGGCAACAAAGGCAAAGCAGTGGGCATCTCAATTCCTGACTTGAAACTATACTACAAAGCCACAGTGATAAAAATCAGCATGGTACTGGCAAAGAAATAAGACCTGAGGATCAACGGAACAGATTAGAAGACACAAAAAAACAACTACAAAGACACTCAGCCACTTGATATTTGACAAAGGTGCTAAACATGTTCACTGGAAGAAGGATAGCCTCTTTAATAAATGGTGTTGGAAAAATTGGTTGTTCACATGCTGAAGACTGAAACTAACCCATGCCTATCACCATGCACAAAACTAAAGTCTAACTGGATCAGGGACCTAAATATCAAAACAGAAACACTGAATCTACTGGAAGACAAGGTAAGTAGAAGTCTTGGAGATGTAGGGGTAGGCAGAGAATTCATGAACAAAATGCAAACTGCATGGGAAATACTTCAAACAATCAGCAACTGGGATCTCATATTATTGAAAAGTTTCTGCACTTCAAAAGAAATCACCATCAGAGTGAAAAGAAAACCCACAGAATGGGAAAGAATTATAGCCAGCAACCCCTCAGACAAAGGACTTCTATCCAAAACATATAAAGGATTGAAAAACATCAAGCCCCCCAAATTCAAAGACCCCCTCCAAAAATGGGCATCTGAGATGAACACACAGTTCTCAGATGGAGATATACAAATGGCAAATAAATATATGAAGAAATGTTTCTCATCACTGGTCATTCGAGAAATGCAAATTAAAACAACATTGAGATTTCATCTCACTCTGGAAAGAATAGCTACCATCAAGGAAACAACTGATAACAAATGTTGGCGAGGCTGCGGGGAAAAAGGAACACTGCTCCACTGTTGGTGGGAGTGTAGACTGGTGCAACCACTATGGAAATCACTATGGAGATTTCTCAGAAGACTAGGATTGGAAGTTCCATTCAATCCAGCTATTCTCCTCCTGGGTATTTTCCCAGAAAACCTGAAAAGGTCATGACACAGCAATGCATGTGCACCCATGTTCATAGCAGCACAATTTGTAATAGCTAAATCTTGGAAACAACCAAAATGCCCATCAATTGCAAAGTGCATGAAAAAGATGTGGTATTTTTATACAATGGAATATTATTCAGCTGTAAGAAGAATGATCTTGAGGCCTTCATAGGTAAATGGAGGAAACTTGAGACTATCCTCATAAGTGAAATAAATAAGAATCATATTTATAAATATCGCATTGTGTCTCTAGTGTAAAAAGTAATAATAACTGTAGGAGTAATAAAACCCAAAATGTGTAATTGCTATTATAAAAAAGAAACGAAAATAAAGTGCTCTAAAGGATATAACTACATGTATGTTTAAGTGTGCAAGATAAATGACCATATTATTAAGTTTTTGTTGGATCGTTAAGCAGAGCTATTTGCAGTCTCACTGTTTGAATGTCCACTTTGTATGCTTTAATTTTGTAACTTGAACAACTATTTCTAAGATGACAGTATGTAATTTATCAACTAGCGATTACTTAGGTGTTTTTTTCCGAAATTCTGTATTATTACTATCCTTTTTCCTGTTTTTCTTTCTCTTTAAATAAAAAAAGAAAAAAAATTTGCATAACTAATAGATGGAGGAAACAACAGGGAACTGAGCTGAGAATAGTCTTATGCATTAGTAAATGTGCTTCCATTTACAGCCACATTGCTTTATAAAGCTACATCAGCCATTAAATCCAATAATTGAAATAAACTTAGACCAAGACCTACAAATCACATGAAATGAATCAATATTTAAAATATTAAGCATGTTCAATGGTGAGATTTTGTTCATTACAAACAAAATGAAAATAAAAAAATAATAAAAATAAAAAAGAAATATACACACATACTACACAGCACTGGGAGCAGAGGGAGAGAGACGGACAGGTAAAGATACACCACTTACTCAACTGAAAATGAATTCAGTTGCTAAGGGTCTGCTGGTCTTGTGCGAAGCTCAATCAATATATCAACTGCTGCTCTTAGAATGTGAAATTGCAAACTCCAAAAGACTACTTTCCTACCATATCCTGTGATGTCTAAAATATGGAGAAAACATTTTAAGCATCATGACTCATGTCTCTGAATATGGCAGTAGTTTTCATACAAAGATCAAGTGTTAAAAAGGCATGGAAAACTGGAAAGGAAACAACTATATAAAAACCCACTTAGAGGATGATCTAATCTTCATTGGTTCAAATTCCTGTAAGGATTACAAAATTCTACATGAAGGGCAATTTCCATATTTCTCTTTCCACAGTTGTCATTAATATGGTATTTTAAAAGACTTTTTGACCAAGATACAAGACAGAGGAGTTTCTTAATATTTGAGCCACTATGGTTCTTCTTTGCAGTAGTAATCCCTCACTTTGGAAGTCAAGACTGGCTACTGTGAAAACACTGATGGTGCAGAAACATAGATTGCAATAAACCTCTATTTATTATGCAACTTTTATTTACAACATCTGTTTTGTTTTGTTTTGTTTTGTTTTTCTGAGGCATGGTCTCACTATGTAGTTCAGGTTGCCCTTAAACTTACTTGTAGTCCAGGCTGGCCTCAAACTCACAGCGTTCCTCCTGCCTCAGCTCCCGAGTGCTGGGATTACAAGGGTATGCCACCATGCCTGGCTCTATTTACAGCATCTTTAAACATACTAAAAACCTAACAAATGTCATTCAGGTGAAGTGGTACATATCTGTAATCCCATATTCTAGGAAGCTAAGTTAAGAGGACTGCAAATTAAGAGTCCAGCCTGCACAATTCAGAACTTAGCAAGACCCTGGCTCAAATATCTCAAAATAAAAACAGGCTGGGCATATAATTCATTCAGTATGACGGCCCTGAATTCAGTCCCTACTACTGAAAAAACAAAACCAATCACTTAAGCTAACATCCTAACACTTATCCAAATTAAAGCTCTCAAGAATAGATAGCACCTAATAGCTGCACAAGGCAAATTCTTAGTTAAGTGTTTCAACCAGAAAAATCAACACATTTTCTGCAGCAGCCCTCAAAAGCATTTCACAAAAGCAAAGTCAAAGTATCTGTGCTAGAAACTGGTCAGGGAACTGCCATCTCCAAGGCTGTTCTCACAGAGGCTGTAAGAAGCAGGTTAGCACCCTGGAGTCTTCCAGACTTTCTTTAGCTACCCTGATGAACTACGCTGCAGAGGCAGCAGGCTTCTAGTGCAGCGGTGGCTCTACAGCTGGAATCTTGGGAACCCACTCAGTCCTGTAGTTCCTCCAGGATTTAGTTTCAAGTTTCTCCTTACAGGGACTGAAATCCTGTTCCCCTTACCAGGTACTTGGTTTGGGCTGGACTGTTTATCTTAAGAGGCCCCTGAGGCCTCCACCCCAGCTACTTCTGCTGTGAATGTCTGGGTTTGAGAAATTATGGACAGAACATATCCTCCTGAAATGCATGCCAGGTCCTAACCTTTGCTGGATGCACAGAGACTTCACATGGAAACAGGGTCTCCCATTGTGCACCATTGGTGGTAACTGAAGACTTCATAAGAAAGGGGGGATCACATGTTAGGCCATGCAAAGATACAGCAGAAACTGCCAGAGCCACAGAAGGCAAGAGTGACCATCCTAAGCTTTGGGAAGTAAAGTGGCCCTGCCACCTCCAGCCTCCGCACCATGAGACAACAGTCCTGCTGGCTGAAGCAATCCAGTTAGTATGTGCTGCTCCTACAGCCTGAGCAATGAACATACCAGGCTTGCTGCTCAGCAACAGTAAATGTGTATTGTGAGTGTAGACTGCCACACACAACAATCACAGTGATATAGGGTGCTTAACGTCTCTCAGAGTTTCTAAACATTTTCAAAGCTCTTGTTCAATTCATTCTCTAATAACCGTGAGTGCTGAGTGCTATTTTTTCTCATCATGGTGCTCACCTTGGCAGCACATATACTAAAATATCTCTCATCGTGGGCCTGACAGGGAATTCAGGAAGTGGAAGTGACAGCCCAGTCTGGAAAGAGCCACAGTGGGCACCAGAACTGGGTGTCCTGTAAACCCCAAGGTCCACACTCCACACACACATGGGATGGCACCTTTAGCCAGCACAGCACCTGCGACCAGACAGCAAACACCTTCCATGAGTGCATGCTCTGGTCAGACACCTCTACCCACCCCACTGCAGGCAGAGCCAGGCTGTCAGAGGCTCTGAGAGCTGACATGAAAATCCTCCCTAAAGAGAAAATTTGAAAAAAAGGTTAGAGAGGGTGGAGGAGCACCATTGCAACACAGCGGTCCTAGAAAGGTTAGTGACACAAACTCCACACAGGTCCTTTCAGCACTGAGCCCAGTGCCCATCTGTCCTCAGCTATTAGCCTTCAGGGCCTCAAAACCATGATGCAAAATGAAAACAGCGATCACTGAGTCTGGAGAAAAACAGCAGCATGGGAATGATTCCCAAGTGTTAGAGAAGTTTTCGAGAATAAGGATTCACACATATTTCTTGGCTGCTGTTGCTTGTTTAGATGTTTTTGTTTTGTTTTGTTTCATTGGGCAAAATAAAACCAAATATATAAAAGTTAAAAGAAAGCACCACTGATAACTTTTTTTTTTTTTTTGAAAGACTAACAAGAACTCTACTCCACAGGCTGGGTGCTGCTGTGTGGAGTAATCCACAGGTGGGGGGCTTTGAGCCAAGTGCAAGGCACCGAGGTGCTGTGATTTCCTGGAACCCTGGGGTCACCTCTTGGTGTTTTCCTTTTTGATTACTGATTCTCTTCACTGGCAGCAAGACAGCCTGATTCTGGTTCATGTGATGTCACCAACACCGATGAGAATATAAGCAGCTGAGCCAGTCAAGTCACTGAAAAACTGAAACAATGCTTTGCCTTGTGGGGCCACAGAGAACAAGAGGTTCACTGCATTGTGGCTGTCACCACAGTGACTCGATGACAGGAAGACATTGCTGAGTGCTAGGTACATGATTAGCTGATGTACTGCTAAATTAAACAAAGAAGGAAATGGTATTTCCTTATCAAGCAAAGTCTTTATTACACTTCATGAGCAAAACATTGATTAATATATTCCTCAATCTTCCTTCTGAGCTTGACTCACTGGAATCGTTTGCCCATCAGGATGATTAATATTCTCCACCAAATATCACTGCCTGTGGTGTCCAAAGCTCTCCTGGTGCAAGGTCTTTTAAAGGAACTCTCCACTTCTATAACCACTTTCCTGCTGGACTTCTAGTTGGCTGTGGACAGTCCATTCTCCACTTGTGTTGCAGGAACACACCAAGGGTTTTGTCTCTTCATGATAATCTTGATTTCCCAGGTTCCTCCTAAAAAAGTACTTGTTTTCTGCTTTGTGTGAAAACTAGAAAGAGCAGGTGAACCATTAATAATGAATATTTACTCTATCAGGTTAAATTACACCTCACTGCCCTATTTCTGTGCTTTTCTGCACAAAGGTATTTAGTTACCTGAAGGCACTGTGAGCGACCAGTAAAGTCAATGCACACTGTCCCAACAATGCATATCATCAGAGGCCACACCACAGGCAGCTATGCGTGAGGCTGGCACAAGCAGGCTGGGTACCCACAGCACATCTACAGCCACCTGAACCCTGGGGGTACCTTCAGAGACAGAAGCTGAAAGAAGAGCCACAAAGGACTTGCTAAGTGTGGTAACTGATTACTGCCGCTTTGCCTGACTGTGAGAGAAGGGTCTACCCTGTCTTTAGCGAGCGGACGTCGTCAGTGTCTGCCCTGTGGAGTGGGGCAGGGAAGCACCCACAGAGGCTAGAACAGCAGACCTTTCCATTGCCCTCTGGACTTATGCTGCCTCCACCGCAACATGCTGAAGAGGCAAGAAGGGAGGAAGCGTGGGGGTCTGGCTGAGATCATGCCTGGAAACATGGAAAGGGCCACATCAAATGAGGAGCCACCAAGCCGCTTCTTTGTGTTGTTCCCAGGCATGCGCCCAGCTGAGGTGAGTGGGCACATTCATGGGCCCCAGCTTCCCAGGTGTTGGCCAAGGTCACATCATGGCTGAGGTCCCCCTGGACCACCTGGATGCCACCCCGTCCTCCCACGCAAGCCAGAGGCGGGGCTGTCCCAACTCAGGTATGTGCTGCCACCCTCCAAGGCTCGGGGCTGCCACTGGCTGGGGTCAGTGCCTGCCTCTGGATGGGCTTCTCAGTATTATTCTTTTCGGGCGCTCACTGCTCCACATTTGTTTTAATTGGCTAATCTGGAGGTGTCCTCCTCTTCCAACATTTTCGCCTGACCTAAATGTGTCATGAGAAAGACAGTGACTCACTATTCTCCACAAGCTGAGATGGTATGGAGAAATCTGGGAACTCATACCTTACAGCTGTTGGGCCTCAAGAAAAAATAGTAACTTTCCACAAACAAACAGAAATCTGCATGTCTTCATTATTTGTGTTACATAAAGTAGTGCATTAATAAGTAATTTATACTACTGTATTTATATTCCAGAGAGTTGAGATCCTACGTATCTTCCTAGAGCACAGGTTTTACCTAACACCTCTGTATAGAAGCAGTCAGTGGTGGTCTGGAGCTTCGGTGACAGAAGCCACACTTCCCATCATGAAGCCCTCACACCCTCCTCACATCAGGTCCCTCCATGCTCTCCCCAGCCTCCTTGAGGTCAGGCCCCATGTGGTCAAGGGCAGAAGCTTCCATACTGCCTATAGCCCTTTGCCAATCCTGGTTCCACGGCCGTGAAGTGCGTACTCTCTGAACAAGGAAATAAACTGCAAGGGACTTCAGTTTTCTCAACTCTAACATAATGATGATACAGCAGTCCACCAGCTTCTGACACCATCTCCCACATGACCGACAAGCACGTCACCTGACATCTATGAGCGCACATGAACAGGGCTAGGGTCCCACTCCACCCCGCCCTGCCTGCAGTCTCTGTGTTTACTGTTCACAGTAAACACACACGCGTTTCTTTATGGCCACTCACAAGGTTCACAAGTCATCTCACACAACTCTATGATAGACTATAAAAGGCCCCATGCAGACCTTGAATGATGGTTAATAGTTCCTGTTCTAATGAATACCTCATAATATCGAAACAATATGAATATGTAAAAAAAACTGGACATATGAAAAATGCTTTTAAAGAAAACTCACAAATAATCTTCCAGAACAGTCACCACCCTGAGTATTATACTTGAGGCAAGCAGTCTAGCATTTGCAAGAATGGAAGCTAAGTCTTAGACACAAGGTAGCCTGTTAAAGGTGATAGGGTCAGGCCCACAATTCTTTTCATTCCTGGCTCCTCAGTGCCAGTGCTTAAATTATACTCAGAAGAAAGTGGACCTTGACAGGCTCAATGTGAATCTTTCAGCCATAGCATTTTTGTGCTCGTTGTCCTGTACTGAACAGATAGCATTCAGGGATTTGAGAGCCTCCCTCTTATTTTGTCCAGCCGTTGAGTATGCATCTGTCCCCAGGGCTACTGCAGCTGGCAAGGATGTGCTAAAGTAAACAGGACAAGATAGTCGATTCCCTGATGTCCCTAAAATAATATTTCTTATGGACTGTTAAGCCAGCTGGCAAGATGACATTACTATGTCACTACAGGTTTCAGTTATAAATCATGTCTTTGATGCTGTTTTGCCAATGAATTTTGCAAAGCATTTTCATATTTCAATGAGACAATTTTCTTACTGGACATGCACAATTAGAGCAAGAATTTCTCTTTACAAGCTATTAACTAGTTAACAAATATTTTTTTAAAGTTGGTGATAATTTCCAAGCATCCTTCCTATCACAGCTTGCTGGAAGGCACTACCTACAAAAATGCACAACTGCTTTCAGTGAAACAGGTCTTGTGCAGTAAAGGCTTACTCTTCAAATTCAGTTAGATTGCAGTGGTATCCATACTGAGTCCCGAGTGCAGAGTCTGGCGCCAATGCCTTCACACATTCCCATGGCCTGCCCTGTCCCACACAGATCTCAGCAGATGACACAGGGCCCTGTGTTGATCCTCAGGTGAGCCCCTGGGGTGGAGTGCGGAGGTCACCTGTGCCCTGGGAGGCCTTGGGATACTCTCCTGCCCCTCTACCCTCCTTTCTCTGTGCTGACTTCTCTGGGTAATAGGCTTTGGAACTACATGCAAATACACATCTCCCTCATGGTCTTACATCTAGAGAGAATAGCTTGCCCTCTCTTTAAGTCCTTTTTGGTGCACGTCAATCTGTCTGCTGACTGGCTATAACCACAGACATCTTGAGAGAAGGTCACTGGGTGTCAGGAGTAACACTCTGGGTCACACCGGCACCCCCTAGGCCTGGACACTGCCTGGGGGCCGGTGCTGCGTTTGCCCAGGGCTCAGCACTTTGGAAGCAGTGACTGGACTGGACAGAAAGGGTGTAACCTGATCCTAATATTCACTCACCCACCGCAAGCAAGAGTTGGGGACTCAGGAGCTGAAACTTCCCACAAACACCATCACTAGTGGCAGATTTTCTTGGAGAGCTGAATAATTTTGGTTAGATCTTCATGACTCAAAAAAAAAGTGTAAACACAGGGGAGACAAACAGTAGGACTTGCAGCATGGCAGGCCAGCATCCCACCTCTGCCAGGCCCTCCTACCGCCCCCCCTAGAAACGGAGAAAAGCCACTCTGCCACAGCAGTCACCCTCTGCCTCAGCTCCTCATCCCTGGTGCCTGTCTGCTCAGCCACAACTGGCTTTCTTAGTGCTCCCAGCCAGTGCCCAGCCAGGGACTCACAGTCCTGTCCTCGACCTGCAGACCGACCACCTGCATCACCCTCCTCCAGGCTGCAGCCCTCTGACAGTTCTCTTCTCCCAGCAGCCATGCTGGCTCTCCACACTGCATGCCTCACTCCACATCCTCATCCTTTAACCCAGAGTCTCCACAGCACCTGCTAAAATTTACCCCCTCGTTTTCCTCTTCCTGTGTAACTTCAAAAGGGCAGAGATTTTACTTCACTTATCCATGAACCCCAGTGCACCAACCAGTGACTGTCTCTAGAGTATTTCTTGAGTGACTGGATGGGGATGGAGGAAGAGGGTGAGGGTGGGATCTGGAGGGGCAGGATTTGCAGCTGTGACAGGGTGTGATCTCACTGGCTCTACCTGCCTGTGATATAGTGTACTCTACCCAGCTCATGGACTACCATGCAGTCACTACTTTCAAGAGGGTTAACAGACAACAGACTGAGGCTGACTAGATTCCCTGTTCAGATAAAGAAAACCCCACACTAAGTATATTCATGGCACTGATCAAGGTTACAGAATCGAAGCTCCAGGACACAGGAGGCTTTCTCCTCCATGCTGAAGCAATGTGCTTATCCAACCCTAACCCAGACTTGCTGGAACTGTGTCCTGGGCATGAGAAGCAGGGGATGCCATTCTCTCTGTCCACGGCTCTGACATAAGCAGGGAGCACCTGCAAGTCCCGAGCAGTGGGGATACCAGGAGCTAACTGCCGCCCACATGTGCAGTGTTGACCTTCAATGTGAGCAACACCATTGGCTGCACGGACAGCAGCTGCTGCTGAGTGCCTACTGCGGCCACCAGATGGACAAAGCATGCTCTGCTGTGAGCCTCCAGTCAGAAACTAGGTGGCCCTTTACGAGACATCCATGCGACCCCCAAGTAAGGGAAGGATGCTGGAGACAAAGCTACTTTCCACCAGAGGGTGGTGGGTGGGGCCCTGGAAGTCCCAGCACTCAGGGGCACACTGAGCAGGGTCCCTGGGCAGGTCCCAGCCCTGGTCCTGCCACACCTGCTGCTCACCGTGCTCTGGTCCCACCTTCTCCAGGCAGAGTCCTTGTCTGGCTCTGGGCCTCTCAGTTTTATGTTCACACCACCTCCTGCCTACCACACAAGGAGAAATAAGGCTGAGGACCACGGGGTCCCCTCTCCTCTTCCCCCATGCAAAAGGCGCCAACACCCCTGGACTGGACCCCACCTCAGTCACTTCACACCCTCTATGCCATTCCCAACTCCTTTCCAAAGGCCTTCTCCCCTTTGCTTGCACCAAGTTGTGTCTTCCAGGGTCAAAGTCTCCTGGTCCCTGGTTTCCGCTAGGGACATTTCCCCCTCAGCCCAGCTTCCCTGTGCAGCGGACTCTGAGCGCTGCCTCTCCAAGACCCTCCCCTCAGCTCCTCCTTCCTCCTTGCATCCCCTCCTTAACTGTTCCTCTGCTCCCTCCTGGTTCTCCCAACAGCTGAGACTCCAGAGTGTTCCATCTCAGACTCTGAACTGGTATTAACTCCACTTGCAGAACCTAGAAGGAGAAGCGCTCAATAACCATTTCTGAGCTGAGAAGGAGTAGTATTCTCGTGGGACCCTTCCAACCTCCTCCACGCACTCTGAGGTTGAGACCCATGTACACAGGCCCCTCACCATGTGTTTCTCATGCCACCTCTTGCTGAACAATAGCTGCTTTCTGCAACCTTCTGGGCCACCAGTGGCATTTTCCAAAATTATCTGATAACAAACTAAGGTTAGAAACACAATTTTAGCCACGTGCAGGTGTGCATGCCTGTAATGCCAGTACTTAGGAGGCTGAGGTAGGGGGATCACTGCAAATTCCAGGCCAACCTGGACTACAGAATGAGTTCAAGGCCAGCCTGAACCATATGGTAAAACCCTGCCTCAAAGAAGACCGAAAGAAACAAAACACACACACATTTTTTTAAAATCAAAAGTCATTGTAAATGTATACATACAGGCAAACAAAAAATTGACAGATATTTTACCTTATTTGACATTACACACTGACATTTTCTTGCCTCTCTCTAGAGAGAAAGAGAAACTGATTCTCATATGAGAGAAATTATACAATATTTCAGCTTATGTGTTTGACTTATTTCACTTACTATTATGGTCTCAAGTTGCATCCATTTGCCTACAAATGACTGAAGTTTTCTTAAGGCAGAGTAGTACTCCATTGTATATAAATACCACATGTCCTTTATCCATTCACCACGTATATTGTATTTTAAGCAAAATGAATTTCAGTAACAAGTTTCTGAATGAGATACATATTTTTCTTATATAACATTTAACTATATATGTTACTGGTAAGCACTTTTAATTTGTCCAAATTGTGGGAAAATTCATGTAAATAGGAGGGGAAAAAATTGTAGAATATTTTTAAAGGAAATAATATGCTCCTTCTTTGAAATTCATATATCACAAACTATAAAAATTTTGAAGGTCTTGTTTTAATGTATATGAAAGCATTCTTTAAACTATAGTTTAAAATTATTTATAAAAAACCTTACATGTTAATCATTTCCTTTGATCTATTTCACATTTTATCCACACTCTAAAGTAAACTCAGCTGCATCCAGATGTAAGTGTAAGGCATGTGAATCTGGGAGAGTTCAAACATGTGATGTTCTCTCCATTCATGTTTAAGGCTGGAACACTCTCAACCACATGACATGTTTTCTGTGACTTATTTACTACTATTCTTCAAAGTTCCTCAGGGTACAAATTCAAATTAGGTGACTTATCCAAAAAACGCTTCAAAGAACAGCGGATTGGGCTGTACCTCCACAGCGAGGCTACCACTCACTAAGAGTTTGTGCAGGCCAGGCAACATTTGATCACACACACGACTACACTTCTTATCTGATCAACCACATAACTAACTATACGAATCACGAGAACCCCAAAGGCAGCATGGCCTGTTTGGAAAGGACAGCTAAGCACCATGATGCAGAATGCACAGTTAGACTGTGAAGCAGTATCAGAAATAGAAAAACCACATTTCATTGTGTTTTTACTCTCATTTAAATGACGAATATCCCTCTGCGACAGCCGGTCCTGTTCACCCCAGTTTTCCACGGGAGGCTGAGGGTGCAGAGTAAAAAGCTAGAAATGGGCAAGGGGGCTGACCGGAGCTGCAGAGGCTGACCCCACCCGACCTTCTGCTGCTGAACATGACATGTGTCACTGCCAAACACTGACAAAGGGAGGGCTCAGAATACAGAATTTTCTTGTTGGAGAATAATTTTCCACTTTTCAATTCTTTAATGCTTGCAATTAAATTCTGGCTTTCTTTTCAGTTTTGTAAAAAGCCCTTGTATTATTAAATAATTTAAACTAAATCTGAAGACTACAAGCAGTTTTCAAACATGCCATGAAAGTATGCCAGCTTGCTGTGGTGTATGATCAAAGAAATCAGAAGGATGCCTTTTATCTGAGAATATCAAAGGCCACCAACTAAAAAAAGGCCCTGAGTTCCTATTACAGTGAAGAGAAATGCTGAGTCCACTGAAATCCAATCCAAGAATGTTGATACACAGGTAATTCACAGATATTATTACCTTTGCCTTTTGAAACTGGACCAGTCTCCAAGAGCTAGTCTTTGAAAAGCGTAACATACTCAATTAACCTGCTGCAATCACCAATCTTCCCTTACTGTTCTATACGCCACAGTTATCCCACACAACAGACATAGGCACCACAAATTTAGAGATTCAAACTGCACATCATAAATTATGGTGCTTTTTCCCTCTGTGGGAAACAACGGCTTATACTGTACAATACCTAGGATATGATAAGATAACAGAAGGTTTTTACGCCATTGAGCTAAATCACCAGCCTACAATAGCAGAAGTTTTTATGAGTCTTGATAAGAAACAGATTACAACTGAGAATAATGTGAACTGTAAGTAAAATGATATATTCAGCATTGCTTGAAAACGTTCTTCTTTTTGTATGTTATCTTTGAAAATTATCAGATCAGATTCTGTCCAACTACATTATGAGGTAGTAGGTGGCGAATCAACACATTTTACTTTGTAACAATGTTACCAGGCTATCATTTGCTATTTTGAAACAGTAAGACAGAAAATTGTTGATCCAGATATGTAACAAAAACTGAAGTTGAATGTAACAATATAACTTATACTAGAAACAAGATTCTCTATCAAGAAGTTAAGTCCTTGGACAACTTTTATCAGTCAGATAATCAGTAAATATTTGAGGTAATCTACAGTTCAAGTACAGCATTACATACTAGAAAGAGAGGAAGAGAGACAGTCAGTGTAAGAAACATATATAAAAAAATGAAGAAAGAAACAAAGATAGACAGACATATAAGCCAGGGGTTTAGTTAAGTGGCACAGTTCTTGTTTGGCATGTGTGAGGTCCTGAGTTCAATTCCCTATACGGACCCACCCTCCCAAAAATAAAGAAGTAACACCTATAGAGGCTAGAAAAGGACACAGATAATATAAGCCACAAAATGCTTGATTAAAAGCAAATTTAGGTGCCCTGGTCTTACCAAAGGAAGAGTGTGTAGACAGCAGATTGCACATTTCTGGGGATAAAGAAAGATTCCTTGCAGGGTAACATTCAAGTGAAGACCCAAGGGATGAATAAGATTTCTCTGAGTTAAAGGGGAATTTAACAAATTCCATGAAAGATTAAGGACCCACCAAGGTCAGAGTCTGTAGAAAGACTGGAAAAAGGACATTGTCCTTGGGCCTCTGCTGAGCTTCAGTAGAGTTTGGATTCTACCCAAAAGAAAAGAAAAGCATTTAAGGGATTTAAGGGTGTGCACAGGGGCAGTGGCTTGGCTTGAACATGCGAAACTCGGTGTGTGGGTCTGCAGGCCCAGGCATTCTGCACAAGTAAAAATCCAGGCTTTTCTTTATGGGGAAGCTAAACAAAGCCTGACATTGTGTAGAATAAAGGAGTACTCTGTTAAGTTCACCATTCTCCAGATTTAAATTACCATGTTTATGTCATCATCTTTAATAACTTGCATTTCAACAGCACTCGTGCAGCTTGAGATTTCTGCAGATAACTGATTAATGCCAAAACAGAATTGTGTCTTGGGCACACAGAATCTTAAAATTCTAGTCCACACCTCCCATAAGCTTGTTTAACTGCTAAAATCTTTGAAGGAAGAATCCCATTGACAGAGAAAGTATCAAAACATCAACAGAAGGAGGTCTGGTCAGAGCCTAATTAAGGCTTCCAATTGAGCGGCCAAACTAGGGCTCCTGTGTGTACTCATCCCAGCCCCTGCAGGCTTGGGAGCCCATGATTATCTATGGAGCAAAACAAATTTCCCCATGTTCTCTTCGGGGGCTGACGTTCAGGAGGCACAGGGGAGAATCAGCCTCAGAGCCACAGCAGAGATCCACTGCATCCAAAGCCCTTCCTTTGGATGCTATGTGGGCACCACAGGCATGGCTGGGGTTCAATACCAGAACAGATCTGAAAGGACGCACAACCTTCTCTGCTGAAATCTGACAGAAGCGAACAGGTAAAGCCAAGGCTACACTGAAGAAAGAATAGACACAAGTTACTAAGTCAGAGTTAGCTGTCCGTGAAGTACCACAATGAGCTCAGGTGTTCGGAAGGATGGCATCTACTTGAATCATGACTGGATTTTTTCACTTAAGGACTCCAGTGCTTCCTCTTTGTAAATTTCAAATGTGCTCCAAATTACATTTCCTCCCCTTGGCATGGAGCTTAGTGAATATAAATCTATTTCAGAACATACTCATTCTCTGGAGAAGCATTTTAAGATTTTCATCAAACACACAAACAGAAACTTTTCTCACCTCCACATGGAGGACACAATTCCACTGTCACAGTGACAACCTAGCACAGTGCTGGCCACCAGGTTTATCAATTCAAGATGTAGTCAAGGGATCGGACAGAATGAGAGTGGCAAAGCCCATGGGGTGGCCACTGGGAGGCTACAAATGGGCTTCCTGGAGGGTGAAGGTCCTTGTGCCAGTGCCTAACCAGCTCCTTTCTCAGGACAGACATGCACAGGACACAAGGTCAGGGGAGCAGTGCACACCCAGATCCCTGTGCTGCTGAGGGGGAAGGAGAATGCCTCTTTGGGGAGCAGATCCACTTGGCCCCGGGCTTCCGAGAGAAGGATAATCACATGACTAATATGAGGAACCTGTGAGCACAAATGCTTCCTTTGTTGTAAGCTCTTGCTTTGGGAAGCACAAGGACAACTCAGACCACTAACTGCCTCTTCCTACTTGAGGCTGTATTAGACCAACTGTTATTCTAACTTGAAATAGACTTCATTTTCAAAGCAGGAAATACTTTCTAACTCAAAATTAGACATAGTAAGGCTGAGAGACAAAATATCAAGTTTATCAGAAAGTATCTATAATAATGCATGTGTTGCTACCAGAAATGTAGCAGATAAAACCCAAAGAGCAGTCTTCCGAGGGCTGAAAGCCACTCACAGCCACCCTACAAGACAGGCGGTGTCTGTCCCATTCAGACAGACACAGGAACCGTGACATGTCACACAGCCAGAGTCTGAGCCCAGCACCTGCTCTGATTCGATCAGGGATTTTGTACTGAAACAGGAAGTCTGCTATGTAAAGTGTAGGTATTACTAAGGCTTGTTTACAGATGCCCCCCAAAGTCTCATGCAGTCACAGATGGGGATTTTCAGAGGTGGCTAGATCTAGAATGTGTGATGCTGGGATCAAGGCTGTATGATTACTAAATTAGTTCACTGATTGGTTTTGCTGTCTTCTGCCCACCATGAACTGTTTCTCCTCTGTGATGTTCCTGCCATGTCCACTGCTTTGGAGTCAGTCAACTCTGAACTGAAACCTATACAAACTGTGAGTCAAAATAAACTTTTCCTCTTATAACTTTGGCAATGAGAAAAGTAACTAACATAGGTGTCAGAGGTAAGCAGTGCTGAAATGACTTCAGTGCTTCTTTTTTAGCACATGGTCAAACTCTCAGCCTTAATCCAACTCCTGTTCTGTGGCAACAGACACTGACCATGGAAGCAATGCCAACTGCTGCTGCCTTTGGAAGATTCATGGACTCACAAAGAACACATCCTGTATTTCCACTGCTTTACCACTCTGCCCCAACCAACCCATGGACTCAGGCATAGCCTCACAGAAAGGCACGGAAAGAAGAATGCATGGTCCAGGGAAGGAGAACAACCTGCTCTGGCCAGAAGTTTACGGGAAAGAACAGGGAGACACATACGCACGGCCAGTCTGCACTGGGAAGCCTAGCACCAGCTCCACTGAGCCCTCTGAGTTGATTTCTGAATCCCATGGAGTCACTGCAGGTTTTTAAAGGGGACAAGAAATGCAAAAGGGTATTTTAACAAAATTAATCTAGCAGATCTTTTAAAATGAATTATGAGAGAAAGAAAAGCTGTGGGAAAAACAGGCAGGAAATACCACAGCCTCTTAGCAATCAGATTCCACATTCACAGATTCAGTTGTCCCCAAGCGATCCACAAATGGTCTCATTTCTGATTTTTCTAGAGCACAGAGCTCTGAGATCAGTCTTTGCAGGCAAGCTGTGAGCCAGTACTGGGCTCTGCTTCCTAAGGAAGTCGATTCCTCCCCTGGACCAAGGTCCTGCTCTCAGTTCCGCTCACCAAGTGGTAGAAGGGTTTTTGACAAGAGCCACACCCTGAGTCACACCGGATGCACAAGTAGGCAAAGTATTGCTGGGCAGAAAGGAGATGGGGTCTAAAAGCCTGAGTTCCACGCGACAGTCCTTGGGAATGCTGTGGTGTTTTGTGCTTTCCCTGCCCAGGGCATTTGTGCCAGGAAGGAGGAAGTAGAAAGTTAACGAGAAAATGAGACATGTGGGACTTCAGACCTGGCTAGAGATGCTTATAGGAGACAGGAAAGGAAGGCAGCTTACCAAGGCACTGGTCTGGACAGAGTTCTGACTATGGGGTCCTCTGAAGCCCGCCACTCAGAATCCCATCCTTCCACTCTTTAATGATGCAGGCTCAGGATACTCTGATTCCTTGGCTTCCAGATTCAGATGTTTATGAGCCCTGAACAGTTCCCAGGATGTACATAAAAACCCTCATCTTCAGGAGCAGTTTCCAGGTGGTCCCATTTCCAGTGAGTGCCTGAGATCTGTAGTGCTGCTCCATCCATTTCAGAAATGGCATCCCATTCACACATACCAGGACTGGGAGAGGCCATGGGAAGGGACTTGAAAACATTTTTCTTTTTTATGTTTGTTTTGTCTTTGTTTTGCCTTTGCTGTGCAGACAAAGCCTCAAGGTAACACATTAAAGTCATGAATTCAAAGTGAAAAGCAAAGAAAATCCACCAGAAGCCTGAGGCCTGCAAGTGAGAATGAGTCTTGAGAACTATTCACAATGACAGAGTCACCCTCTCCCTGTGCCCTGGCTGGTCCTGGGGCTCACTGCTTCCTCCCCAGCAGAGGACAGGGGAGCCGCTGTAAGGAAGTGGCTTTCAGATAATACCAAAAGGGAGCCTGACAAGGAGAAAAAAGCTTAAGCAGCAAGCAAGGAGAAAAAGGCACACTTAGAAGAAGAGGGACTCTTTCATTTAAAGATTATTCCTGAGGTTCACAGAGAAATAGACAAGGAAGAGGCTCTCCTTCCAGTTCAAGGTGCAGGACTGTGGGCCCCTGCACCACACCTCAGGTGAAAGCTGAGGGCAAATAAGTACTTAAACCTGAGGACGTGATGAGTCAAGCTGCTCTGGGCCTCAGTGACCTCCACTGCACCCTTTTTGTATGGGTTGTTGCTCCAGAAATGTATCTGCATGAACCGGTCAGTCACAGTGCTCCATAGATACACACCCAGTCTGTATGTTCCAGGAAGACTCTGCAGTTTACCATCAAGAGGACGTCACTCTTCATGTGTGTCATGCAGGGTGAATGGGGGTGACAGAGAACACTGTGGTGCATGGAAGGCTGAACCACATCAGTGTCATAGTATCCACTTAGGTCACCTTCACACTCCCGGATGAATGAGGAGAGCAAAGGCTGGACATGTTGCGGCTTCCATGGTGGCCACAGTAGCTGGGCACTGTACTCTTAGCATGGCTTTTGACGTCTCACAGTTCCCTACAGCAGGTCCCATTGTTGTCTCCCCTGCTGATGAGAATTTGAGGCTCTGGAGTTTTAGTAGGCAGCCCAAATTCTCCAGGGGGCAATGTGGCCATCTGGCCACGACGGGAAGGATGCTACATCCCAGTGTAGGGCTCAGCGGGGCTCCCCAGCAGGAAGCGGGAACTGCAGAAGAGGCGCATCCTAGGCACTCGTTCCTCTACCCACCTCGGGCCCCAGCAGGTGTCGTTTCCTCTTCTTTTCTCTCCTGGTGTCCGCAGGTCCAGCTGTTAGTCCTCTGCCCAGCCCAGGGTCAGAGCAGTGGTCAGCAGGGCTCCTCTGCCCCCATGGTCACTGGGGAGGACAGCAGGGACAGTGTAGAATCCATACTCCCACCCAGGAGACAGGTGAGACATGCAACACATTTCTTACCTCAGGTTTTCTGGCTGTGTGGATGGGCCTGGCTGCAGGCATCAGCAGGAAAACAGCTTGTTTAGGAATGGCCAACAAGGTCTGGTGATCAGCCGTATTTTTATTAGGTAAAATAGACTCAGAAACCCTCATGATGCTTCTAGTCTTAAAACTGTTCTTTTGCAATGTACTGAATTGTCACTACTTTAACAACCTGGGGAAGACAGGCCCATTCCAGTACTGAATAATTCCAGAAAGAAAATTTTCAAAAATGTACATTAATGGATGTAGGGCCAATCCTAAAATAGGTTCTGAGCAGGACTGCCTCTCTCTGCTTGCTCCAGATACCTGAAATATATACATCAAAACCATCTGTACACAGAAATGGGGCCACGGCTGGGGGCGGTATTATTCTTAGAGCTACAAAACTGGAACTGTCTGTAAAATATTCTATGTAATTTTTACTGAAGAACCCAACTGAAAACATTAATGCATATATCAAGGTGGCAATCAAAACAGGATAAGGTGACAACCACCTTAGTAAGTAGAGAAGGAAAATGAAAAACATAATAAAAAGTAGCAAAGCCCACTGGGCAAGCTGCCCATGAGGTGCACTACTTTGGAGTGTGCCAGTAGGGAGGGGATTTTGTCTTGTGTGATAAATAGTTGTTGAAGTTCTCATGAGTTGAGGTGTGTGATGAATCATGCTATAGAGATTACGAAGCCAATGTCTCCGATTCGGTTATATAGCACTGCTTGAAGGGCTGCTGGGCTTTTGGTAGTCATAGGTGGAGGCCGTAGAGAGGTATTTTTACTATGAAAGCTATTATGCATGCCAATCATATCATGTTGCTGGATCAGGTTGTGAGTGGTAATGTACTGTTATAATTGAATAGGAGGAAATTTAGTGAGCCTAGGGTGTTTGCCAGGCTGTGCACTTTCCTACTGTGGTCAGCAAAGCCATACATGAGGATGGTGATGGTGATGGCCAGCTCAACTCTGAGGCACCATTTCAGCATGGAGCACCAACAAGGAATTTTGATAGTTAATAATTTGACTTACATTCTGCAAACAATGTACCCTTGTGGCACACTCTTTTCATCTGAAGAAGCAAGGAGATGGCCAAGATATCTTGGTGTCCAGCACTTAAATATTTATCTACCTGGCCCACATTATTAACTTTAAATTTATGTACAAATAAATCTCTGTGAGTCAATCATGCTGGACACATGGAGAAGCAGCATTGCAGGCAACCATTGCCAAGGTGTTTTCTAGAAAAGCCATTTCCTGCACAATGACTACTGGTTCCGTCATTAGTTTCTGTGAAATCAGATTCTCCTCTGAGCTGCTTAAAACCCACGCACTTCCCCGAGTAGACACCTTTGAACTGCTCTGCCTTAGCAAAAAAGACGGCTTACTTCTGATGTCTATCAATCCATAAGCCATAGTGTTTTTGTATCCTGAATGCACTTAACATATTAAAATATTTTAAAATCAAACAAATAAAGATGTTCTTTAGAATATATTGATGAAGTTATCAAAATAGACAGTAAGAAGTGAGGTTTTGAAAATAGTAAGAGATAATAATCTCAGGAAATTTAATCTGTTAACATCAAAAGAAAATCTGAATCCTTGTAGTTCAAAATAACAAGTCAGAATTCAGGGTTTCTTTTTCTCCTCTGCAAAAAGAAAAAGTAGTATTTTATTGATTATTTGAAGAACCTTCCTCCATCACAATGAAGTCAATCATCTTTGAATTGTTTCACTAGGTGCCATAACATGGTATCATACATTAGACATTTTTTCAGGCAATAATGTTGGTATTTAATGAAATTAAACAGATTGCCTTGGTGTTGCTATGGGAACATTTATCAGATGGCAAGGGACTGGCAGGAAAGACTGAAGACAAATGGGGAAAGATCTGTCAGTGTTAGAAAACTGGCTGTCCTGAGAATCATTCCAATTCAGATGTTATCAAAAAAATGTTCAGCTGACAATTACAATTTTATATATCTGAAAAACTTCTTTTAACACATAAAGGTTAAAAGTATGTAGATGTGCAATACTGGGTGAAGGATTCTGAACAAATTCAAGTATAGCTGCAAGTTTTTGAAGAACCCAGGCAAAGGAACAGATCGAGTCCATAGGAACAAGCACTTTCATTTGTTCCCAGAACCCAGAACTCACTGGGCCTGCACGCGTCTGCCCAGAACCCAGAACTCACTGGGCCTGTATGCGTCTGCCCAGAACCCAGAACCCACCTGCATGTGCCTGTCTGGAGCACACAGGTTTACATTCTCCCACCACAAGCACAGATCTGTACGGATCCTGGTTACACCTGTGTTCTGCAGGATGATTCTATTTTGATAGCCTAATATTTCTTAAGAAGAAGAAAACATTAAAAGGTAATGTGTATTCATTAGCTTCTTCTCTCATGCTTTGTGGAAAATACATGACCTTTGACCCAGCCCTGAAAATGAATTTCTCAGCCAGGGAATTACAGGGCTACAGAAAGTGCATCTGGTTGACAGCATCTTGTCCTGGAATGAACACTTATCACTGGCAAATGTGGCTTTGCCTCCCTTTCCAGGGAGTCCTGTAGTTTGCACTGGAAAGAAGGCCTGTTTAACACTGCCTCAGCATGCTACTGCTGCTCTGTCACCAGTGCTGGAGCCCAGGAACCTGGGTCCCAGGCCATCCAACAGGCCAGGGTTCTAGGCAAGGGGTAGGTTCTCTCTGATGTATGAGAGTGAGGGAGGCCAAACTCCTCCCTGACACTGGCATGGGTGCCACCTGGGGCTTCCGCAAGTGCTCACCTGGCTAGCGATGCACGGTATCCTGGCTGGGGAAGGTGGAGTGGGGGACTTGGGCAGGGGTCTCCTGCAGGCAGGTGTGGGTGTCGCACAGGTCCCCGGACTTGAGTACACCACAGCACAGTGAAGGTAGCAGCAACCAAACCTGGACTGTGCCCCTGCCCACTTCCCTGCAAGGAAGACCCGGCTTCAAGCTCTGTTCGTTTCTGTTCTCTACCACTTAGACTTCTGGCCCCAAGCCCTGTATCTCAACAGAGCCCAGATAGCTGAATCCACCAAACTTCAAGACACCCTGATGCACAAGTCCAGGCAAGGCTGTTTCAGGGACCATGGCAGCCAAGTGTATGTGGTGGTCCTGCAGGGCTTCCCTGAGGATGTGCATGTCCTCACACCCTTCCTCACCCACGCCACCCTCCAGGGCTCATGGTGCCTTGCCGGGTGGATTCTTTCACTCTCCTCCCCCTGGATGTGGGACAGGCCTGGGCGTCAAGGAACCCCCGCTCCGGCTCTGGGACACACTCTCTGCCTATCTGCCATCCTCCTCTTCTTCCTGAGCTATCTCTGAGTCCATGTACTACATTTCAAAGATTCTGCTTAAATTCAGGTATAGCAATGGGTAAATCAGACTTCACACTCCTTGTTAGTCTGCTGCAGAGACCAGAACAGAATTTTTAATGGGTTCCAGATTAGTTCTCAGGTCTATATAGACATTCAGGATTAAATAGCTCTGAATAAAACATCAAGTTTTCCCATGATCTCAGGAAGAAAGGATTTTAGTATTTGAAATTTCACACCCAGGCCTTTGTTCCTACTACTTATAAATGTCCGTTGGAACCCATGTGGAAACAACCAGAAGAAAATGTTGGTAGAAATGTTCATTCATATAAAGCATATTTATATAATTTAATTTACTAAGTATCAAGTTTCCAGTTTACTAAAATGATCAAAAGCAATGCAAATATACAAGTATAGTCAGATAAACTTCTCTTCATTTTTTCTCTTTTTTCTATGAGCTAGAGATTAGCACTGACTTGGGATGGGTTGGGGTGAAAGGTTCTGTCCAGTGATCTACCCAGTATGGGAATCCCTGGAAAATGATCCGAGATGGTTATCTGACCTGGGGAATCTGCAATCACACAAAACAACAACAAATTCAACCAAAGCAAAGGCAGCTTATCTCATATTAGATGGCGTTTAAGAGCAGAAAGCATTTCCCTGCACCTCTTTTAAGGTTAAAGGGTGCTGCACATTAATTTTAGAACAAGAACAGACAAAGGAAGAGAGATATCTCACATTTTTTTTTTTAATCCTTGGAGAGTCTTTCAAACATTTCAGGCTGAAATAATGCCACTTTGATATATAAAATAAGTTCACTAATATTCTATCTACAAACAGTGAAGTACTTGTTCCACCAATTTGTCTTCTTGCACGTCTTCCAACAGCCACGGGAACAAGAACTGGAAAAGAACTGGAAGTTGTTGGCCCTTTCATGTGCTTCACAGGGCTCCTTATCAGTGTATCCAATTGAGTAGTATTCTCAAGGCTTGAATTTTGATACAAATCCTTTTTCTTGGTTGCTTTACCAAAGAAGAAAAACCCTTGAACTGATACTGCTCCCTCTGCTAATGTCTAAACTGTCCAAGCAATAGAAAACTTAGGTATGCACACCAACAAAATGTTCTCATCTCCAGAGAACTGGCAACACGTGCACAGAGAATCCTTTATAAATCAAAGGCGTTTTGCGTGACTTAAAAAGGAGTTTACCAAGTCATACTACTGATGTGCACTCAGATTGCCTTAGCTTTGTTGATGTGAGACTTGGCCAGAGATCAAAAAAAAAAAAAAAAACTTAAGTATCAATGAAATGACTTCTGTGTTAGAGACATATCTCGTGTGCTCAATCAACAGAAAAGCCGGGGTGCAGGGTGCTGGATGAGCAGTGGATGAAGAGGGCAGACTGGTACACTGGTTAAGTCCAATTTTAAACTGCAGTGGGCTGATAAGGACCAGTGAGGCCAAAGCTCGAGCCAAATGAATCTGAATTTGCATGACATTCTGACTTAAAAGCATTTTAGGATGACACATGCACAGCTATTTGGATAACTTAATAAAGTTCTTCTAGGTGACACATTAATATTCTGCTCTCCACAGGGAACTGGACATCAGTGTACTTATTCCCTTTGACCTCGGTGAGGCTAAATCAGCGAAATTTTCCTTTCCCTTCACCAGGCACTACCTCGGCCTTTCTCCAGTACACAACCTTCTGTGTCCCTGGAGACCAGCACAATGGGCATGTCCTCTGCCCGCCTCAGCGGCCTTGACCGTCAACACCCAGTTCCAACACAGATGCTTCCTCCTTACTCAATTTAGCCCACTCCTTTCAACTCCTTAGAATACTCTCTTGTCCCCAAAGAAGTTTTTTTGAGGGGTGCTGAATTTCCTGAAATTAATTCTCATAGTCTACATCACATTTGCTAGTGGGAAGCTCAACACTGGGATGTTTTCTTTCCTAGCTTAATTCTGAATAAATGTTTAATTACTCTTTATTACATTTTTAGTACTCTGGATTTCCTAGGAGTTACTACTTTCCATGAAACAAATCATTCAAAAAATTGCTAGGTTCGTCATTTGCAACATGAATGAAAGTCTTCACTTCCAAAGGTTCCAAGCAACAAGAGCATGAACAGGTTCATTGGTTGTGACTTGTACTGTGCATTTTTTTTAAACACACTTGAGAGTTGCCTACATTGAGTGCAAAACTCTGATTTCTTCCCATGGACTATGAGGGAGGTGACAGCACAGGAGGTGGAGTGAGACACAGGGCTAGGAGGAGAGGGGCAACTTACAAAACTGAGCATAAGGCCTGATCCTAAAGCTGCCTGGTGAATCCTCATGGCACTTTCCACCTGGACTTATTGTAGCACCTGGAGAAGGTGCTCAGCAGACAGTGAGTCCTGGAGTGAGTGGTGAGGAGTCTGAGCTACTGCACATGGCCATGGGGCTGCATCCTTCACTGCGCTCAGGGGCACTCTTCTCTGGGGTCCCATGACACCGCCCTGCCCTGCATCCTGCCCACCATGGGAGGGGAAGGCTGACTTTACCCTAAGCAGAACCTGCTGAGATCACTAAGATCCAACAGGCAGAGGAAGAGATGGTCCCGTCCCTGCACCTGGCTTGTGTTCCTTACTGCCTATGAGTAGGGGGCTCACAGCCCACTGTCTAATCTGCTCAGCCTATTGTCACAAGCCACTCCAGAAAGGCTGACCTCGTGAATGCCCTCAACCCAAAGCACAGTAAATCTCTGTGTGAGTGCGGCCTCTCTTCTGTGAGGAATCTGTACCTTTCTACTATCTAACCCAGAGCCTTCAAGAAAGACTAACTCAGAAGTCACCAGCCAAGTCTCCAAGATGCTGTGACATTTATCCTCTGGGGTTTGGGAAGGCAGCATCCATGGTGAACAGACTGCATTTCACGGTGAATGTGAGGGAGTGGATCCCGAGCAGGGGCACTGAGTTATCAACAGGTCGAGGTGTTTGGTTCTGCCAACATCTGCAGAAATCTGCCTATTTATACTTTGCCATGGACTTGTGAGCTCACTTGTTCTCTGCCACCCTGGACACAGCCCATTTCAGAACCACAGGGCACATGCACAACTTTGAACAACTCTCACAGTAACTTAAGATTTCTGATTTGCCAACCAAAATCACAGAAGAATAGAAACCTTGAAACAAACTGCACAAAGCTGTCGCTTAATGCATCAAGACATCTTTACCATAATTACAAAAAACTTCACAAAAAAGTGGAAAAATTCCACTTTTCTTGTTCAAAATTCCCATGGGGAGTAAAAGCTGGAGTATGCTGGGAGTCCCTGGTATGGGAGCTTCCCACTGCAGACCCTCCCGGTGAAACTCATTCTGGTCGTCCAATGTTGTAGTTAACCACAGACTACACACAGAGCAGTGGACAGAATGAAACAAAAGCCACTAGTGTGCTATAACAAGTAAGGTAGAATTTAACTAGCAGGAAAGGAGCTGGGGCTGGAAAGACTACCACACTGGAGTAGAGCGAAAGGTGCTAACAAATAAGTAAATAAAAACAAGGCATCTGTTTGCCAGAACCTTTGTCCTCTGTGTTTCTGAAGCTTTCCTGGATTTCTATATGAGAATTTTATGTTCCTGTGTCTCTCTAGAAAACTCGCACACAGGTGATTATTCATCCTTCATAGCCCTCCAGAAACTCCCTAAGAATCATTCAGATTCGTGACCCTGACTCACTGAACACCCACCCACTCTCTGCCTGCACAAATAGAACACTAACATAAGTCTCGGTCCTCAGGGAGCTTACCTTCTACTCCAGTCAAGCTTGTTTTGGAAAATAATCATTGTGGTGCTTAACAAAATAAAACTTAAATTCTGCAGAGGAAAAAGTATCAGTTGGATCTGGAAGGAATCCTCAGTATTTCTTGCTTTGCTGCTCATGGATCACCTGGTGGCCAGCAGCAAGCAGAGCTAGGACACCCTCGGCGGCACTGGGAAACTGTCTGTTTCACCTTCCAGTAGGAGCCGGGGTGCCCTGTGGAGCTCTGGCTCAAATCTCCTACAACTGGGTCTGGCTATGCACATCACCACAGGGTCTCTAGCTGCTTCTCAGCCGCACTGCAGCCCAAGACCATGGTCCTTGACAAACTCTTCTGGAGTTAAAAGCACAGCCAAAAACCATGAGTAGAGGAGAGGTGCTGAGTTCTACTGACAACTGTCATGGAAACGACCCCCCCCCCCCGCCACGGGGCCTTGATGTGCACTCCTCACGGGCCCGGCAGCTGTGCGCGGTCGCCTGACATGCCCTCCCTCAGCCCCTGCCGAGCCATCCTGATCCTCGTTCTGTAGGAAACTTGGTCACAAAGAGTGAAGTGCCAAGGCCAGGGAACCCAGGGCTGGAGTCAGGACCCTGCCACATGATGCCCACCTGCCAATGCCCTGTCACCACGAGGAATTCATCCTGACAATTCATCAATGTACCAATTAATTTGAGAAACAGACAGGTATTAACAGGCAAATGCTTCTCCATCCTTTGCAAAACTTACCATGGGCATTGTGTAACATGTTTAATTCTAATTTCTGCTAGGACTTTGGGATCAGAACATGGCTGTGTCTCTAGTTCACTGGATACCCCCACACTGAACACAGTACCTAAGCCTGGTAGGAATCAGTAAGCACCTGTGACTGGGTCAGGATGAGGACAGCTACGCAACAGGTGTGCACTTCTTGCTGGGGCACCTTACTGTGACCAGGCTAATTCAGAGCCTTTCTGATCTACCAAGGCACTCCTCAGCTTTCACAAGAAACCTGACTGGCAGCACAGATGTTTTCACTGTGTTTCGTGGCCACAAATCCTCAGCAGCAGTGTGCCTCAAAATCCACCCTCTACTGTCCAAACCCCAACTGTACAGCTGGGAAGATCCGCATCTAGGGCCATTGCTGCTACTTCTGTGTCCTTGGGCGGGCCAGCTCTTAAGCCTGCTGGCCTTCAGCTATAGCCTCTGTGAGGAGAAGCACTTCTGTGTCTTGCTGCTTATCCACTGATGTATTCCAAAATAAAGAAGAGCGCCTGGAACAGAGCTGACATGAAATCAACTGCTGAACGGCCCTTGGTATGAAAACTATAGGAAAGCCCAAGCACTGGGGCTGACACAGAGTGCCAGTCACAGTCCCTTGGGACTAATGTCCCTACACTGCTGTTCCAACCTCCCTTTCCCTTCAAAATCTAAAAAGGGACTATTTGTTTCCCTTTCCCCTTTCAGATTCCTTAGGAGCACGTGTGGCCCGGCCCCTCTACAAGTCCTGGGAGGCTCCAGTCTGTTTCTTTGAAATCGCCTGGGCCTGGCTCACGAATGTGGGGTAGGGGGCAGTCTGTAAATCAGGTCAGACTAGCTCACATCAGAGTCCATTTGTTTTCTCTTTCCCAAAAGACACGTGAAACACGAGACTGTTAGTTCACCATTCTAAATGCCACTTAAATACATTTATAATGATCCTGTAAAAAAGGTCTACAAAATTCTAATACTCCTTTATTTTCAAAATGCAGACTAATAAAATCAATTGGCTGCATAGTCAGACGTTAGGTTTCTTTGTACAAAACAGCGGCCTGGATATTTAAACCCAGTGTTCCCAGATGTGCAGCAACCCAGGACCCACGGAGATTGGGAGCCCACGCCAGACTCCACTCTGGGTCCTCTGGCTCCTGGGCAGGGCTGAGCCCCCAGCCTGTGCACAAGCATAGATGTCAGTCCCAGCCTCTGGGCTTAATGGGGCAGGGATCTGCCTTATTTTGGTGGGGAGATGTTAAGGGGAGTTTAGGCATGAATGTCACAGATCTTTTCACAGGATGAATACAGGGAGGCGTGGAGGGCAGTCAGTCCTTCAGTGCATGGCAGGAGGGAGAAGAAACCCTTTCTGATGGGCTGACATGGAAGGCTTCACAAACCTGCTGGCTCAAAACTTGGATGCTGAGAAAAACATTTGCAAAGCACTAGGCGATTCCTAGTTATCCCCAGTTCTAGCGTTGCCACTTTACAGATGGTATAGAAAGAGCCTCACTGTGTTCATCCCACACCCTTGTCCTCTGTGTAAGGGCCAGTGGGCCAGGGTCACACAAAGACAGCAATGTAGACACACACTGCGAGGCTGGGTCTCTGCAAGAGGGGTTTTAAATAGTGATTTGGCAGAGATGTTTTCCATGAAAACAATTTTAAATTTTTTGATCAAAACAATTCCAGATTTAATAGTTAGCTAAATGAGTATAATAATTTCACAACAATAATGATGCCAATGCTATTAACAATCCTTACTAAAATGACAGCATGGAGAAACCATCCACAAAGTGCTACAGATGTGTTTAATAGAGTCGCTCCTGTTTTAGAGAGAAGGCCATCTCACTGCAACATAAGGGACATGGACAGTAAGCTGCTTGAGTGAAAAGACAAGCAAAGCTAGGATTTGAGCTTAGATCGACCCAAGGACAAAGCAACTGCTCTTTTTTATACGCATGATCTTCAAAACAAACAGAAATAACACTAGAGATTGTTTCATGGGGGCTAGAGGAAGGGAGTACAAAAACCACACTAACATAGGAAGAGGTTTGCATGCCCAGGTTTGCATCTGTCCTGTAGGCAAGGTCTCAAATGAGCCTGAGCACTCCTTCATGTAGAGGTAGAATGAGGGGCGCTCAGCAGTGCACACATTTCCCAATTCTCTTTCCAAGGTTCTCTGTTACAGGGAAGGGAGCTTTCATTCAGTTAGCCAGGGGTTCCTCTCTATGTTATATTTTGAGTTTTGTATAATATTCCATTAAAAAGATATGCTACTAAAAACTAGTTTGAAAATCACTTAATAATCATTACACTGTCTAGCTTTGATATTTTATACTCTATTCAACACAGGATTTTTCAGTAAGATTGGGATCTTCAATATTATTTATTTACTATTAGCTTTTCAAAAGCATGAGCCTAAGAGCAGTGTTCTAAATAAAGTGACAATCAAACAATTTAGTGGATTAACCTTTTCTATAAGATATCACAAAATTAACTGAAGATGAGTGATGGTTCGCCAAAGAGCAAAGACTTAGGGATATTTTATTTTTTAAAAGGAGACTTAAATTTCATTGTATTCACACAATCTTATTAACTGGTTGAAAGCTTTCCTAAAATATCTTTTCAGTTAAGTACACTTACTCTCAAGAACACATGAAAGTTTTGTGTATTTTGAAATGCACTTCCAGGACAACAGGAATAGAAAGTTTGTATAAGCCTGAGTGTAAGATTATACATGCTAAGAAGTACTCATGTACCAAGACATGTGCCCTTCTTGATCTAAACGAACCTTAAAAAGACACAAATTCTAAGTCTGGGTAGGGTGAGTTCCCAGTTGGTCAAGCAACTTATGAAGTAAGTGAGGAAGAGAAAAGGAAAACTGGTACTCACAGAGAGGACTGCTCCAAACACACGTCCCTCTCTAGGAGGTGACACTGACACACCGAGGACAGGACACACAGGCACAGAGAGTCAGTGCAGGCTGAGGTCTGAATCCAGTACGGGCTTGCGACCCAGGGCAGTGCAGTGAGGAGGGGAAGATGCGGGCCAGACAAGGCCTGGGACACACTTGGGGCTGCAGCAGCAATCAGAGAGCACCTGACAAAGAGGAGAAGAGGAGATACCACTCCAGGAAGCAAATACTGAAGTGAAGACTAAAGAGAGGAAACCAGGAATCCTCCAAAGAAGGTGAATGACACCATCCTGGTTTTGGGAGCCATTGCAACAAGAAGGGGCCTCTAAAGAAACAGGTGTTACAGCTGAGAGATGAACTAGAACATGGAAGGTGACAGCTTGGATCGGGGCACAAGTGCCCTGCACTTGCTGGCCACTCACCGTGTCACCAAGGAAATGTGCCTATCTGGCTCTGTTACGAATGCTGGCTCAGCCAGAAACAGCTAAGCAGCCGTGGTCTTGGGTGGGAAACACCTTGTTTCCTCAGGTTAAGAAAGAGGCGGGCGAGACCTCAGCAAGCAGTGGGCAGATCGGCACCTGCTGCACAGGTGCATATGTGATGGATACAGCTGATCCTTCACACAGAAGACAAAAGATGTTCCATTTTGTCCTCCTCACAGGAAGCAGTGTGGGGAGACCTCAGGTAGACCCCTGGCTAGCCTTCTGGGGTTTCCTCAAACCTAGCTATCTTAGGACTGAAAACGTTTTGAGATAAGCATGGCTCCCTCCGAGGGAAATGTTCCCAGCAGTCAAGCAGGGGTCAACACTGGATGGATAAACATCACACCTTGCAGACATTCCCTCTACCCTGCTGCTGCCACTGGACACAGGAGGCCAAGAAAGCCCCACCTCAGGGCAAAGCATGATGTCACAGAGAGGAGCATAGGAAGGATAGTCTGTGTGTTTTCAGGTCAGCAGACTGTAGAGAAGCCCAGATCTGTTGCTGAATTCACAATGGCAGTTAGAAGGCACTAGCTGTATATGAACACACTACATTCTAACAAAGTCTAGAGTGATCATATTGCAAGAGCAACACTAACATGGTGAAGAGGTTAAAAAAAAAAAAAAAAAAAAACCAGTGCTTCCTGTTGCCCTTCTAGAGGAAACAGATAACAGAACAAGAAGTGCAGAGGACAGCCAGGTTCTGGTCAGTGCAGCAGGGACAGCTGTGTGTGCCAGAGAACCCCACTGGCTGTGTCAACTGGCTGAGCTTCCTATCTGAGGGTCAGGGGCTGTGGTGTCTCTAGAACTCTTCCAAAACCAAGGATGGGATTGCACAGCAGGGAAACAGTCATAGCAAAAGTCCCAAGGGAGAGGGGCAAGTCATTAGCTCTTAAGAACAACCAGAGACAAGAGAACAATCATGGAACTGTGCATTAAATAACTATGACAAAGATGAGACTGCTATAAAATCTTTACTCCTGAAAAACCACAGGGAAACATAGCCAACATTCAATAAAGCATCAGTAACTATGACATACAAGAATATCTTACTAAAAGTCATCAATCTATGAGGTATGAAGATACAGTAGTACCTAGGTTCATGAATTTACCTCATCCCATGATTCTGGAATAGATGGCCACATTTATGTTTGTGCAGGAAAGGTAGCCAAGGTTGTGTTTTGTCACCAGATGCAGAGTTTGCAAACAAAAACAAAATTTTTCCAAATGCTTCTGTTGGTGAACTAGATTGTATGTAAGCAAAAGCATGAGTGAACTGAAGTACTTTCTAAGTATCTTTAAGATAAGTGACCAAAATACAGTTAATGCTGCTGCTAAAGTAGAGAAGCCAGGTTTGCAAAAACCCCACAATCTGTCCCCATCCACCTTATTCACTGAATCTGGCGCTCTGTGAGGTCTGACTCCTCCCAAAAGTCAAAGTGACTACCAAAGGGGAGTGTTTGGAATCAATTTAGGACATTGAGGCAGCCACAACAAGATGTTCATGAAAGAGGACTTCCAGACCTGCTTCAGAAAATGACAAGAATATTGGGATAAATGTGTTAGAAGTGAGGGAACATATTTTAAGGGAAATTAATGGCAATGTGCCTTTTATGGTATTAAGTTTTTTAAAATTTAAGCATTCAACTCATTTTCTCTACCATACCTCATATTCCCTTTTCACCATACACTTTTCTACAGCCACAATAAAACAGCTCCAATTTAAAAGCTGTTGATTCACTCCCTTGTATAACAATGTAAAGAGTATACATGTAAAAAAAAAAAAACATTTTGATGAAACAGGCCAAACAGAACTGCATTTCTTTAAAATAAGACTGTATTTAAGGAAAAAAGAAAACACAGGTGTGGAAAGAAAACTGGAAGCATATATGTAATACAGATGATATAAATTACAGAAATTTTCTGAATACTGAACTTACAGGAGGGCTGCAGATGTGGCCACTGGTAGAGCTCTTGCCTTGCATGCACAAGGTTCCATCCCCAGCACCACAAAAAACAAAACAACAAAAAACAAAACACAACTCACAGAAATAAAACTGGAAGCTCTCTCTGTTGAGGCAACTGAGACGGCAGGAAGCTGAATCACACAAAAACCATAGGTGAGGCTGTCTCCTTTGAGACAGAGGCACAGTGAGGGTTGGCAGGAGGAAACCCTGAACAACGCTAATCAAGTTTCGAATTAAGGCATTCATTTTGAAGCCATGCAGTAAGAAATACACTCAGAGAGGCAATGCCGGGCAGGGCATCAGGCTCACTAGGAACCCTCTCCATGAGTTACAGGTGAAAACGCCAGAGCGGGCCAGCTGGGGATCCCAGAGCCCTCCAGCCCTGGTCAGCCCTTCCACTTCACACAGATTGATCAGTGCTGTTACTGTCACTCTCCTTTTCCTGACAGTTCAGAGGAAAGATTTCCTGCTAGACAAGAAGATCCCAAATGAAACTTACTTTTACTTGGAATCAAAATGTTTCAAAAATGAGTCAGACAAAGGACAAATAGTGGAATTCAGGCACCAAGGAGGCACAATCAACAAAATAGTAACAACAAAATAAGGAAGCGTTTAACTTTAACAGTTGAAATTTTGAATTTTGTATCAGAAACTATGTTAATTTCTCATTTGCACCAAAAGGCCAAATACAAAGTACTGAATATATCAGAAAATGTTTGATGTTTTTTTAAACCAAGAATAAGTACTAAATTTAGCAGACAAAAATAATCTCCAAGCAATGGCTAGGCTCACCCAGAGTGGGCTGCTACTCAAAGAGACACGTGATGTTTCTCTGCTGCTAAACACAGGTACATCTGTGTCTCTCTTGTGGAAGGTGTGGGTGTTCGTGTATACCTGCATCACTTACTAGTGATAAGTGATAACTCGCTCACTGAGCTTCCCTAGGTCTGTGGTATGTGAAGAGCTCTTCAGGCATCACCTCTAGTCTCGCCAGGCCCTGGGTAGAACTTTCAGCCCTGTGCCACACAGTAGAGCTTTGCTCATGCTGAGCTGTTTATACAACGTGGACAACGAGACTCCATCACGTGGTGAAATCGCTCAGTCTTAACCTGTGCACGGGCGCCATGCCACACACACTGCCCCGAACCCCCAGCAG
Organism: Hydrochoerus hydrochaeris; assembly: GCA_004027455.1. Taxonomy (NCBI): domain Eukaryota; kingdom Metazoa; phylum Chordata; class Mammalia; order Rodentia; family Hydrochaeridae; genus Hydrochoerus; species Hydrochoerus hydrochaeris. The sequence goes on from PVLA01000055.1 coordinate 633,352, forward strand.
TACGCCTCCAGACTCACCCACCGTCAGGGGAGACAGGACTGCACTGCAGCCCGTCAAACAGACCAGGACACGCGCAAGTGTGCAACCCTGTGAGCCTGAATCAAACCTATTTCTCTATTCTGACACAAACAGTCTCTGCACATGGCAATTTCTTTGCCCTTCACACTCTCGCTGCATGCACAGGTCCATGTACATGTTATGTGAAAACAGCTGGCATGCAGGACTGAAGACACCCACACTTCCACTTTCCTTCCCATCTGAATGCCCATGCTTTACTATTTGCCAGTAGTGCAGTGAATACCCAACAGCACTGGCTTGAAACCTTGATTAATTAAAACAGAACCCCAAAATCTGCTCCACATAACAACTGTCTTTACATTTCAAACATTTATTTAAAACCATGATCATTACTGTGCCTACAATAATATATTCCACCCAGCAAACACAGCCATACAGTCTCCTATTGACTCTCCTGGTCAGATTGTGTACTTCCTGTCCCCTGGGCACATCTGGCATTTCCCTTTGATCGACTGAAAAGCTCATTTTGCTCTAGTCGTCCACTCTTTCCATCCACCCTTCCAAATTAGTCAATTACCTGCAGTGAGTCAGCCCCCAGCACAAACCCAGTCTCTCCTCCTAAAGGTCACACCTGTTCCCTGGGTAATTTTACCATCAGTTGCATCATGGGTACAAGCATTTGTCATTACATTTAGTTATTCATCATGAAGTCTACCAAAAGCCATTCAGGCCAATAATGGTCTCCAGGCATCCTAATGCGAACAGAAGGGTCCCCACTGTCTGCACCAACCCCTCAGATGGACCCCAACCGCACATGCATCACACCTCTCTCTGCCTGATTCTCTCCTCACTCTCGAAGCTGACATTCCTTGGGGAGCCTCAGCTACTGGATTATGTCTATGACATGTGGCTAGATGCTGGTAATTTTTATGCTGCCAGTTGGACCAGCTCGAGTTAACTCCAACAATCTTACAAATCCTTTCATTATACCCAGTCCACTGCCCTATTCTCACTTTCTTAAACAGTCTCCAAAACAATCACCTGCTCCTGCTTCAATTCATCCCCATGGTGTCCAGGTTTCACAGGCCACTCTGCAGCTGATCTCAGTCCCTGAGCAGGGCGTTTAGAAAAACAGAATTGGGCCTAAATTCCACCCACGGCCACTGTACTCTTTGGGGAATCTGCCATCATTCTGAAACCATCCCAGGAACTCTTATCATCACCAGGCTGAAATGGCTCCATCAGAAAGAGTCCACTCCTCATTGCCAAAGCTGCTCTGACCCTGGACTAATCACTGTTGGGCCTGCCTGGGTGGCTGGTCAATAACAAGGACTGCCGTCCTCCACAACAGCATCACCCGGAGATGCTGGCTGCAGATGGGCCGTGAGCTTGGTTGGCAGAAGTGACTGACTGCTGCCTCTGTCCCCATCCCTCTAGCTGATCTCTTTCATAATCTGGAAGACTGAAAAAGCAAAGGAAGAAATCTGTCCAATCCTTGACATCCTGTTGATGTGATAGCATGTACCATGCACCATGGTGTTGTTTTACAGTAATTGGCCCAAAAATGAAACTTGAAAAAATACTTGGATCATCTCTCACATGCAGAACATCACAAAGCCTTCATTACAACAGTTACCACATGACCCACTGCACCACTGATAACTTAATGTCTCATGTTTCACTGCACTGTTCCCGGAAAATCTCTCATGTCTATGCACAGATACAACTGTACTCAAATTTCATACATAAAATTGTTTATGTGGCAGCACTCTCCACCAGATCAGTGCAGACGACGTTCACTGCACAGGTCCCCTCCCAACGTCAAGAACCAGATCTGTGTTCCCAGAGTTGGATGTTCAAGTTGGCCAAGAATGAAGCTGCATGGTCCTGTGTGAAGGAGGTGGGCAGACCCCAGAGGTACAGGCCCAGAACAACTTTAAACCCTGATTTCTTGGCACGGTCCTGCATGGGTTGAGGGGCACTGGTGCCATTCCCAGCAGCAACCCTGTTAAACTTCAGAAGAGTATCGGTTTGATAGATAAACAATTTTCCCCCTTGGTCATCTTTAAAAGACTACCTGTGTATGTATCTGTATGTAACTAATGTACTTTAAAGGAATAGACATGTATGAATTCTGGTAGGTGAATAACATTTTGTACTCTTTATAAGCAAGTTGGCCTTCCTCAGAAACCACTAGCAATACTTTATTTCACAGAAATGGTTAATGCTGTGTCTTACCACGAATGATGCAGGTCATGGCCAACTGGGTCGCCATCCCCTCACATGGGGGCTCTGAGCACTGCTCGCCGCCTAAACTAGGGCCACTGAGTTTGCAGCTCACGGTCACATCATGACAGGTAATGCTCCCATGAATCTCTGCTCTAATGTGCCAGGGTGGGGAAAGGAAACAATTCTGAGAAGGTTTTTTTCTTTCAGTAGGTTGGGACGTGAACCTTTTCAAATTACTTACAGTCATCATGAGAGCTGAAAATTAACACGGTAAGTACATCGACTTCACCAAATATACATTGATAACTACTGAAAAGAAGGGAATAAATACTGGGGAAATACTAAGTAGTCTAAAAACCAAGCACTACTGTGCTAACAGGCAAAGTTTAAAGAAAATAATATAGGTTGGAAAAATTACTTCAGTAAAAATAATGAGGCAGCTACTCCACTATGCAAATTGGTTGGTTTTCTTTCAGTTTTCCTTAAACAACTAAAATGTGGAATCTGAGACCATCTGATAAAAACACACAGAAAATTCCACCATACTTTGCAACCCCACTGTTCAGAAATCACATGTAATACATAAAATAGAAACACATTAGTGATTTGCTTTTCTGTCACATAAATAAGAAATACATAAAATGGAAAACATTATACTGGATAAAATAAAGTCTCTTATAATTCTATGATTCTGTGAATGCTTGGCAATTATAAATTTACCTAAGAGGGGTACACAAGTTATTAAATCTTTCAGTAAGAAATGATGAGAAGACAGATATAGGACAAGAAGGCTAATCAGCAAGCAGGGATGTATGAATTATAGTCACAACTGCTAGGTAGTCCATGGAAATCAAAATAAAGCAAGCATAGCCAATAGTCTGATGGAAGCACCTCCTGGGGATCAAGTAGAATTCAGCCTGGACAATGTCCCGGGTGATTACATCCCATCTTCTCTTACCACACTGTCTACACTGTTTTTCTACATTTACTTTCAAGACAATGACAATGGAAAAAGGAGACAAGCAGCCTTAATCTTTTCTTATACAAAAATTATGGATGAAACTTCTCCAAGACACTTAAAGCTTCAAAGTGATTAACACTTATTGCTATTGAACATAATCAAATGAAATCAAATGAAACAAATCATCAAGAGCCTAAGACCAAGGACACAGTGGAGAAAACAGGACAAATGTCTTAAAGGCTGCCTTTAAGACTTATATAGTGATTTCCCTAGAATCTTGCCATTCAGTTAGGAGAGGCAAAATGTTACAAGATAAACATTAGAAATAATCTAATGCTATGGGAACTAGGGGAAGAGAAAGACTCAACCTATTTGAGGGCTCAAGGAACTCTCAGAGGGTTAAGACTTGAGTCTACTCTTAAAAGATACACCGAAATCACATCAGTGTGTACATAGAGGAAAACACACAGAAGACAGTCTTTAAGTAGAGGGAATTTCCTTGAGGTATTTGAGACACAGAAACAAAAATAATCAACATTCATTCAAAGGACAACATATTAGCTTCTATCTGGAAAAGAACAGGGTAAATGGTAGCTATGGTGAGACAGTAAGATTCTGCAAGAGAGATACAGATGGGTTTAGATTTGTCCTGGAGCATAGATTTGAATTTATAACAAAGACCTAGATGTGATTTAAATGTAAGGACAATGTGGGCTACCAGAGACGTGCACAGGATTGGACCCAGGGGTGCTTTGGTCTTCCACTTCCTTTTTTTTAATCGGTACCAGGAATCGAACTCACAACCGCATGCTTACAAGGCAGGCGCTTATGCCGCTGAGCTAAATCCCCAGCCCTGGTCTTCCACTTCTGCCATCCTCGGTGTGTGGGCAGGAAGGAGGAAAGCAAACAAAAATAGGAAGGAGAAAGGGAAACAAAAATGTGGAGGGCGTTCTCCAGGGCACCATCTTCACTCTGTGCCCAGAACTCCACTCTGACCTGGCCACAGAAGGCCAGGAAGTTTGGCCTGCAGCCCACAGCCAGGCGAAGCAGTTATGAAAGCTAAGAATGGGTGATGTGTGTGATAGACAATAAATAAATACACTGAAGACACATGTTGTAGTCAGGGTTGTACAGAGAACAATTAGAATAAGGACATGGAGTTTATAATATTTTTGTGATGGTCACCTACAGTTAACAAAAGAAAATGCAGGAAATCTATCCACATTACTAAAGACATAGAATATTTAGCCAAAGGCCTGAATCCCATAGCAATGTCCCACATGAGTCCAAATGAAGACCCAGTGCTCACAACAATGCCTCCCACAAGTCCATCTAGAGGTCTAGAGCCCAGAAGAAGGACTTATGCCAGTCTCTTTTACAGATCTGTGCTGGGAAGGCCCAAAGGTCAGCAGTGGAAGCCAGAAAGTCTATGCCAGCAGGGTGAAGAAGCTGTGCTGGTAGGTTGAGGGTTCTACGCTGGAGCCAAAAAGTCAGACTCACAACAAAGACCAGGGCTGTCCTGAAAAGCACCACAGCCATCCTCAGCGACACGGAGGCCCAGAGCTCTGACATGGACAAGCACAGTCAAGTACATGTCAGGAAGCCAGAGTGAAGAGTTCATCCTGGAGACCAAATGGCACACGTCTTCCCCCAGAAGCCAGGAAGCAATGCTCAATGTGAGGACCAGAGCTCCTCCAGAAGAACCAATGGCTCAAACAGCAACTCATAGGAGAACCCACAATGCCTCAACACACTAACGTGATGCACTAACATGAATAGCTTCTCCTTCTCCACGTCTCTACTTATGCTGGCAACTTTCCTCAGGTGAAATATCTACGCCTAGTGCCATGCTGATGTTAAGTTGGCGTTAAGTTGACCACCAGTTTTCAATCCATAACAACACAGTAGACTCTATCCTGCAGGGCAATGCAGCGAGGTGTCCCCGGGTGAAAACTAGTAGAAACTTTTTCCACTTTAACTCTATAACATCAAATGAATAACGTAAATATTATTTAGTTTTCACTTCCAAATGAATACTCCAAATAACATTTAGCTTTGATATCCAAATGACTTCCAGTTAAACACAACAAAGCAACCACAGAAAAAATGCTATTATGAAAGTTGCATATTATAAATATTTGGCATTGCATGACTGTGGTCAACAACACAATGCACCCCTCTGTGGACCCAGTCCTCTGTTTGCTGGGGTGTAAAGGCTGGGCTGCCAAGTGGTTACTTTCAGCCTCTCACCACTGCACTAATCTACTAATTAAACTATAGATTCTTCCATAAGGTACGACTTCTGCCCAATTCATACATTTTATTCACAGAATAGCTCATGTCCAATCACCCCACTAAGACCAAAATCAATGAATTCAGGAAAACCAATAGATTCAGAAAAAGAATATAAGATAAAAGGATAAATGCAGTTTAAATGATTAACATACACACTGACATGCTCACAGAAGCACATATAGAAAAATACACTGGAGAGGTTCCCACACGCTTCCATTACAATATTATTATAATTCACTACATGCAAATCATCTCATTTCCATAAAAACCATTGTGGATTAGAGCACCACAAACCAAAACACAAGATCCTCCAGTTTTTACATGCAGTGGGATAGTAACACAAAATGGTAACATCGAAACACAATCCAGAACAGTCGAGTTAAATGCCCATTAAACAAGGACTTAAATATGGCTTTGCTCAGTGTCAGTGATCTGGTTATGAAAAAGTAACTCCATACCCTCAGAGAGTGGGAAAAGACTAAGATGGTTCCCCTGGGTTCTAATCCCAGTTCTGGCCCTTGGTAGCTGTGTAAACTTAAGATAATTTCACTAAGCTTCCATTTCCTTGTTGGTAAAAAGGATGCTTCCTTCCTTGCAGGTAAGTAGAACAGGGTTCATATCAATGACTGGCACAAAAGAATTTGTGTTGGCACAACCCATGTTGGCTCAATGACAAAGGAAACTCAATAATTTGTCCACCAAAAAGCTATAAAGAACTGTAAAGCTATAAAAGAATCATCTATTGTCACCTTCATATTATATACCGGAAGTATTCTCACTAAAATGAAAAGGACAGTTCCACCCTGGCTCTATGAAACCAGTTACCAGAGTACCATCTGCGGAGAGAATTCAGTACTGTCCACATCGCCAGAGACTCAGTGGCTCAGAGAAGAATAAAACATGGGGAAATGGAACATAAATTCATACAGGAAATACAGATAAGTGTCTAGACAGACAAAAGAAATCATTCACATTTTTCTTTTAAAAGACCTAAATGAAATTTCTCACCCGAAGGCCTTCAGTGTTATTTGCAACATCACTTCTCTTCAGAGGCACAGTAGCACTGATTTCAATATAACTTAATCATCTTCCAAAGAATCAGAGTAACGTTCATGCCCATGACCACTCTCAGATTTCTAAGCTAATGGCTTCGGGAAAGTTTATGTTACTATGAAAACACCCACGGGCACTGCTTCCCAATGCCACCCAACACTACCCGGTCTGTGAAAAGCAGCAACTAGGGCCAAATAGAAAAAAGCATCATGCATTGTGTCTTAAAGCAAAGTATCTGTTTGTGTAACTATGACGTAGCTGCAAAGTGTCTCCTCGCCTGGTGCCACCTGTTTATCGATGTCAGTACGTCACCACTGCCATCCTTGTCATGGCCCCACCTTAAGAGCTTAGCTTTTCCCCAACTCACCTGAAGATGGCTATCACCCCTAGACTTGCTCACTTTAACCAACTGTCCTGGTAGTAGCTTGCAGTAGAACTCCCCATAGTTCATCAAGAAAAGCCTTAAGAATGATGTTAGAACTTGGAAAAACTAGATAGATAAACTTCCTGCCCCCAATACGTTAAGCACTATTGTTTTGTCTGCCCTCCTTTGCGGTAAGTAATACATTTTAACTTAAAATACAATAATAATCAGCAGTCAGAATCATAAATTCCTCCTACTTCTTGAGAACTTTGGCATCTGAAATCTTCCTGTGTTCTCTTCGGTCCTGAGAAAGAATAAGTTCTCAACAAATGAAAGGAAAACACAGGCCTCTGGCCCAGTACAGAGGCTGAGAGGTGCCAGTGTGGCACCCAGAAGCTGCACAGGGTGACATGATGCCTACCAAATCCCAGAGGGTCCCTGCTGGCGAGCTCTGCGACCTGAGCTGTGCACATGGCCCAGCATGGTCTCCACCGGGTGGCTCTGGTCAAGAGCATGGTTGCGGCCTAAGAATCAGCCAGAGACTCATGTTCTCTGGTCCTGCTCTACCCCTGCTACAGCAAAAAGTGTAGAGGCCAGACCCCGCACCCTGCGTTTCTGAAAACCCCAAGTAACCCCAATCTGAGCTCAAGTTTAGAAACATGGCCCTGCCCCTCTCTTCTCTCACTAGTAAATGGATTTGCTGAAGGCCAGAGAGGGAAAGGACCAAAGAAAAGACTGGCTCACATGGAGTGAAATGTCATCGTTATTTTCTTTTAAATCAAAGTCCTAAATGAAGGAGAATAAGAAAAACTAAATGAAGTACAGCTAGCACAGGCTTGGATGAAAATGCATGGACTGCCAGTGGCAGGTCAGGTACCAAAATAGGTCTCTGGCTGCAGGGCAGGCTCTGAAGATCAAGGACTGAAATGCAATGACCTGCCCCAGGAGTGACACGTGACTCCCTGCAGGGTAACATTGCTGCTTCATCCTGACAAAAGACACGGGAGGCAGAAACACTGATCCTTTAGGCCCCACTCAGACTCCAGTCCCCACACAGCTCTCCCAGGGGACAGGATGGGAATTCTCCTAATTGAAATCAGCTGCTGGAAGGGAAGCAAAGCCCTGACCTTAAACTTGGCCACGGGTCCACTCATATCCAGGAACGAAGCCAGAGGGTGCTCCTGGCATAGCCAGAGTGCAGAGGCAGCCCTGCACCAAGGAAGGGAATCCTCTGCTGCCCGAGGGAGGGCAAATCGCCCTCACAGGAAACACACAACCAGGAGATTAGCAGTGTGCCCAGCTGACACCACCCATCCCCAGCCCTGCCTGCAGAAAACCTGGGCTCAGGGTGTCTGTTCCTAGCCCGAGGCTCTAGTTCTGCCTGTACTTCACAAAAGCAGAGCCTTTCCTGTTAAGTCCAAGGGCAAATGGGCAAACATGAGAACTTTAAGAGAAAGCCCAAAGCCTGGATCCCTGCACAGACCACTTTCCATACTAAGGAAGTCTCTTGTAGATACTGTTTTGTTTAAATACAAACTCAGCAGATGTTTCAGAATCAACCTTAATGACCACTTTTAAAAAGACCTTGTAATCAAAAATGGATCCAACTCCTACCCTGCCAAAGTTACCTCGGCTCCCTGCTCATCTCAGGCAGCACAATGTCCCCACTGCTCCAGAGGCCCTGCCCTTCAGACCTCAGATTCCTCCCAGCCCTTCCTTTTGCAGCAAACCTCCAGGGATGTGCTTGCCACTTCCAAAAGTATCTTCAATATGCTGTTATCTCTCTCCAGTTTCCCTCCCTGGATTTTTCACATAGCAAAATCTTAATCATCATGTGATCCAATTCATATCTCACATAATCAGTCCAGGAATTCTTCGTCCTCTGTATTCCTTCCCTGACTGCACAGGCCAGATCTCAGGCACTTTCACTGTAGACCCAGCAAGCTATGTGGTCCTCACCTGCTGATGTGCCACAGACCCTGGTCACGCCTCTGACGATGCAGTTAGGGACGACACCTCACGCCTTTCACCTTCCACAATTCTAAGGTCCTACAAAAGTTCATGATCAGGCAGGACTGATAGGATCCTGTTTTGTAGTTTTTAAACTCAAAGGTGGAATATAATAATTTGTGTTCACTACTGGGGAAATCTTAGTCATTTAGAAGCTAGAAAACCTTTCTGGCTTTAAGTAAATTCACTTGGAGATTTCATTTACTTGAATAAATCTAGATTATATCTTTTGACTTAGTGGTTAGATGTACTTTTTTCCGGACAAACATCTGCTTGCGTTCTTGCCATTCTGTTCTAAGCCTTGGAGGGCAAAGAGCAGGTCTCATTCCCATGTTTATAACTCAAGCCGTCTGCACCCAGTGAACATCCACCACACATTTGCCAAACTGATTTACCAAAGTGAGTGGCTGCTCTGAAATATGGCAACAATTTTTAATGTTCCCTTCATGTGTTTGCAAGGGAACAGAAACAAATCCAACTCAATTTTCAGAAGTCAAAGGAGGAAATACTTTTTTTTCCACATGATACCTCAACTAAGAAAAATACTTTCTGAATTACAATCTCAGTAACAATGACATTCTTTCTAATGAGGCACTGTGGCTCAGAGAAAGCGCAGAGGGGCTTCAGGCCCCTTGTCTGGACCAGGGACCCCCCCCCCCGCAGGAGATGGTTTGATGCCTTCCCATCCTCTCCTCCATGACAGGAAGGTCACACTGCTCTCCAAGTGGGTGGGGACAGGGAGCCAGGCAACAGACCAGGCAGCTTCCTGCTCCTGCCTTCTCCAGAATTTTAAGGGAGAAAAAACCCCCAATAACACAGCTTATGCTGCTGTGAAGGTGAGCAGCTTTGTCCAGGCAGACACTAGAGACAGCTCACAGAACATAGCAATGCCAGAGTCCCAATTGCTAGCATGTTCATTCCTAAGCTCTCAGACCGGGGGAAACCAGAGCAGATACCAGCACTACTCTCCCCAAAACACTGGCAAATAAACATTCTATAAGGGGAAAGTAGGAGACACGAATGGGGGGAGACCATGTGAACTATAAAGGATCAGTCATTTGTTTTCAGAGCTTACAAATCTAACATACCCCAAGCTGAAAGTGAGTGCCAGTGCCCAGATTCAACCTCAACCCACTGGCCTCAGCATCTCAGGAATGCGGTGATCTCTCTCTGCTTTCACTTGAGAACCACCATAGAGTTGGTGTCAGGCTTCTGAACCCACCCCTGCATTAATGTCCTTGCTTCTCTGCCTCTCATCTTTCTTCTCTGGTTCTCATTTGTAACTTGCATATTTTCCTTGGTCACTCCTTTCTTTTTTCCCCCTTCTTTTCTCTCTTCTTTCTTCTCTTTTAAAATTTTTCTTATGGTCTCAAGTCTTTTTCAAATGTGGAATTCTTGATTACATAAAGAATAATTTATCCTGAAGATTTTAAAGTATAAATACTATGTTTTACTGCATACCCTGATATTAATAATAAAACACAACTTTACTTATTTCAGCGATAGAAACAGTAACTTTTACATTTAAAAATAAATATCCTGTTGGCTCAGCTGTCCAGATAAAAAGAACTCTCAGATTTGGGGGGTTTTTAGATGTAGGAATGCATGATGGAATGCCAGGTAAGCCAAAAATCCAAAGTGCTCTGAAATTGAGACCTTATGGAGGGACATCTGATGCACTGTTTTGGAGCATTTCAGATATCAGTTTTAGGCCAGGATGCTTGAATTCTATCTCTAAATGCAAAGAGTGCCATTTTCTTGCATCAGTCTACCTTGCTTTCCTTTTGCAATCTCCTTAGGTTTCAGTTTTTGCTCTGAAAACCATGGATCAGAATGCAGTATTTAAACCCAGATGCCAGTTCTGAATGCTTTTAGTCTCCTCAAATCCATCCGTTGAGATCTGATCCCATCTGAGGGACTAGAAGGAGCACTGGGGCAGGGACAGGTCAGCAGGGCAGGGATGGAAGCCTGTGACCAGTTCACCACCCTGCTGCAGAGCCCCAGGGAGATGCCCGCCCTCCCTCCAAACACAGGCACAGCAGATGGCACCCTCAGAACCCTGGCAGCCCACACAGACTCAGAGCACGTCTACACCATGGCCCAGGAAAATCCTCAGTCTCCAAACTGTGGGCCACAGATTTCTGTTCTTTATGACTACATAATTTATGGGATTTTGTCACAGCAGCCTAAACAAACACAGACATTGGATTTCTAGTGAATTAAACATAATAATATCTTCTCCCTTCTATCCAAACTTTAAAATTCTTTTTTCCCTCTCCGCTTGCTACTTTTATGCTTTATCCTTTTGTTCCAAGAAAAATGGGCAAAGATCACTGCAGTGATCCTCCTCAGGACTCCATTTCATGAAGAAGTCCACCCCAAAGAGAAGACTTCCTGACCAGGTTCTGCTCTGAAAGGGTCACTGCTCTGTCTGTGATGGCTCCATCTATTCTGTTAGAGCTAACACATATTCTCCACCTCACGGAAAGGAAAGTCATTCAGCCTGAGTCCCAATTCCCCAAGTGGTCTTCGTGTCTCTGTCCTGAAGCTGGCCTGGGGTCATCTGTGACCCCATCATAAGAGTTGGGTGTGATGTCCCTCACCAAGTTGGGGGAGATCAGTCCAGTTGACCTGGGAAGGCCTGGGGCTTAGGAACAACACAGCAGGAACCTGATTCTTCCAGAATCTTCTGGGGGTCCCTTCAGAACAAAGCAAATCAAACAGAAGAGATAAGGAAGCTGCCCCAGAGCATATAGCACCCTAAAAATCGCACCCACAGGTTTCCTTTCAGTTATCACTGTCACTTCCTCTACACCCACTGGGCCCATGAATGACTTTAATATGAATTCATCACTCAATGCCATATATGATCCTGAGAAATGGAGAAGAGACAAATTCAACAAAGTGTATCATTTGTTATCAAAAATAATATGCTCAATGATACAGGTATCAGATAATACTTACATTTTATCATTATATAGGTAAACTTTATAGCCAGTAAAATTTTAAAAAGTGATTTCACTGCTGTAGGTTCTGACACAGCAGTTAAATGGAATTTTATATTTGAGTATCTCAGAGAGGAAACAAGGCTCACATCTGCTTTGTCTCTTTATCTTCGGTGTCTATGAGTTGGGGATAATTCAAGACACCATTTCACATGATGGAAACCAGGGCTTGGCACAATACACACAGGTGACTTTGCAGACTGCCTTAGCCACCAATGGTCCCACATAGGAGTAATATCACTGGGGTGGATGCCTCCTGCAGCCTCACCCTACCCAGGGTCTTCTTTTTTCTACTTCTAAACAAGAAAAACAGCATTGCCAATCAAAATTAAAATAAATATAGAGCCAATTTCTTAGGTATAGAAATCAATAGGGACATTTAGATCAAGGAAGTTGTAGCATGAAATTAAGGATAGCTGTTCTTTCTCCTAATAGTCATAGTCAAATAGATGCTTGAAGACCAATAATATTCTAAGTACATCAAGACTGAGAATCAAGAATCACTCACTGGAATATATGAGTACTTTTAAATGTCTCTTTTCTTTCTTGAAGGACAATATTTCCTTTAACAAAAGGAAAATATGTGAAGGAGAATAAATATATTTACTTTCTCTAAAAAAAAAAGTCTGCAAGTTTAGCAAACTCCTCAAAGTGTGGATTCAAATTGGCCATATCAGATGCTCTACGTCCTGGTAAGACTGAGTTCTGTGGCCCGAGCGCAGCAGCACACTTCACAAACTAAAGTCAGAGCTCAGCCTCTGGCTACAAACTGCCCCAGAAACGGTGCAATCTGCTCTTCCTGAGGTGCAATGGCTGCCAGATGCATGCACCCCAATCAGCAGAGGTTGGGCAGGACTGTCTGCAGGCACACCTGAAACCTGCACTCTGACACCCCCATGGTGTCACGGCGAGAGGTAGAACTGAGATCACCCAGCAAGGACTGTGCCGCTGAGCCGGCCTCTGCCTCAACCCAGGCTGAGCTTTGGTTCTTGGTCTGGAGTCCCTGCAGATGACCTGTGTACTTGGTGCAGGTACTGTGACTAGCAAGTGATACCACATCTTAGCTCCAGCAGGATGGCCCTGCCACACTAAGTGGCACACATGCAGCGGGACACGACCTCAAGTGGGCGCTTTACAGAGAATTTCCATGCTCCACAGACTAGCAGCACCCCATTCCTCAGGTGCAGGGTCAGCAGTACACACATGTGACGAGTACAGTGTCTCAGGACTCCCTTCGAGCCTAGACCGTTGATAACGGGGTGGAAGTGCAGGGCACAGGCTGCATCCCCAGGACTCACCTGTGACAGGCGCATCGATGTCCAGCAAGTTCTTCTCCTGTCGCAGAATCGAAGCACCCTCTGTTATTATCCTCAATGCCACACTCTCTTCCAGCCGGCCCTCCTTCATGAGATGTGCTTTTAGGATATCCACCCGAGGTTTCCCATCGTTGTCAAACACTTCCTTTGCTGTGAGCCGGTGACTTGGAGGAAATGGAACAGCTGCAGAGAAAAAAGCCACATGATTGCATTAATCAAGACTCAACAGCCAAAGATTGAATCATAGCCAGTAAATACTGAGCTTCTGCCTAGCTCTCTAAAGATGTACTGAAAAGTCCCCATGCTGAAGTATGATCAAGGGCTTCAGAGAATTACAGAAGGACTCTCCCCTTGGCTCAAGATGGAATGTGACTGCTGAAAGGGAATTTAGAGCTTGTATCATTGAATACTACCTTGGGAATCTGAAAGATCCAGACTGAGTACTGTTTTAAGGACAAAGTTTCCTGTTAAGCAAAATCAATTCCACAAAGATAATGGTTCCTCAACATCTTACTGTGAGCCTCGAAGGCCAAGCCATCTCCGGCCCCTCTGTCGAGACTGAAGGAGTGGGTAAGACGTCCCAACTGGATGGGCTGCTCCAACTCAATTCCCATCTCTGAGCTACAGATCATTTCCTTGAGAGAAAAAGGCTCTCATACACTGAGAAGGGAGAGGAACACAGGATTTGTATGAGAATGTGCATGTCCTTGTACAGAAGGGACACTGCAAAGAGTGACAGGACAGTATGTGCTAGGGAGGAGCCATGTATTAGAGAATCATACACAAACTCGGCACTCACTGCCCACACCCAGCACCCACCACCCTCTCTTCGCACACCCTGCCTGCCTGACCGTAGTGCCTAAGGAATGAACACCCAGCCACACATCTGCCAGAGCCTATTTCCTCCACCCTTGCCAAGTGCCAGGACCGCCAAAACTCCATGGTCAGAGAGCAGCACAAGGTTAACTTTCTGGTCATAGCAGACAACCATTTAAAACCTCACTACTTCTCCAACTCACACAAAGGTTTAAACCACTGGACAGTATATCTCCAACCCACTAGCATCATTTGGGAACGCACATCCACTCAATCCCTTGGACCTGTCACGTGCCATATGCTAAGGGCATCTCCTAGCAGAGCCTTCTCTTCCTGGGAGGAACTCTCAGTACCAAGGAAGAAACTGGCTCCAACTCTGAAAAGGATCTCTAAAAAAGCAAGACTTAAAGTAGATACACATCAAGCCATCAGAGATAGATCAAGAGCTGTTGTGCAATCCATATCATAGATCTGTTGTCCAAGTGAAACTATAACTACTTTTTAAGAATCAGGAAAATCAGACTAGATGGACGCAGTGTGACATTTCCCAACAACTCAATCTCATCTATTGACTTACATGGCCAAAACCAAGTGTCAGGGACAGACTCCACCAGCCCTGTGACTTAGAGCAAGTTAAATAACCACCTCTGGTTCTGGTACTCCACTTATGAGGTGGCAAGTCTGTCCAAGGATTGTTACTGTAACTAAACAGTAACTGGAGCAGCTAACAATTACAGAACATTTATTTTACACCAGGGATCAGCAAAGTTGTTAAAGAAATAAGCCCTACCTCCCTGCATCTATAAATTGAGCCTCACAATACTCAGCACCTCCCCAAGACCATCACCCCGTGACTGGGGGGACACTGGGGGAAACCAAGATCTTGGGTTAATAGCTAAACTGCTTCCCATGAGGTCCTCAAATTGATACATAATAATTAAATGATTAGCAAACCACTTTTTATAACTGAAACGCTAACAAATACTGATGTGTGTTTCTTATTTTTAAAAGTTTTCTTGTGAGGAAAGTATTTTCCAAAAAAATTGCTTTGGGCTGCTTTATAAAATAAAAGACAAAATGCATAATGCCACAGCAAAATGTAAAGCAGGAGAAAACATAGCTTTAAATGACAGGAAAGGAGGAAATTAGGTCACTATGCTTGGAAGTTACTTCGTCCGTTTTGTTTGTTTGCCCTCCCTGCTCTTTCCTCTCTCCTTTTTCCTGAATAATACAGTCTGCCCACTGAGATGAGAAAACGGAGCCCTTCCACAGCCACACCTGTTTAAACCTGTGTCTTTCCACATGTTTTGAGATTAGTAAACAGCCTGTCTGGCAATCCCTCCACATCTCTCAGGCTGCAGGCCTTAGGTCAACTGGGAGATGGAGAAGAAAGCTTCAAAAGACCCTTGGTTCCCTTTCCCTGACAGCGACACTGGCATTTGCTATTGGTCGATCTCTGGATGATAGCCATTCTTTCGGGAGATGGAAACTCAGTGTTGTTTTAATTTGCATCTCTGGAATGATCACTGATGTTGAACATTTCTTCATATATTTATTTGCCATTTCTACTTCATCTGAGAAGTTTCTATTCACTTCAGATGCCCATTTTTGGACTGGGTCTTTGCGTTTGAGGAGGGTCTGGTTTCTTTATATACTTTAGATATTAGTCCTTTTGAGGAACAGCTGGCAAAACTTACCAGTTGTCCTTCAGACAAAGGACTTGAATCTAGAACATATAAAGAATTGAAAAATATCTTGCAGGGTTTTATTCATGAACTCTCTGCCTACACCTTTTCATCAAGATTTTTACTTACTTTCTCCTCCAGCAGATATAGTGTTCCAGTTTTAATATTCATATCTATGATCTATTTTAATTTTAGTTTTGTGTATGGTGATAGAGATGGTTTTAGTCTTTGGCATGTGGAAAGCCAGTTTTCCCATCACTATTTATTAAACAACTTCCAGTGAAGGTGTTTGGTAGCTGAGTGTGTTTGGGGTTCTTTCAGATCTGGGGGGGAGGGGGTTGGCCAGTACCATGCTGTTTTTATCATAGTAGCTCTGTAGTATAATTTCAAGTCAGGGATTGTGATGTCCCCTACTTTGCCTTGGTTGCCCAGAACTGCTTTCTAGGTCTCTTCTGGCTCCTAATGAATTTCAGGAATATTTTCTCTACTTCTGGGGGAGGTATGCTAATGCTATTTTGACCACAATTGCATTAAACATGCATAAAAACTGCAAGAGTATGGCCATTTTCACTATGTTGGGTCTTCTTTCCATTTTATGATATCCTCTTTGATTTCCTTTTCCAGAGTACTGTAGTTTTCAATGTAGAGATTTTTTACTTCATTAGAACCCTTCTCCACTGTTATTGGGAGAGTAGACTGGTATGACCACTGAGGAAATTAGTGTATAGATTCCTCAAAAAATTAGGACTAGAAGTCCCACTTTACCCAGTTATTTTCCTTCTTGGTATCTTCCCAAAAGAAATAAAGGAATCACACCACAATGATATGCCTATACCCTTATTTATAGCAGCAGTTTGTAATAGTTCAATCTTGGAAATGAACCAAAAGCCCATCAATTAATGAGTGCATTAAAAATATTTTTATATAATGGAGTACTACTCTGTCATAAAGAAGAATCAACTTGAGACATTTATAGCTAAATAGATGGAACTTAAGACCGCAGGCTTAAGTGAAATAAATTGGACTTGAGTAAACATCACACTGTCTCTCTTGTGTGAGAAACTAAAAGTGTAAATAAGGACCAAAATGTGTAACAGATACTGTGAAACAGGTGAGGAAATAAAAGAATAAAATAGAAACAAAGCTTTGTAAATAAGAGGAAGAAGGGTTAAAGGGAGGGGAGGGACATGGGATTAAAACAGAGAAACTAAGATCTATCATGTACAGGTATAAATTCCCTATGACGAATGTGATCATTATGTATATCTAAATTGTACCAATAAATTTCATTAAAAAAAAAAGATACTTGGGTCAAGGCTGACAGTACATTTAAAAAAAACAAAAGATTTCCCACCATGTGAGTTAGACAACTGTGAAGGTTTGAGTGGCTGTGTGAAACTGTCAGGCAGGAGTCACAGGTGCACAGAGGGAAAGAACCTACACATTTCCCATGGATAAAAGCAGTGGCTGCCACACAGGCACTGGCAGGCTTCCATAAATCTAACAGATGAAAGCATTCAAACTGGAGGAGCAGAAGCACCTCAGGGAGAGCCTTGCCTTGGAGAATCAGGCTTCCTCGGTGTCCCTGGTCTAACAGGCAAAGACCACACAGTGACTGACAACCTACCTGGCGCTGCAGAGGCTGCCACCACCATGGCTGATAACCCTGGAGTAACCGGCAGGTCAGTCACCTGTCCCGGCAGTGGAAGCTGGTGCCAACAAATAGGGTGCACAAGGAGAGGAGAGGGCCAATCAGAGGTCTCAGCTCCAACTGGAAATGGGGACACTGATGAGCCCGGCCCTGTACCAATCAGAAAGATGGCAGGGCCTGTTGGGAATAGTAGCCGCAAGGACGTGGATCAATGCAGGGATGCTCAGAGGGGCCAGCATAAATGCGGGCTAATATTTGTATATCTGTGCACCTTTGGGCTTCATAAAGGAAATACCAGCCTCACAAAGGTCACATGTATTTGCTTTCTTTGTTCGCCTCCATCCTATGTGCAGACCTGTGCCAAATATTAAGCAACAACTGTTTGGACCCAAGAATCTAATATGCTTGGAAAACATTTTGTTTTCATCAACTCACTGTGCAGGTGGCTATGCTTAAATAGTAAAATCGGAGTCCCTTTACTTCCCTTGCTTTGAACATTACAACTTCCTTTCACTGAGATGGGACTGGAGAAATTAATTTTGTGCCTGCTACTACAAATTCCCCATTAGCTGTTGGTATTTAGACTGCCTCACTCTGGAACAATTTCTTACAACTGCCTATACATACCGCATATAATGTCCTATGACTTCTCAGACATATCCCAAACGTGAGAATGTTTATGATTTCCACTCCGTGTCTCTTTCATCCTCAAATGAATAAAACAGCAAATTACATGAAATTTTGGACATGCAGGTCCTGGACTGACTCCTCACAGGGAACAGAGGCTCTAAAGACAAATGTCACAGTGACCCAGGGTCCCCTTCCTCTGCACAGATGGCGGGAATCTGGCAGTGACTCATTCCCGACAGTCAAGAGTATATTATTTCCTTTCAATGTGCTGATTCCAGCAAAGAGTTCAGTTATCTGATACAGATAAAAGTTACAAGTTTACATATCTAGTTAACTAGATCCAATACTGGTAGCTAGTTAACAATGATGGAAGCGCCTGTTGGCTATGCATTTAACACATCCTGAACAAAAATTATGAGGACCACACCTCAGAAAGATCTGGGGGTTTCTTGCTACTGTTTGGGCTAGGAAGTTTTAAACAATCCCTCTGTATGTGGCTAAGTAGCCACAAGTGATCTGCTGCTACTCTGGTAGGTCCAGCTAGCTGGGATTTCAGTGTCTCAAAACTGAGCCGCTCCTGGAGGGATTCCCACTAACTACTTTATAAGAAGTATTTGAGGGGCAGTGCCAGTAACAAACTTCCTTGGAAGGAGAAATGAGATTGTTGCTGCCTGAGCTCTTCTTGGAGAAGTATAAATACTGACATGAAAGAACCATGCACTTAAAAGAATATTTAGCCTAGTGATTTTTTTTGTTTGTTTGATCTAACAATATCACACCTGAAAACTCAAGCATATCCAAAGGAAAAAGGGCTCTTACAACTACCAGCTTGGTCACTTCTCCTCTCGGTTGCTGAGGGATGTCCACAGAATTCTGGGGCTCTCTGTTGTGTTTTTTAAAAGTATTTCTGGAAAGGCTGAGGCCTTGTCCACACAAAGCGCACACTCTGCCACCAAGATGTACCCACCCAAGGGGCTCTTTGGGCAAAAACTAGACAACTCTTAGTCAAAACTCTCAACCATAGACAAAAGGGAGAGTGAAATTCAAATTGAGGATGACTGAACTGCCAACGCCAAAACATTAGTCAGTAGCACAAGCAAAGCTACCACCAAGTCTCCTGATTTCTAGTCCAAACTTTACCCTGTAGACCTGCACTGTCTAAAAGATTTTGCCTAGCCATGGACAGCTGTCCAGCTCTTGAAAAACAGCCGGTCCAAACCAACACTGGACCAATCTACTGAAAGTCCCAGATTCAGAAGACCTGATGAGGGTGAAGAGTAGGGAATAAATAACTCATTAATATTTTAAAATTATTTCATGTTGAAATACTAAGAATTATGACATTGGGTACATAAAATTTTCACTCAAATCAATGTCACCTTTTTCTTTTTACTTTTTTAACATATAGCTACTATACCATTTAAAATTCTATACATTCCTTTTAATGGATACAGTGCAGTACCTAACGAGTGCAGACAAATACTCCTTTTCATATACCTCCTCTTCTGGAGAGTGGGTTCCAGACTCTGCATTCCTCAGTCAGTGACAATAAGGTAGGCGGAAATTATATTCCTATAACCTTTCTTCTTTCCTAGCTGTCATTTAGTTCTTATAAAACTTCAAACTTTCCCAAAAGTAACTCAAACTGAAATTGCTTTTCACAAGAAAGGTCGTATTTTCTGCCTCTAGAGAACTGGAATTAACTAGTGAAGGGTCCAACCAAGGAAGTGGCCATGTCTCAAGGCTCCCACTGGACACCAGTGTGACATCAGCTGGGGACCTGCTGGCCTGCGCTGTGACAGAGGCATCACAGACAATGCCCTTCCACCTCTGCAGTCCCCATGCCAGTCATTCAGCCCAGGCAGCAGGTGCAAGGTCTGCAAGTCCAGACATGCTCACTCTGCCTCTGTCATCAGACCATGTGCAGGAGGAGCCCAGGCCCTGAGTGTCACGCAGCAGCTCTGCACAGGGGTGCCAGGGTATTTATGTCAGCTCATGTCACAAACAGAGCTCAAGGATGTCACATCTCAGGTGCAGCTAAAACACTCTGATCTGGCGCCTATCCGTTCTTTCCTGGACATGTGTGCCACAGAGTCTGATGATAATCGACTCACACTGGTTATTCAATCAGAAGCTCTGTTGTGTACTTAAGCAGAAGGCTCTGCACTGGGTGCTGAGGAGGACCAAGAGGGATGGGAAGATGGGCAGCATAAGCCAACCAGACACTGAAGAGCTTGAGACAATTGCAAAGCAGTAGATGCAAAGCAAAGAGCAAGTGTAGAAGCCATGAGACAAAAATGTAAGCAGTAGAGAAGAAAAAGCATTCATCCACCTAATATGATGTCTAAGTTCCCTGAAGCCTTTCCATCCAGTGCATATTTTTTATTCCTTAATTCGAGTCTATAGTAAACAGATGTGCTTTTAGAGGATCCAGGGTTCTGTTTAAGGTTAGTTACAAACTTTCTTCACTCAGCTATTCTAAATAGAATGTGCCAGTGAAAATATAAAGAAGCAGCAGCTCTTCAGCCACTCCTCAACTCATGTGAAATCTGACCCCTCTTCCAAACAAGGAAGGAAAGAATATGTAAAAAAAAAAGAGGGGCTTTTTGCTAAATTTTATCTGTGTTCTACAATTGTGAGATCTGACTTAACTTATATAGACTTTTTTTTAAATCACTTAGAAACATGGGGAGACATGTTTACCCATACACAGAATACCTGTACACAGACACACGAATGTGCCCTGGAGAGACTGTCAAAGTCCCGGGTTACTGCCAGGAGTAGTGAGAACACTGGTCTGGTCCCAGTGTCCCTCTTTGCGGCACTCATCACCTGCTTGTCTGAGCCTGGCTTTCGTTAGTGGAGGAACGCCTGCAGACCAGGACACACACGCCTATCTCGAATGTGGGTATCAATCTTTTAAACAGAAACAGCCAGTGCCACTTAAGATAAAAAGGAAATGATCCTTCACAGATTTATAAATAGGACTCCAATTTATTAATTTACTGGCTGTTGTTTCCTACTGCTCTGATGAGTTTACCCACTTGCCAGGACCTGAGCTTTAGTGCACATCCCCTTCCACAGTCACCGTGTGCGTGTCCTGAGCGCTCTGCCAGCAGGCCAAATGCCTCTTGGTTTTCCTGAATGGCACATGCTATAGCACATGGTGTCTTATGTCACAGTGCAAAAGTCTTAAGCAAAGGGCACTATGAGTATTTATAAAAATAAGCATTTTCTGTATATGTACATAAAGTTACTGTACATCTATGTGTGTAAAGAAAATTGTTTATATATAATATGTCATGTATATGTCACAGTATACTTTGAATCTAACTCTGAAATATGCTGCAAGCCATTGTTAATAAAGATCAGACACTAATTAAAATAATTACCACTGCAACTACAAGGGATCAATAATTAATTACAGACAATGTGTACCTGAACAGGACAATCAGAGCTTCTCTTATGATTTGATCTGAATGTCAAAATCATTCTCATTTAAATACGCTTATTTGTATACATCCTCTCTCCCTGTGCTTCTTTCTTCATACTCCTGACTGAGAACCCAAGGAACATGGCCCTGGCGACAGTCCACAACCCCTCCACATGCAGCCTTGGGAAGTTCTATCATAAAACTACTTTAATATTTGATACTGTGGGTGGCTTATTTCATTACAATTGCAAATGACTTATATAATAAATTATGTAATAATGACTCAAGATGAAAGAATATGTGACAAAAGCTTAAAGAGTCACTGAAAGGCTTAAATAAAACAATTTGCTATTGTTGCTGTCACTGTCAGAATTACAAAAGTTATACACACGTCTAGTGAGTATCATAGTAACTATCCAATCACAAATTATTTCACATAAGGACACAGGAAAAGCCAAATTAGACTTGCAAATATCAAAGTATATGTGGTTTTTTGGTACCGAGGATCAAACTCATGACCTTGTGCTTACCAGGCAGGTGCTTAAGCCACTGAGCTAAATTCCCAGCCCTAATTATTTTAATTTAATTTAAATACTAACTCTTTTTTTTTTTTTGGACCAGGGATCCAGTAACCCACAGTCAATCAGTAATGCTCCTCAAAAGTCACAGAGTTAAGGAAAAAGCTTCACAACCAACTGTCCTCGTGCATCCATCCCAGTGCCTTGGTATCTGGTAGATGGTCAACCAACAACGTTAGTGCATGAAAGACTGAGTGGGTCTTTTTTCCACCCTTCTCACCCACAAGTTGGGTAAAGTCTCTGAGATGCTAGAAACATTCTAAGAAAAGGAAAGGGGCAAAAAGGGCTAGAAGACCTAACTATAAAGATGTTGAGCTAACACAGCAAGGAGAACCTTCATTCAGGAAAGGGCTCTGTAAGGTTCTGAAGAGGAAGAGACCAGGGTGTACACTACGGCTGAGGTGGGAGTGGGCCTCACACCCCGCGACACTGACAGAAGGGTCAGAAGTGAGCAGCGGTGGAGAGCTGCAGATGGAGTGGCAACGAGCTGCAATGACTCCACACCATACTGAGTGACTCCATCCCTCACTGGAGGGCAGGGTCCCTGGCAGAGCCTGCTGCTGTTCCCCACATAAAATTAATTGGACAATAATAAGAATAAGCATGGGACACCTGTACTTCAGTGCTTCCAAAATCTTATAATATTATTGCAGGGGTCTCAGAAAGCAGTTCAGATGTTTGCTGTAAGCAAAGCTATTGCCCAGTTGATAAGAATGCTATCAAATTACACCTACTGCAGTGTACATCCACAAAATGGGTATTTTGGTTGTTGCAGCTAGCATAGCTGAGATTAAGAAGTTACCTTTCTTAATCTGCAAGGCGGATGTGCCTCAGGAGGAGGAAGGACTCCTCTACCTCGCATTCCAGGTCCCTGTCACACTGATCTGAAACTCAACAGCAGAAAGAGATGGAGAATTCACCCTGCAATGCTGCCATTACAGGCAGCTCAGAGCCAGTGTATCTCCCTCCCCAAAGACTGAGGGGCAAACCGAGCAATGGGATACCAGACTTTGGGTGTTGGTTCCTCCTAATATTCGAAAGCTTCAGGTCCATGAATTGTTCACTCAAGTTAAAGACGCTCCTGGAGAGGGCCAGGGATATAGCTCAGTGGCATAGCACCTGCCTGGCAAGCACATGGGCATGAGTTTGATCCCCAGTACCAAAAAAAAAAAAAAAAAAAAAGACTCTCCAAATGTAACAATGGGTCACCTAGGCAGCATTCTCTGTGATCGGTTAAAATCAGTACAGTTAATTTTATTTTTATTACATGTACAGAATTCACAATCAGTAGAATAGAAATGGAGTGGCTTTGAATAACCGTATTATTTAAAACCACACAGTGCCTTAAAATTCCTATTCAAGAAATTAAAGTGATTAGAATACAAATGCTGACAGGTCACGGCACAAGGAATGCTCAGCAAAAAATGCACGCACGCACGCACACACACACACACACAATCAGCTGGGAAACAGTGAATGGTACCACAAGGAGAGGGGTACATTTTATGCTTAGGTCCCCAGATGCCCAGGTGATGCTTCCCATTCTCAGAGCTCTGTGTCCCTTCTGCCGGAGGGCACAGTGCAATCTACACCCATAGTAAGGGATAAATTCTTCCCACAGCATCCATGCCCTGGCATCTACAGGAAAGCGATAGGTCACTCTCAATACCACAGTCCAGGGCTGGCAGCCTGGCTTAGAGGAGGACACACACACACACACACACACAGTTCGAAATGTCACAACAGCCCTAAGGGACATGCAGACAATCCCTGTGCATGTGGGACACACTTCACACTAGATCAGGCACTGTGTCCAAAGAAAGGGAAAGGCGAGATGCAATCACAATACGCTCCCCTTAAGAGTGCTCAAAGGATGTGCTGCTCACAAGTGACATATCTCAGCTAGGAGATAATTTCACCTCTAGCAACACATCTCCCTCCCTAGTCATACACAAGAAGGGCTGCACACACTGTCTACCCTTTTTGTAACTAAAATCAGGACAATTTCCCCAATCCCAAAAGTGCAATGTGAGCCACTCATAAGAAAACTCAAAATAGTCTTCAGTTTGCTAATACCATATATAGCACCTGTAATTTTTCAAAAAGTTATGTGGGGTATGCTTAATC
Organism: Hydrochoerus hydrochaeris; assembly: GCA_004027455.1. Classification (NCBI taxonomy): domain Eukaryota; kingdom Metazoa; phylum Chordata; class Mammalia; order Rodentia; family Hydrochaeridae; genus Hydrochoerus; species Hydrochoerus hydrochaeris. Next base: position 657,523 of record PVLA01000055.1, read on the forward strand.
ACTAACTCTGGAAGAAGAAAAATATTATATTCTACAAATTGCATAAATGCACACAAACTTAAAGCAATTTTCCTTTATGTATCTATAATCCGAGAAAATACAGAGATCTCTGAAATTGCTTTTCTGATACAATTTTTCCAAACCAACTCCCATGACTTTTGATAACATTTAACCTATAAGGAAATAATTTACACTTTTATAATGGACACATTAGCTGTACATTAGCTGTCTGCAGTACAGCTAATATTCAAAGAGAATTAAAGAAAATAACAAGGAAGAAAAAATGAATTATTTTATGACTTAAGGAAGATAATTTGAGTTCAGCTTACTGAATCCTAAACAGCATGTGAGCATCAATAGAGTCCTTTCTCATAGGTACTCGCTAGATAGCCAAGGGACTCAATTATTACTTTCACTACAAATGATAAGCAAAACAAACAAGAATCAGCTGCCCAACCTCTTCTGAACTCCGACAGCATGGAGCTCTAATTACCCTGGGGTTCCCATGCTCAGGAGACAGCCAAGCGTGCCTTAGAGTCAGACAGAACCCTGGGTTTGATCCTTTAAGCAAGATCTGTTACAGAGCATACTGAAATAGGATTGATGCCTGTTCTTAAATTCAAATAGCTTTCCTGTGTGGCTGTTCCAATGAGAAGACCATGAAGGAGCACAAAACAAAGCAGCTCCCTGGAGAGACCACCTGTGGGCCACCAGGTCTCCCAGCTGATCTGTACCCAAGAAACAGTGAGACAGAAACACAGAAAATCCCAACGCAATCACTTGTTTATGTGTATCGTACACCAGGGATATAAGGCTGAGTAAGTCACCAAGAATCGGCCAAGGTGATATTCCGTTAAGGTTATGGAGAACGGGTATCTAAACACAGTGTAAGAGTTTAAAATAAGCTACTACAAGAAAACACAAAACAAAGCAAAGGAAAACTGCAGGCTTGTCTAAAACACACAATTATTACGAAAGAGCAAAAAGGGTAAGCTGAGTAAAGCACCCCTAAGAGGCTTGGGAGATTGCTGAAATTTTACTGGGATTCTGTGTGCTGGACACATAGTTCCTCAGGTTCTAGAACCATGACTGGAAAAGGCTAGGCCTCAGGTGACCTCACAGCTTGCAGTTACCATGGTAACTGCCACCTAGCTTCTCAGTTGCACTCTTGTCTGGATTATTTAAGTGACAGCCACAAGGGGCAAACCAAGCCTCTGCAGCCCAGGCACCTACTCTGAATGCACTAAGTCCTCCTATCCTTTAACCGGTTTGGTGACACGAAGTTGTTCGGGTCCCACATTATTTTGTAAGACGTCATACAGTCTCTAAGCTTTCAGATGCTAAGGGGCAAGGTGAAAAGCACAAACTCCAAAGACCAGGTGCTCAGGTAAATTGCATTATCTGAAGCAAGTTACTTACTACACTATGCTATAGTTTTCTGTTTATAAATGAAACAGTAAACAGACAAACGTGTAAAGTGCCTGTGATATCATTAGCACAGTAAACACTCACCATGCCTTCCCAATGGCCTTGACTGCCCTTTCTACTGTCACTTCTGAAAATACTCAAAGCCTTCCTTTCACCTGAATCCTCTCCATCCCTGAAAACCAACCACTCCACAAAGTGCTCCTTGGCCAAAGAATTGTCTTTATTTTGTGTTTGTCTTGAGCTTATCTCTTTGCCTTCTTCTAAGGGTAATAAATCAGTTGCTGCCTGTAATAACTTTCATATTTTCACATATCCTAAGACACACCACAAATCATTAAATGAGTCAAAATATACATAGCCATGATGTTCTTAAATATCACTCAAGTGCATCCTCCAGTTTTCAGGTTGAAGAAACTAACTCTAGAAAGTCACAGCAGTAGCAATAACAGTAACAAAATAACCCAATACAAATCATGAACATTTCCACAGAACTGCCTATATCTTGGATACTATTAAGAACACTTTCTGTGCATTAATTAGATGAATATTTGCAATAGTGGGACATAGGCATTATTCTCCCATATGCAAGAGGTCAGGTAGAAAGGAAGTTCATGAGCCAAGAGGAAAAGCTGGGCTTGTGGCAGATCCACCTCTATGGAGAAGAGTGGCCACATCAGAGACCCAGACATAATCAGCCAGCTCATTCTTTCTCATTTCACCCTCCCCCTGCTGTAATGGATAGAGCAGCCTTCAGAGAGCACTGGCTGATGACTTATTTCAGGGACGTAAGATCTCATCTCATCCCTAGGTCTCCAGATACAACCCTGTCTATACTCCACACGTGCCTTGTCTCTGATCACCTTATCTGGCTGCTGCTTTCCTGGTTAATCAATCCCATTCTTGAGAAAGTCCAAAATGTTACAAGAAACAATTGGTTTAGCATTCAGCTTAAAAATGGCAAAAACTCTCTTTTTTAATTTGTTTTCTAATGGGGTGAGCCAGAGGAAAATGAATGCTACAAAGTATTTCCACTGAGTTTGGCTTCTACTCCAAATCAAAAAATTTTCCATCAGTGCTAGCTGCCACCTGTAATTCTATTTAGTCTGCCTTCTCTTAATTTATTCCTTAAAATGCTTTTAAGCATGCCTGCCATTGACAGTTTCCAGCAATGCCAAGCAGAAATCTGAGTTTTTAAATGCTATTAGTTCTGAACCTCCAAATTGCCTGTCTTCACAGTCTGGCATTAACAGTTCTGTGTTCCTGGGAAGAATCCTGTGAAGCTAGTTTCTTCATCTACAAAGTGGAGACAATATTTACCTCAAAAACTGCTGAAAAGATTACATGAGACCACACCTGCTGGTGTTTGAGGCAGGAGGGATGAACTCAAGTTTGTTCAGTGTATGTTTTTATTACTTGTTTCTATTGTGCTTCAGTAAATGAACACAGTATTTCTTGTGTTCTGAATGCCAGAACTGTGTTGTATACTTGAGCTTCTTCATTATACTAAGCACATTTATGTCTCAGAAAAGCTAAATATGACATGAATGCTTGTACCACTTAACTAGCTTAACAGGAAAGAACTTATCTTGCCAATTAGCATTAAAGATGGTCCAGGGTGCTTACCTAACAGAGAACTTTATTCAAACTCATGAGTACACACGGAAACCCTGAGTATGAGGAGAATGTAGCCTTCGAGGAAAGCTCAAAGGAGAAATTCACACAGAAGCCCAGAGAATGGGGGCCCTTCCAAGAATATCAGATTTTATGCATACAGAAGTGCTTCCAGTTATACATTTGGTTCAACAGATGTTTCATAAAGAGTACTTTACAGGGGGAGAAAAGCTCCAGAATGTCTTTGTGAAATGGGGTTAATCAGGTTAAAGCAAGTTTTCTCAACGATCTAAACAGACTATGCGCCGTGAGCTTATGCATCTAGGTGGATGATCAACCAAGACTCCTCTGCCAGCTTCATTTCACACAACTCAGCCCACTGACACATCTTTGCAGGATTTCTGGAAAGTCTGCCATGCACAATAACCAGTCATCTTGGCAAGGTCAGCCAGTCCATACAAACACGAACATTCAAGAACAGAAGACCAGGAAAACTGGCCAGAAAAGTTAACACAAATCATACACATTAGTTTGGTTAAGCTGAAGGCATACTATATTTGTCCAGTAATTTAAAAAATAGTGGAAAACTTACTGATTTCTGATTTTTATTTACTTACATATACACTGAACTAAGTGGTGAATTACTATTCAATAAAGATTAACATCTGCAAAGGCAGGGACATGGTTCAGTAGTACAGACCTTGTCTAGAGTGTATGAGGCCCTAGGTTGATGCTAACACTGTCAAAAAAATCATCTTTTAGCCTATAATGCACACAATATTTACTTAATAGTATATGACTGTGATTGCATAACACTGATTGATGTCGTATATGATTTGAAGATACTAACTGGTATTGTCAAGTCAGTAATGGATTAAATAAATCCCTAATATTTGATTTTATTTCAAAACTGTTTTATCTATCTTAACTGGACTGTTCTACCAGTGGGTAGAGGGAAATGTCATGATTTGGAACAAAGAATTACTGTATTGATGTAAGACTTTCAACTTTAAAAAACATTAACCACTAAGACCATACCCATACATGCTTTGCATTTGAAGTACTGTTTGCCAACAGCCCCTGTTTTTGGTAACTGAGGAGTTCACGTTGTAAAGTGAAGCTAACTAACATGCTCAACATTGACCTGAACTGAGATACAACCCTGGAGGTCCACTGGAGCCCAGGAGCTCTCTGCTAAAGCTGCTGCCCTACTCTGAAAACCTGTGAATTGTAGGTGGCCAAAGGCAGTTAATGTTCCTGTTTTCAATGCTAATTCAAGAAAAATCTCAGAGAACCTCAAATGGGGGGAACGGGGGCTCAGCTGTTGACACTGGTAAGGTTGCACAGACCTGGCATCCCAGGTCCTGTTCACTTTCACCCCAGCAGTGGCCTGACGGGGCTAGTGAGGACAGACAGATGGGCAACTCCTGGCTGTTCTAGTTTGTGCTACCAAATCTTACTGCTTCTTTCCTGTTTTCCAGCCTTGGATTAAAGAAGTCTGACCCTACAGCTGTGCTTGCTCAAGGCTCTAAGGTCCCACTCTGGTTCAGATCTTCTCTCGGACCTCTAGGGTCTGGGTCGGCCAGGGATTTATTTATCTCATGGTGCCTGAAGACAGTAGCCTCCCAGGCCCAGATGAGAACGCCCTGATCTAGAAAACCCAGGACAATGCCTGCCACATGGGCAAACTCACCAGTTTTCCTTGGAGGCCTGGTAAAATGAGGGCAGAAGCAGAAAAATACTGCCTGTGTTACACTCCACTAGGAAAAAAGACCCAGAGTCAGAGAAGTCTGCATGCACTGAGACACATGGCTTCAATACTGAGAGCCTAGCTGGGAGAAGACCTGTTCCATCCTGTCAGTAGTGCGTGACAGGGACTGGGGAGTTAGCTCAGTGGCATAAGTGCCTGCCTGGCAAGTGCAAGATCGTGAATTCGATCCCCAGTACCACAAAAAAACACAAGTGCATGACAGGAACCACAGCACACCCCAGCAGAGCACTTGTGCAGTCCCTCCCTGGCACTGAGCATGCTGGGGAGTGATACATAGGGGCGACCAGATGCCTGCCCACCACACTCCCGGAGGCCTCTGAAAACACCAGTGATCGAACGCAAAGGCCAGCTTCGGTCAGGAGTCTGCCCTGACACAGAAACACTGACACGCCACTCGGCGCAGGCCCAGGGTTCGTATCAATTTCCTTCATTTTCACTTAGACTAATGTAATCCCTTAGGAAAAATGCAAAGGGAACTATGAAAGACAATCTTTTCACACTCATAATAATATCTGAGTGTTTTCATTCTTAGCATGTAGCAGTGTAAATTTGTGCCTCTGTTCTAATGAAACTCTTTTCCTTAGATTTTTGTCTCAGGCTTATTCACTGCATTTGTGCAACCTTACCAGTGTACACTGAGGGAAAGTCATTTTTCTAAATATAGTACTTATAATAAAGATGTTTTCTATTAATAATGTAAATTATAAGTAACTGAATTATTACATTACCAAATATGTGCTTTCAAGCCAGAAAGGGAAATCTGTCTTGACAAGTTAAACTATAAATACAAATCACCATAAAATTTTTAAAATGTAAGAGAATATACATCAATTTTTCTAAGAAACAGCTATATGTAACTAACTGAAGTTATTTACCAAACACAATGTTTCTATTAATAGCCATTATATTGATTTCTTCCAAATTCCTAACTTCTAATATTAGAAAAGGAATTAAGGAAAAGTTTTCTCTATTTTCTCTTTTCCCTATCTATCAACCACCTAATAACTTATTAAGCAAAATATAGTATTTTTAAAACTCATCACAGTGTAAGACTTTCTTTTCTTCAATAAAGAAAGATAAATTACAGGAAGGGGAAAGAGCTCAATTAGGTGTTCCAGAGCAAAACGTGATCCTTGTTCTAACTTCATTTGTTTTCTTGTAAATCTTTTAAAAGTCCTAATTCAATAGAGCTAATTTGCTGCAGAACAAACCTTATATTGTTGATATACTGAATGTACTCTAAAACATTGCTCATTTATTCTTAAGTGTGATATACCGGACTATACAGTGTAAAAATCAGTATCATCTAGCAAAGATTAGAAACACAATAGGCTCACTTAGGGAGCAACACTGCAAGTGTCCCTAAAGGTCAACAGAAGTAGTCCAGAGTGCTGGACCAAAGAGGGACACACTCAGTGGAGCTCACCTTGTCAGAGCCAAGTGGGAGCATATCTCACTCAACCACCATGTGACTTGAGCTGAGAGAAAAAATGCCTGGATCCTGAACTTCTGTGCCAAGAATGAGTACCTAACAGAAAAAGAATGCTGGTGCTTTTCAAGGTGAAAGGGTTTTTTGGCTGACTACATATGAAAGCAAAGGAAACACATTTCATTCTCACCAAACCACTCTGTAAGACTCAGAAACATGTTTCCCTCATTGTACAGGTGAGTGAAAAATGGTACCACGCTCCCCAAATAAACCTCAGTTACACACTATTTTCTTCCCATTTTAGTGGTGAATGGCACTGTCCAAATCAAGGAACTAGTGGTGATAACCAGGGAACATGATGACACTTTCTGAGTCCTGAATTTCTTCCATTTGTAGTCGCGGTGTCACACAATCTGTTTCACTCAATCCACTACCACACTGGGCCTTTAACAGTACTCTATACAAGGGGCCAATTCCTTCAAAAATGTTTGGCAGCAGTGACTCAACAAGGCAGAAACTAGCAGGGGAGAGCCCTGTCCACATTCTGCCCAGGGGACACAGGCGGTCAGGATCTTTGTGGAGCCAACTGGGTCCACGTCCAGAGGAAAGATGGCCTGCCAGGAGGGGACAGAGAGCCACAACCATCTCTCCTCTTCCCTTCCTGCAGCTTGAAGATGAGCACCTGACTCCTCAGAAGCTTAGAGACAGAAGAGGAGAAAGACAGAAAGAAAACACAAGGAAAAAGTGGGAAGGGAAAGAGGAAAATAAAGTGTCCCCAAGTGGAGCCAGGGGAACACATTCAGGTTTCTTCCTCCACACGAAGGGGATGCAGATGAACTTCTGCCCACATGTAAGATTTTCCCCTCCACAAGTCTGAGTTAAATCAACAAGTTATTGATCTGTACTGTCAAATGCTATCTACCTAACATTAAAAACTCATTATATTACTGGGTAATATTTTTCCCTTTGGAGTTGAAATGTGGAAAAACTGGAACATATTCTGCACTCTCATTATTGAATTTTTTCCCCTGTATTTAATTTTTTGGTTACACCCAAGTTTTCCCATCACACTTGACTGTGTAAGGTCAACTTCTGTTTGCACAGACATTAGGAAGGTTGAATAATAAGTACTAAAGTTTAAATTCTTTTCTAGAAACAATTCATTTAGAAAAAGCAAAGGAAAAACTCCCATGCAATAATGGAAAGAACAGTTCATCCCACGTCCCAGTAAGAGACAAACACAGAATGTTTCAGTGATGGAGATAAACTGCAAAGTAAACTGCTTTCTGGGAAAAAGAACTGAGGCACAATGAGATTTGTGGTTCCAAAGGGACAGTGAAGACTGAAATGAACAGAAATATACTTTTTTGAAAAGGTATAAAGACAAGCGATCAGTAACCCCCAGGAGGATGCTCCTCGTCCCCCTCTGCCCTTGGAACTTTCCTTAAAAGCCACTGTCTCCACCAGCCACAAGTACACACAGGGTCCTCCTGAAAGTGGCTGCTGAGGGTTTCAGTGTGGCCGTCCATTTAAAAGGTTCATGTGAATCCTGGAAGTAGTCTGCACACCCGTTGGGAGGTGAGTGGACAAAAACAATGTGACATTTATACACCGCAGAGTACTACACGCCATAAAGGACAAACCTGAGTCATTTGTAGGAAAATGGATGCATCTTGAGACCATAAGGTTAAGTGAAAGAAATCAGACACAGGAGCTTACACATCACATAACATCTCCTACAGGAGAAACTCAAACAATAAATGACTTAAAGAGCTGAAGAAAAGACAGATAACAGGAAATAGGGAGACAGACTTTTGGTAAATGGGAAGGGGATCATGACATGGACGGAATGAGGAAAGGGGAAGAGAACGAATTAAGAGTTTATGCACTTGCAGTAACTTCTCAGGAGGAACATAATATATGCCACAATACGTGCTTTTTGTGCACTAATTAAAAAAGAACTAAAAAAGAAAAGGCTTTCACTGAGCACCTATTGTTGTCAGATGTTGTGGAACGGATACTGAAATTCATACTCTAAGGTGTGCTTGAGGTGCCCAACTGCACTATGAAAGTCTCACATGCCACAATTTTATGGTATTATACTTTGTTTCCTAAAACTTTCAGCACTACATCAGGAAAGTATAATTAAAGCATAATTTGAAAGTATAATTAAAAAGATTTGGAAGTATAATTAAAAAATAATTTGAAAACCCACTAATAAGATGGGTTCACAGAAGGGAAAAAAAATGAGGAAAATATTCTCTCTAAAAAATGTCACTTCAGAGACTGAGTGTGGTGGCCCACATCTACAATGCTAGCAGTCAGAAGGCTGAGGCAGGAGGACAGTCAGTCTGGACTAAAAGTGAGATCCTGTTTCAAAAAACAAAAAAAGAGAAAGAAAAAAGAAAGAAAGGAAGGAAGGAAGATAAGTTCAAATGTTCCTTTATTAATGCCAACTAGTCAGAAGTAAAATTAGTAGCTAAGTACACATTCTCTGTTTCTTCTACCACTTGAGTAAATCAACCTAAAAGGAAAGGTCATTCTCAGTTATTTCAGACAGGAAACCAGATCATATTATTCGGAACCATCCATACTGAACAATAAATCTTTCATTCCCTGGAGCTCTATTTTCTTTCCAGCAAGACAATCTTAAAAGCAGTCAACACCTCTAGAACGAAATGAATGTTCAAAACACATTTCTGACTCGAGTCTTGTCATTTTGGAAAGAATTAGTTAACAATATATTCCTTGGTACAATGCATTGATTTTCTAAATGCATTGTTTAAATTTCACAGTGAAATGAGCAAATTCGAAATCAAAAGATTTCCAAGTTTCTCTCATTAACAAGACACACAAATGCTAAGAATGGAGCTGACTTCACAGGCAAAGCAGCTAAATGGAAGGGACTGAACAGCCACAATGATCATTTTCCATGGAGTTAAATACTCAGTCACAAAGTTGGATTAACACGTTCTGGTTTCCTGCATGCCATGCCACCATTATAACCAGAACACTGGGAGAGACTTCCCTCAATTAAGTACAAAACAGATGATCACACTTAGGAAGAAAACATGCTTCCCTGCCAGTTATGAGTAAGTTGCAAATACAACATGAATATTTATATCTAAAGAAAATCAGATTTGTAGTAGCCAAATGTTTTCCACATTTTCGAATCCTTTGAGACAAGTTCAGAGAATACTTTCTTCCAGTAATACTATGGGTGCCCAATGCTTTGCTCAAAGAAAAATACATATACCTGGTTGCATCTGGCATGATGGAAACTTGTTTCTTAATGTGTTACATGAGAATGAAACAGTGCAGCTGTTCTTCCTGCCCACTTTCCCTACTCCCCTGTCAGACTCAGACATCAAATGTTCATTTCCTATCAGTAGAGTGTTCACATTCAAAGGCACACAAAACCACTCACGGGAAGCAATGGCAGGTCTGCCTGCATCACTAACTGTGTGATGACAGTAATCCTATGTTACACTCTGCAATAAAATTTTGGCCAAACCCAAATAAGCACCTTTGTCTTAAGTTCCTCATAAAATATTATCAGAACAGATTGCCTTGTTTTAATTCGACCATGAGAAAGTCCATATATTTTATTCCAAATCACTATGCCCCAGGTTTTTTTGTAACAGAAACTCTTACGTGAAGCAGAACTGAAAAATTCTAAGCAAAATTAGTATCATAATTTGATAAGAGAATATTTTCCAAATTCCTATGAAATAGTTTACTTTTAGAAATTGAAAGTTTAATGCACATTTTTCACTAGTCATCAAAGGGTAGGAAGCAATATTTCCAATTCACATGGTATAAAATGTGAAGTGTTATGTTAGAAAGATTATACAAAGTCCACAGAAAGGAAAAACAACAACACCAACTACAAAAACAACCTGACATTTAAGGTCCACTACAGTGGACTCATGAACTGCATGAAACATACCACAGCCTGAGTGTTTGTATTTATTGTTTTGATAAAATATTTTACACCTATATTAAAATGTTGTTAATTCTTTCAGATCTGACATATACTAGGTTCCATTGCCTAAGAGGCTTAGTTTCAAAGAAAAGTTGTATTTTGAGAATTAAAAGGTAATGTAGTTAGCTTTTCTTCAGGTATAAATTCCAATTTCAAATTGAAATCATAATGCTTATGTTCATTTCACTAAAACAATAAATATCTAAGAAATTACTTAATGTAAACTATGAAAAACAAATGCAAAGCCTGCACTAATCACACAGCTAGAAAGGGAAGGTGTGTTCATATGCTGCAATGCCAGGTTCCTGGGGAGGATGATACTCCATGCTGTGCGCACACCCCGTCACAAGCACATTCTCAGCCCCAAGTACAAGCATTACATGATAAAAACATAAAACAGAACCAGCCGGTAACTTGTTTCACAATGCTCTGCAGAACAACACACACTTTCCTGGGACACACACACATGATGCACATGGTCTCACTTCTCACCTGTGCTCCAAATGCTACAAAGCACACTTTGGAGCAGGTGACACCCACAAGCAGGAGAGAGCCAGCCAGCTAGTTTGTTTTCTTTTCTCTGGAGATATATCCTACCAAAATTTTCTCATTCTTTTTTAACAAACATAAAACAACCTGTATTTAAATTTGGAGCCTGTATTTAAATTTAAATGAATTCTGAAAATCATAATCATTTTTAAAAACTATAAAGACAACTTGGTATACCAGCGGGCTTGGTATACCAGCGGGCTGAGGAGGTGTAGGAGGTTGCAGTGGTGCCCAGTGGAATCTGACTGTCACACTGAGGGGCCACTAGAAAGGGGCCCCCTGTGCCTGGGATCCCAGGGTAGGCATAGTGCCAACTACAACTGATCGACTCTGACAACAGCCTTATTTGGTAAAGCAGAAAATAAAGGAGCAAAGGAGGCAGGTTAGTATTCCAAATAATGGGGAATCAAAGCTACTGGACACTGATCTATACCAGTGATGGCAAACCTTTTAGAGCTTTCAATGATAACAACTGGTCAGCTGTAGCATGCATGCCATAGGTTTGCCACCAGTAACCATCACCAATCTACCAGAGATCTAGTTCTAAAGGAGCATTTTCTAGGTAATCCTGCAAGGAGGTGGGGGTCAGATAACATCCTTGGAGTATCTTCTTTAAAAATGGACATAGGTTCAGAGAATGATGCTGTAAGGCAGATTTATACATGCCAAAATGTACCAAAGGCTTAATGGTTTAACATACTTTTAATTCTCTCAAGTGAATATACTTTTCAGATAATGCTCTCTTGCAATTAAGCATAAAACTTATGTCTGTTTGGTTCAGTCATACATAATACTAAGGACGAACTGTTGAGCATATTAAAACCTCTGCCTACTTAGACATTCACTTTTAAAATCTGTATTATGCATTCCAACACATCATCTTGAAAGGTAAACTCATTGCTTTTCAAGACCACTGCAGACCAATACCCTACCCCACCAACAGGATCAGGGCAACAAAACTCAAACCGCAATCAAGTTGCCCCCAGAACCAAGTCTAGGTTTCTCTAAGAGCTTTGTTTCCTTTCTTCCTTCCCTCCTCCCTCCCTTCCTTTTCTCCCTTCTTTCCTTCCCTTTTTTAAAGGATCATCTAATTTCAAAAATATACATATACATATACAGTGTATTCCTGGGAGAAAAAGATCATCTGTTTTCAACAAACACATACAAGAATCTCATTAGCATAGAATTCATTGCCACACTGAAGCAGATAGCCCAGCTTGTAAAACTTTCCAGCCCTTATACATTAGTGACAATGGTTCATTGTAATTGCTCTTTTTAGTCTATGTTTTTTCAGCTCTCAAAAACAGTGTCACAGGTTAACCTCAACTTTTCTTTCAATTCTGTGTGCTTGAATAAGTGTGCAACAGAGGAAGGGCACACCTTGTACCCTTCATTATGTCCAATACCACATATGGGAATCTGACCATTCCTCCTGAAGTTATTTTATTTCAAGCCCATGACTATCTATTGGCAGGTATCCAGGAATGGATGATTCACTGCACTGAAGAAAATGTGGTTCAAAAACAATTTTATTTGCTGCAAAGACATACCAATGGCATAAGGTACACTATGGCTCCATGCTTAAGCAATCAATTATAAATAAATTTTCATTAAAAAGGAATATGCTTGAGCCTTTATCAACACAATCCTATTTGCTTCAGTATTGCTAATGAAAGCTACAGACTTCACTGAAACACAGTCATCAAGCTAGATTAGCTGCACAAACACGGTTAAAGTTCAGTTACCCAAGCCATTCCTGCAGGTCATTGCCCACATAATCCGAGAAGCACTGTGAAAGACACATCTGGGCGTGGATGATAGCCTCTTAGTGCACATTATTCTCAATAAAATAACAAAGTCATTGGGAAGCTCTGTTAGGGTCTGTGCACCAGGGTTCCCGGCTCTGTCAAACCACTCACATTAACTCCTGCACTCCCCCATGCAGGCCAGAATTAAGGAGTCTCTCAGACTAATAGGAAGATTGGTTTAAATTTGACCTTAGCTTTTTCTTTATAATTAGCTGACTCATTCCCTAGAGGAAAGACGTAATTAGCTTACTGGTTCAGAACTTCCTCAGGAAAGAAATGGCACTGCTTCACTTAGAAGGGCTTTCCTCATATCTGCACTGCATGCAACCTCCAATTTAGGTAGAAATTAGAATTTATGCATTTCTTCCAAACATATAAGACCCTCTGCTGTTCACACAACAGCCCAGTGCATAGGCCACAGAGGCCTAAGGCAGAGAGGGCAATGACATCCACATAGTCATAATGCCACCTCATAGAAAAAACAAAACTAGAATTGGGTTTCCCGACTCTCAGTTTGGTTCTCTCTCCCTCAATTCCATGATTACACTAAAGCATATTTATTGTAACATTTCAAATTGACACAGTATATTAACAGAAGAAGTCTAGACATACAGGAATCTGCAAATTCCAGCAAATTCTCTTCAAACTAAACCTTAATTTCTTTTCTCCTGACCTCTTTCCACAAACCCCAACTCTAATACTGATTTCCACATGATACATAAATAATGACAACACAATTATAATATAATTACGTAATATCACACTGGCAGCAACAGTAACTTTCAATCTTAAAAAGTTTCTCATATAACAGGCAGGAATGGTAAGAGAAAATAAAATTCAGTAATTATCACCTAAAATTTTAAAAATGCATATTCTTAAGAATTGCTTAGAAACGGACAATCTCCCATGTCTTTAAATACAAATCTGTAAAACTATTTCCATAGGGGAAAAACCATTTTAAAAAGAACAGAAAACATGGAACTGATTAACATTAATAACACCCTAAATCAAACTAAAATTGTGAAGATGCCAAAATCTGAAATGACTTGGAATGATATAAAGAGTGTGACTCACACAGATACCTGTGTTGGGTGACCGCAGATTTATCTGGGAGAATAAAGAGGGTGCCTTGCATAATGGCATCGAACCAACATACGGGAAGCAAGGGTTGAGCTGTGGGCACCATGACAGGGCACCCGGTCACTGCTCTTGCTCACATCCTCACTAACTGAAGCTTTCACAGTCCCTAAACATCTCAGTTTTGGGTCTTTCTGGGTGTTTGTTTGCCTGTTTGATTTTTTGGTCATATTTTTTCCCTGTCATTTCCTCCTACCCTATTTCTCTTCTCCACTCCAGGAAAAACATCAGTGGGCCTTGTGACTTTTCCTCTCTGCATGTCATCTCCTGTCCATTAACTGATGAAAAAAACATGTACCAGTCTGAAGCTCTCCTGGAGAAGCCATGACTGCCACAACTTGAGCTTTAGCATCCCCACGTTTCCCTTCCCAAAGGCCACCGTAAAGGCCTGAGGATGACGGCAAGGTCTGGTTTCTGCCTGCACTCACACAATGTCCTCTAATGAAGTCTCGTCAGACTGGACTTTGGAAACCTATAACTAATGGGAGCCCTGGATAGCACAGCTATGAAGTCTTCTGGAATTCACTATTCTGGATATATACAGAAGCTTGCAGGGGAGGGAAGAGCTAGGGAATGCATCTTGTAAGTCATGGGTCCCCTGAGCAACCCGCGGCTAGCATTTCTTGAACTATGGTCCTCTCCTCCACACCCCATCCCTGCATCCCATCCACCAACCCACCACAGTCCTCCCAGCACTGTGACCTTCAGGGTAGGCACCTGCTGTCCTGAGCCCCCTCCCCCACACCCTCGGTGTCCTCCTGCAAAGCCAACACCTCCAAAACTCCTGTCTTCATTTCCAGCCTCATTTTTTTCCTCCAAAAAAATCACTACTTGGTGTATCATATGTTTATTTTACGTATTTTTTCTGTCTTGTTCCTACTGGAAAGCAAGCTTCATGAAGACAAAGATATTTCTGTCAAATCTGCTTACTGATTGTATCAATGCTGCCCAAAAATATGAGTTACTTAAAAAGGAGCACAACAAGTATTTGTTGAATAAACTCATAATCTAAGAAATGGAGCCCGCAAATGAACCCAGCTTTCAGAACAGCTGGCAACCTGGCACATCAGCCGCTAGGGCTTCTCTAAGCCCAGATTTCCTAAAGATCACCTAAAATTCACAGCTAAAATGGACATTTTGCAAATATTTCTTTGGTGTCTTTGAAATACAAAATTCTGACAGGTTTCAAAGAATTCAGATTGTACATAAAACTGAATGTAATAAGTAATTTTAAATAAATCCTTTCTCCACTTAGAGAAGTATCTAAAACACTTCTATTCAGAGAAGTCAGAACAGAGTTCCTTTTTCATGATATGAATCCATCAGTCACCTGAAAAGAACTTGACTTTGAAAGCACTGTGAGACTATCTCAGAATCTAACTTAGCAGCACTACAAAATCTCTACTTCTGAGAGCAAATTGTTCTTGAAATGCAATAAGTGAGATATTCTATGAAAGTTACATCACAATTCAGAAAGACGAACACAAGGCACCCAAATCATTTGTAGAAATTTTACAAAGTTACTGAAATTTATGGCATTTTAATCATTGATATAAAAAGTCAAAAACTAAATAAATGATGTTAAAAGCCTTGGTTCAAGGGATATACAAAAAGGAATTTATCTTTTATCTTTTCAAATTGTCTGACATTGGGACTCTTTCATTTAGTTCATGAGAAGTTGAAACAAAATCTCTCCATACACATCCTATTAAAAAAAAAATCCACCACAGCAAAGGGGCCACACACACACAAGGATGCTAGTATGAATGTGATGCACTTAATGAGATTCTCAAAAAGCCAACTACCAAAGGTTTAAATTCTGGAGCTATAAAAGAGAACTCTGCCTCTGGGAAAACATCCCCTTTACTATTTTCCAGGGCGACAAAAGGTAGGGACAAAATATTGTGAAAGCAGCCAGTTCATTAGAAAGGGTCTGGAATCCATGAAATCTGCAAAGATGACTTAGGAAAGTATGGCTTGTGTTGTCCCACCTGACACTGGTTTTGATTTTCCAATTAACAAAATGTGAGGCTTAGCTTAGTGACAGAAACTATGCGGCAATATGGTCATCTGTGATGGTAAGGTGGTTTGTATCATGGTAACAAAAGGGAGATAAAATAAGTCCGGTAAATCAGTCTTCAACATGCTAAAGAGTGGATCAAAACACTCATGCATACAGACACACACACTTTTTTAGGAGACAAAAAATGATCGGGACAGCCTAAGACATCACTACCAAAGATAAGCAACACTCTGAAACACTGGGACTGTAACGCTACTTTCAGATGAGGACTTTCACTTATCTTACATATAATGCATTCAGCAGAGACTGATAGTTTTGAGGGAACAATGCCCAAGCCCAAAGGAAAGCAAGACTGAGTATCCAGGTGACCACCAAAATCCTGCCTCTGCTGCTGAGTCTATGGGAGAAGAGACCCACAGGGATTAGCAACAGAGGAGTAAACCTGCAAGAAGTCCTGACCTGCAACAGCCTCTTCTCCCTGGCTGACTTTGAGAACTGCGTTTCCCATTCTGATCAATCCATTCTTCAACTAAACAGCTACAGAGTTTGGCAATGGACTCTGAGAATCCACAGCAGTGTTCATGTAAACTGAGCCCTTGGGAGTTGGTCACAGGCTCCCAGGTCCCCTCTGAATTGTGCAGTCTTCCCAGCTTAGCCCCGCAGGCCCAGGGCAGAGAGGGCAGCAGGAAGGGGAGAAGGAGAAGGGGAGGAAAGGGTTTGGGAAGTGCTGCCTGTGCTCCGAGCAGCACATTGGGCTCCTTTGCTTATGGCATCGCTTGGGAGATGAACTTCCATTTAAATTACTTGGTGGTTGAGTCATAAGTACCTCAACTAGTATTAAACCTTCACTGTAAAAACTATCATAAAGCATTAATCATCAGTCAAATGAAACACATTTAATTAACCAGCCACACTTCTTCTCTAGCTATATATCTCAATTATTTCCATGTCCATGTGCAGGTCCACTTTCAATTCCAATATCATCTCTACTAGAGTCACAGCTTTCATTTACTTTAAACGTGTTTAATTCTATAAAACACTGTTGGTTAATTTATAAATTTTCATCAATTACTAAGATAATTTGGGAAATAAGCAGAGAAATGTTCATGTTTAAATGGATGAAGTCTTCCAGCTGTGTCTGCCTCCTGCCTCGTCTACCAGCTGCACCCTGCCCATCTTTCCCCAGACCCCACATTACCCATAGGGTTCAGGGTTCGGCACTACTCAGTGATTAGGTCTGACACTCCCTCTGACCTGCACAGATGGAAGCTGTGCTAGACTCCTGCTGATCACTCTAGGCACCCTTACCTTCTTTTCTTCTGCAACCTTATCTTTTACAAATGTTCTTCTTCATCTCGCCACTCTTACAAGGATGCACTGTAGCCTGGGGCTAGGATATCCTCCAGGGCACCAAGTAACTGGAGCTGAGATCACAGTTCTGGTCTAGGGAAGAACCCTTAGTGAGTGTGAAGATGGCAGAGTCCTAATTTACATGCCACTCAGAGTTCATGCCTCCATGGATCTGCAAGTCAGAAGCTTAAGCCATTTACCTTAGAACTAGAAATCAGAAATGAGATGACTGGGAAACAGAACAGCCTGAAGGAAAGAATGAAGTCACGGAGATCTGCACCATGCTGGAACTTAGAGCACTGGGAGACCAAGCAGCCAGCTTCCCTGGTAAGTGTCTGTGGCCTGGCAAGCTGCAGCTACCCCAGGGCGAAAACCATCAGCATCTCCTGAGATTGGTGCCATGTTGGAACTTATGGCGCTGGGAAACCAAGCAACCAGCTCGCTGCCCTAGTAAGCGACTGTGAATGGACTGAGATTCAAACATCCCCCCCCCACCTTCCCTGTTAGCAAGTGGGAGCCAGAGATCTGAGCATCTCTTGGGAGGTTGACTATATGCAATATAGCAAGTAAGGGGGATTTCTTTCTACCATCTCTTTGAAAGCAAATATTTTTATTACTGTTTTGCTTTGTTCTGATTAATGATATTGCTCTATTCAATATTCTGTTTTGGTCAGTTCTATAATATTCTGTATTTCCTTTGATTTTGCTATACCTGATTGAAAGAACAACTATTATGAAGAAAATAAGATATACTACGGTACCTATTACTGTTATCCTGGTAACCTGCTGTGAAGTTCTGTACCAATTTCACTACACTGTCTCAACTGGCTTTGTTCCATCTTGTTCTGTTGTATTTTACTACCTTCAAAAGAAAAGAAAAGAAAAGAAAAGAAAAGAAAAGAAAAGAAAAGAAAAGAAAAGAAAAGAATGAAGTCACACTTTCTCTTGCTGAAAGTTAAGTCTGATTGGGCTTACTGGTTTTATAAATGGAGAATGGTTGGGGTAACAAGATAATGGGGTAGGCGTTTTCCAATTCAAACTTCATCTAATGTTGATGGCTTTGAACAAAAAACAAATACAGATAGATATTTAAGGATAACTATAAGACAGAAATTATATTCTTTACAAGTCCATCACAACATTTATCACAGCCCATTGCAAATACTTAAGTGTGTCTCCCTCCATTGGACTGTAACTTACATAAAAAATGTAACAGCCTCACCTCTTACTCTCTTAAATATCTCATTTGTTCTAGAAGTTCAATTAATCTTTATGGGACTATTGGATGTGTCAAAGCTTTAATTAAACCTCCTCAAGTAGTAATCAAATGTTTGAATAAGTGAGTGCCCAGTGCAGAAGCCCACGACCCACTGGTCACATGTGCAAAAAACATCTGTGCAGTGCCCTCTACATCCTGCCCAAGACCAAGGTGCTCACCAGCTTGATTTTCACTGTCCCCTCAGCACCTATCCACACCCTAACTGGACATTTCTCAAAGAGCTCCGAATTTTCAGCAAGCATGTGGGCCTTGGCTCCCTGCAACACTGACACCAGTTCAATCTCACTGCTGTGCTCTTGGGCTGGGGATAGACAGAGTCATTCCTGAAAACAAAACTTGCTATCTAATGTTGGATGTGACCCCACAACTCACAACGCAGGGCTGGCATGCTGCAGGGGCTTTATAGGAGAGATGATGAACTGTGCTGACCCAGTCATTTGCTTCCTCCAGGGACTAACAGCACATATTTTTTATGTTGTCAGCCAGGTTTAACGATAAAATTTTTGGCCACTGTGCAAAACTGGCACTGTTTTTTTCTTAAGAAAAAGAAGTAGCTATTTCACTCAAAGGGACAATGCTAAGAGCAAAAATTAAACAGCAAGGGCACATGTAGTAGAAATAACTGCTTGATCTCTTCTTGGAGCCCCGCGACCTGACAGATCCTCATCCCTTCAGGAGTGAGTCTGCCTCCAGGCTCTCCTGACTAATGGACCAAACTCTCAACAGCAGAGCAGCACTCACTCGCCTTCCAATCCACACAGTGGTCACATGTTCATTATCACTTCACACTCTCCAAATCCTAGAGAAAAATACCTTCCTGACACTCTGGATTTAAATTAAGTGACACTAAATAAAAAACATTATCGTTATTACTTTTATTCATTTGTTCTGAAAATGTCAATTTTAAAAACTGACGTTAGTAGCAGAACATGGTAGCACATGCCTTTCATTGCAGCACTTGGGACGCTGAGACAGGAGAATCATTACCACGTTCAAGACCAGCCTGAGCTATAAAGTGAGTTCAAGGCCAACCTGTACTATATATAGCAAGACCTTGTCCCAAAAAGCAAAAAAAACCTGACATTATTTCATTTTTAATAGTGTGTATTCTAGCATTCCAACAACAGAAAAAGAAATTGTCAGTTATTAATGAAGGACATCTTACACATTTACTGTGTTTATGAAATTAATTAATTCTACTAATGAAATAAAGGCAGAGTTCACATTCAGTTAAAGGATTTTGGTGTGCACTGATAACCCATTTTCATGAAATGATATCAGTGTGAAAACCCTCTTTTTCTCATTAACTCGTTTTTTATTTCTTATTTATCATTTCACCATATTAGGATACCATTTCATATAAGTACGGAAGTAAGACTTTGGTTTCCCTGGGCCACAGAGAACATCTTTCCTGGACCCAGACAGTGCTAAGCCAGGGCAGCTCCCCCACCCTAACCCCTCCACCTGTAACACAGGATCGCTGGTGAGCTGCAGGTTGCAAGCATTTCAGAAAGAAAATGAGCACATTCTTTACTTAGGTTTTCTTACAATTCAGATTAATGCTTCTGTTGCTTGTATAAGTTTAGCAAACTATAAATAAACTTTGAGCAGCTTTTGAGAATTCTGTAAAGTAGGAAATTTAGCCTAAAATGTTTGGTATTCACTTGTTACTATCAAAGTAATGGATATGCATGAATTTAAAAGTCAATAAAATGAACAAATTTATCATACATTTAACATTGATGAAAAGTTTATTAATTACTAGAACTTTTCAGGATCAAATGCGCTAGATTAAGTGAAGTACCATCTTTTTTTTTCTTTTGTATCATCAAGTGAAACTAAATTCCTTAGCAAATGAACAAAAGTTCTAGAAAGTTCCTCCAATTTAAGATGAGTTAATGCAGTTAGTATACATACTACGTCACCATATTTGAGTGAAAGGTATATAAAGATAAATGTTATCAGGCCATGATTTCTTTATACTTAATCATAACTTTTTGCCTGGAAACCAAATTCTCTTCTGTTTAGTTTTCCTACTACAAACTCACAAGACTCTGACTGTTGTTCTAAAACTATTAAAGAAGGAAAGAAGCAATACACATAGGATAAATGAGAAGACATCAGTAGAGGCCTTCATGAGTAGATTCTGAAAACAGGCTTTTCATTTTTCAGTAAGTATGAAATAAGTCTGGTGTAAATTATTAGTGCATGGAATACTGTTTGAAGTATTACCTCAAAATGACAAATTTTTTCAAAAAGACACATCTGAATTTAAACCCTCAAATTATACATAATTTACGTAACTGAAGGAACTAAACACTGTACAGAAAGTTTTATCCATCTAATTCACCTGAGGAGTGAGGACCATTGAGTAAGTTGAAATGCAAAGTGTTCTAAGGCACCTCATGCAGGCCTGGAGGAACACTGCTGAGGACCACCAGTCTCCCTGCCACCAATCTCCAATGCATGTCACTCAGGCTTTCAAAATGCTTTTCAGAGCCACATGCACAGAAAAAGTATCACAATCTACACACACACACACACGCACACACATGCACACACGCACATGCACAGATGGATAAGGTATGGATTTGCATCCATTATAACAACTGACATGAATATAAAATGACTATTAATTAAAAATCCTTCCCTCCTAAGTTCCAGGAGGAACAAAATTATGCTTCTCCCTCCTCAGACTCCACAAAAAATGCTTGTGTAAACATGTTTAATGAATAAAGCATGTTTGCATCCTTTCAATATTTATATTCTGGGATAAACATTAATAGTAAATATGTCAGAACATTTTCTAGCAATTGAAAAAAACCTGATTTTTTTGGCAGCATTTTCTCATGCAACTAACATTAAATCCAAAGGACATGGTAAGTTCACCTGAGAGCCAGCCCATCTAAATGTGTTTCATCTCCTGTTTATCTCTTGAAGAGGTTAGAAAAAATAATCTTTAAGTGTTTTACCAAAATGAGTATTAGTTTCTAATAGCAATGTATCCACATGACTTTCCAATAAAATTCAGTCTTTTTCTGAATTTAAATGTATATTTTGATTCTACATATACAGAGCCTGCAAACCAAAAGCAAGAGAAGTGGGTGACTTCTCCCGGGCTTGGCTGGAGAACTATGAGTTCACAGGGCTAGCAATTCCTGGGAACAGTGCAGAGCCCTGACCCTGCTAGGTTCTGGGTCAGGCTAGGGAGGACAGCAGGAGGTCACCAGCCCCCATCCCAGCTGGTCCCAAGTCCTGCAGAGGAAGTGAAAAGTAGCCAGGGCCTGAAAGAACAGCTACTCAGTCAGATACGGGAAGCAAAGGACGCTGGCACTAGCCAGGTAAGGGCAGCAGAAGCAGTACAAGCACGGGTGGGAATGCACATGCACACTGAGAACTGCAAGAAACATGCTGGCAAGGCGCCAGGAAGGGTGAACACAGTTGTGGCTGGAGAAGTAGGCACCCAAGGGTGGTAAAGAGGCACACTCATAAGGCCACAGGTGCCTAAAAGGGTGACACAGCACCACCAGGAAGATCTGGATACCTCTCCCTTCCTCCACCAAACCTGAGGGCAAACAGAAAGATCATAGCTCCAATCTCAGCTTCCTAATGCACCGGATGGAAGGTGCTAGGGTGACACTGTTCCAGGCGGGGCATGAATACAGCACCACTATTCTGTCAGCTGTATCATCCAATCAGGTTGAGCTAGCACTGTCTGCATTAAAGTGGCGTGAAAAGCACAATGCACAGTACACTTCCAGGAGAGATGAAAACCCAGGAACGAATTTCCACGGGGCTTAGCAGGACTCTCCTCAATAAAGTACTCAGCGGTCCGCCTACGGCTTCCAGACCGATATCAGCTCCTTCACATGGGCCTTTACGACACGATGGGCCCACTTCTTTGCAACCACATTTTCCTTTCATTTCTGGGATTCTTTTTTTTTTTTTTTTTAAACTTGTATCCCTTCCCCACTAGATCTAAGCTTTTGGAAGGAAGAGTATGTGTCTGCTTTTGCTCCTCTGGGTGACCCAGAACCTGGACTAGGATCTGACCCTTGGTGGCAACAACAGCAGCTGATGGGATACACAGAGCTTTCTTCTAGTCCTTCCAGAAGCACTGCGCCCTGCGGCTCACAGTGCACCTGAGCTGGCAGGACTTCGCCGAAATCAGTTTCCCACCTGACCTGGAGGTACCCCAAGGAGCCACACACAGATCTCTCTGCACCCCAACAACTGTGACACAAAGCCCCAAAGGCCTGTGACACAAACTGAAGATACAGCCAGGAGATTAACATGAATCTTTTTAAAAGTGAAAAAAGATTTCCAAAAGCCAACAGTGAAACTGACAAAAAAACCACAAAACTAGGTTCAAAAACACCACACACTATTTTATTTCATCATTTATTTTAATGTTAAATTATCAAACAAAAGTAAAGTTTACCTGAGACACAAACTGTTTAATAGGCTGATGACTTTAGTTCTGTAAGAACCCCAAGAAAATTACTTATATTATTATGGAAAATATGGTGTAATTGTTAAAAAAAAAAAAAAAGTAGATACCCTGAACTAGTCCATTTCCTTTAAACTTCTTTCTACATTCAAGTGCTTTCCCCTTAAGAACGTCCTTAACACATACTAAGTGTTTTAACTGAAGAAAAAATTCCTTGAAGGTGAGTTAAAACATTTGTAAACTTTAAAAAGTAGTTGAAAAACTCTAATATAGCATTAATTTCATCATACAAAGGTGATTCTAAAATTTAATATAAATATAGAGAGGACAAGTTTTTCTTAAGGATCAAAAAATACAAAAAGAAATGCTCTCATGCAAACATGTAGAAATAAAAAATAAAAAGCAGAGGTATGGGAAACATTCAAACTGTCACCCACCTAGTAATGTACTAAGCTCCTTGGGGCAGTGAGAGCCTACAAATGCATAGCTAAACAGCTGAAGTTCAAACATTCAAGTCTTCCTGCTTCAAAAATTGACCTTATCTCAGACCACAGTGAGAATCTTAATTGTTCTAGTGGGAAGCTCTTCAATTTTAATGGATATAGAAAGAGAATCTACATTCCTCACCAAGACTTCTCAGACCCAACCCTCCATGTGACCTAAGATGTTTTGAATGTCTTTCACAGTTACTGCTTTCCTGGCACTTTGATGACTCATAAGTATTTTTAGGATCACAAATCTACCATAACCATCCTCCTGTTTGCCAGTACTCCCAAGTATAACTGAACACGCTTGTATCACTGATAGAATTAAATTAACTTCCTCTACTACAAACACTTGTTATCCACCCAGAAAGCTCACTGAAACAGATTGTTAAGAAGGTGCTGAACCCTACGAGCAGAACATTAAACAAGAATTATTTCTGCCAATAACAGCAAGGAAGCTACCTGCAGAAGTCAGATGGTTCCATCCTTACTGGCATCTTACAATGTGATGCACACATTTGAACATCTCACTGGTCAGAACCAAATAAATCACTGAATTACACTTTCAAAAAAAAATTGGATACCTGTTACTTAATTTCACTGTGAAAGCACTTTTCTTTCTCAGTGAATTCAAAAGCTAATTATCTAGTTTAAAACAAATAACCATGCTAACAAACAAACAAAAAGAATTAAAAAGTCTGTCTCTGCAAACAGAAAAAAAAAAAAAGGAGAGGACTAGGGAGAATCAGGGTTTCAAAGCAAGAAGAATCCATATATAAGTGGGTAGAAAACATAAAATTTACAGTCAATCCAAACTCACAAGTAGACAGTCAAATGCCAAGCAGACAAGCATATTAATGAGACTCAGCATTATGGCTCATATCTAAATGTTCCCCCAAAGCCTCATAGGTAGGGTTTGTACAAGGTGGCTGGATCTAGAGTGTGTGACACTTAGATTGATTCATGGTACAAAGCTAGGATTAAGGGTACTAGAATAAAGGGGGTGAGTGCCACTGCCCTGAGTAGTCTGGGTAAGATAAAAGGTACAGAAGGACACTGTTAAGGTCCCTTGCTGCTTCTGCTGTCTTTGCCTGCAATGAATCGTTTCTCCTCTGTGATGCCTCTCTGCCAAGTGCCACTCTGCCTATGAATTGAAGCCTCTACGAACTATAGGCCCAAATAGACCTTTTCTCCTTTAACTTGTGGGTGCTCGGTATTTTGTCTCAGCAATGAGAAAAATAATTAAGACACACAGTAAAGGTGCTGTGGGTTGTCCGCTCAAGAGGAAAGCAGGAAGCAAATATAATATAGAAGGTTAGACTAAGGAGGTCTGGGCACAAGGAGGCTACGACGACTGCTGTGGGGGTGGCTGCTGAAAATACAGGAACATCCAGTGTACATTCTCCTCCTCAGCTCTGCATGTGCTTTTGGTCAGGGATACAGGAGACCACATGTGTTTAAGATCCAGAGCACATCAGGATCAAAGTGATGCTCACAACTGTGAGTGCTCTGAAACCTTTGGCCCTTGAGAGTTTATGTACACAATAGAGTTCTCTTCTCTCCAGACCACATCACTATGCTACACCAAGGGAACCATGTGTTCTAGCAGCAGCTACTGAGAATTACCAGATTACATAAATTAATGGGGTGTGGTGCTTTCCAATGAATAGCTATAACTAAATGGTGAGTGTCTTATGTTTCTACATTTCTACTCAGTGAGCAGCTAGAGTTATTAACTTGGTCAGATCCAAGAGATAGGCCATGACATGCTAGACAGACAGCTTGGTTTTTTCCCTTCTTTAATCAGATTTCTGTTTGTGTTGATCTTTGAGGTTAAAATCTGGGATCCTGGAAGTCAGATACACCAAAAGTAAAAAAGAGGAACTAAGATTTGGGTAAGACAAAGAAGGCTTTAAAAAACAGAAATACTAAAATGTTTGGTGAACAGATCAACTCATTTTAGTATGTAAAAACACAAAATTTGATAATGTTCAAAAAAATGCATGTAATGGTTTTTAAGGGGAAAACACCTAAGGAGGGAACTACTGTGATCCAACCTTAGAAGGATCCGTACCAATTGGAACTAACATGCTTTGAAGAAATGAGAAACAGGCCGTGTTTTAAAGAACAGAAATAGTAACTTGAAACCAACTCCATGAAGTACAATCTACTGGTGGAACCTACTTCATCTATAAATCTTTATTTATAAATGAAGAAAATGACTTAGTCCCAAATGCAGGGCTCAACCATACCACACTTTCAAAATGGAGGGTTCAACTCAAACCTAAAAGAACTGGTGCCATGGGCCCGACTGTCAATCACAGGAATCCACCAATCAGCCTTTTCAGGGGCATGCTGCTGAGTGAGTCACTCAGATACAACAGCATGTGAGCAAGGCAGTATTTTTACATAAACAGTTTAGGTTCATGTTTAACTATGCGAACTGGGGTTCACAGTCATCACTTTCACATTCTAATGTGAACTATCAGGCTGCAATTACATGGCACTCTATCATTTCAGATGGACTCATTTTGCTATTCTGCCTTCAAAGTACTCCTTTCTTGGCCCCCAAATACACTCCTGTAGCTGGGAGTATAGTTTAGGGGTAGAGTGCTCATCTGGGACATGTGAGGCTCTAATTTTAATCTCTAGCATGTGTGCATACATAAATACACAGACAAACACAAGGGAGCTCTCAAACAGGTTAGGTTGTTCAGACACAAAAATGCCTCATATTGAAATTCTTAAATAAAGAATTATGGGAAATACCCCTAAACTGCATGAATGTTCACATAGAGCCTCTAGCTCACAAATGATTTATTTACTACCAACTGCAGCAAGCATTATGTCAGGTGCAGAATGGGGATAGACTAGTAATTAAAGACATGACCTTAATCAGTTAATTTTTTAATGTTATTTTTAAAATCTAATTAAGACACAAACACACTTATGTGACATGACCTGGAAACTACTTTTTAAAAATTCACTGATCTCCAGCTGGAAACTCAGAAGCTCCTAGTTGAACATTCGAGCTCTGAGGAGAAGCAAGAAAGGTCAAGTTCTGGGGAGATAAGCATCAGAGAATAGAAGTCAAGTTTAATTATTTCCTGAGGTTGAAACTGCTGGTTTAATATAAAACCCAGTGAAAATGGATCTCCCAACCATGTGGCACATCACAGTGTCCCAGGGTTTCCATGCAGCCCTGTAAGTCCTTAAGGAAAATGCTGCACAATGAAAACTGTTCCTCATCTTTTGAACAAGGCAAGGTGGCAGCAACTGTGCCCAAGAAAAGCTCTGGGTGAAACTGACGGTAGTGGATGGGGTCCACAGCAGTGGCTGTAAACCAAGACTGCTTCAGAACTGAGAAACTGGGCCAGAACCTTCCCTGCAGCCCACCTCTCACAGCCTGCAACTACGCAGCTTGCTCCAGCTGCCCAGTTGATCCGGGAAGCTGCCTGACTTCATCCACACCACACACAGCACTTGTGCCCATACACACACACCTTCAACGCACATCCTCATAACTTCTCTCATCAGCACAAGTCAGGGTGTAGATGATACTGCCCACTCTGATCGTGTGAAGAAGTTCCAGCCTGAGAAACGGCACATAAGTACACCGCGGGGCTGTGGTTAAGACTTCCAGGCCAAGAGTCAGACATCCTAAACTCAAATCCTGGCTCTTCCCTATGTGTGTGCTTTTGGGTGGTCATTTAATGTTTCTGACCCTCACTTTGTACATCCGTAACTCCTGAACAAAAATGTCACTAATATGCTTTCCAATTTAAACTATTAATTCTTGAAAGAAAATAAATGACGAGACAAAAAGTTTTCATTTATAAGATACGTATTTTTATAGACTAAATGCTTTTTACCTCGAGATGACTGAGATCATAGTTGCCTAATGAGTAGTACACTGGATTCTTTATGTCAAGGGTAAAATCGCACCATTTTCCAAATATGAGTAATACTAGCAACAGGAGGGGAATAGATCAGTTAATGTGTCTTTAAAACACTTTTGGGGCCAAAGTGTCTTTTCTGACTATGCTTCCTATGTTTGTTTCTTAACTTTTCCACAGAAAAGTCACACTTGCACCAACTTTCACCAATATGCACATCTTTATTCTCTACCAATGTCCACTCATTAGCACACAAAAATGAAACAATCTCCACATTTCTAATGTGCCTGTCTTCATCCATTTCTGTAATGTTAATGAAAGAAAAGTTAACAGGGAGGCTACATAATTAACCTCTTCAATCTGTGAGATGAACAACCCAAAACAACACATGAAGAAGTCACCGTGTGGACTTTTCCACTGACAGTACACTCATTCTGGTTTTAACCAAGTCCATCAGAACAGGAAGTAAGAAGTAACTTCCTTACCATCACACTAAAGAGCTGAAAGAGATGAGAGAATGCCTGTCAGAGGTTCACAGCGCTGTGGTGAAAACAGAACGGGTCCTGTCACTGCACAGGACTCACACCTGCTGGATTCTACAAGACTTCATCATTCTTAATAGCTCTTCCTTGAAGCTGTGGCACATGGCATTGTTAACACAGAATCTCGCCCAAGTCCCACAGTGTAGCCCCAGTTCCATTATGTCTGCATCAAAGCACCTGCCTTGGCAGTGTCAGAAATGCCCAGTACCCCTCCCTGCTCTGGCGAAATCACATTAAAGCAGACTGCTTAAAGTCAGGCCCAAGCTATGTCAGAATTTGTACACATCACGCTGCCTCCCCAAAGCGAGCCATCCTCACCCCTGCTCTGAAGCACCCCAAGAGCTTCTGGTCTTTACTTCCCCACTGAAGCCAGCTCATCTGCAGAAGACTTACCTTTTCAAAACAGTGTGCCAACAGGTCCTCTAAAACATAGACCAATTCCATCAGTTTTCTGTTACAGTATTTCCTAAAGTGCAATTTGTTGCCTAAAACAAAACAAAACAAAACAAAGAAAACCACCTATGGCCAGCTGGATTTGAGAGACTGCTTGCTGGAGCCCATTCTTGAAATGTCATCAGGTACAATAGCATATTAAAATCCCTAAAGGCTTGAGGAGCAGAAATCTGCTGATCTCTCTTTAACCTAGCACATTCCACACTTATTTGAAAAAGGGACCCTTTGTCTCCCAAGATCGTGCATCAAGGAGCACACTGGGAAACGTTATGTTTAATTCCAAATGTTTTGCTAGTTTTCCATTTCTCTAACCTCCTGTCCTGTAGTCACCACCTGACTCTATTTCCCACCTCTTGCCCTGACTTGTCTCCCTGTCTTAAACACGGTTTATCACTTCCCTGCCCCACCCAGTCCCTCACACATCAATCTGTCCTCTACCTCTCCAGCTCCAGAGTTAAATTCCACAACTCTTCAGAGTCTGGTCAATTCTCATTGGTCCCTAACACTTTGCAGACTGCCTCATCCTCCATGGACCTCTCTCACTCCTCCCGTAAGAGTGCAAATTCCAAAAAGAAGCGCTGTGCTTTCCATGCCTGTGCATCCCTCACCTGCAACAAGAGGAGTGTGTGCACGTTCACACTACTGATCGGGCACTGCACACCCAGGCAGTGAGAGTGAGGTGTCAAGTGCCTATACTTGCCTGTCATGTCTTCAGGAAAGTCACAAGACACATGTAGGGGCCCCAAAGTGACTCAAAATCAGAGCCTTAGGCCACTAAGGGTGAATAAGAGGTATAGCAAGAGCATAAGAAAGATTTTTCAAAGAGAAGACATCTATTCTCTGGTCAGGAGATAATCCAGTCCTAAATGATTAGCAGTAAGTAAATTATAACTTATTTGAATTAGAGTCAAAATATTTTAGTGTGACTTAATAAAAATGAGAAAATGACCTCCATATATCACCTGAGTATAAAACATCTACAAATTAGGTTAGTTTGTGATTCATCTTGTATGCTTTAGAATACAGTCAGAAAACCCGAAACCACAGCAGGAATTCCAGGGGAACTTAGTACAGGAGTCTGGTCAGGAGTTAGCAGGCTGACAGGAAGTGATGAGATCTAAGCAGCAGCAACAGTCTCACCAGGACCTCCTGAGCGCTGCCATAGGTGAGTGTGTGTGAGAGTGTGTGTGAGTGTGAGTGTGTGTGTGTGAGAGAGAGAGAGAGCATGACTTGACCGTAGTACAGTGTCCAAAGAAATGCAAAAACATTCCTTTGCCTCCCAGAGTTTACAGTGAGGCGAGTGTGATTCGCATCTCCAGGCAGGGCTGGAGACCAACAGTGTTTCTCTTGAGATCACTGAAGGGTGCTGCAAGTCTCACCCTTGCAGATGCAAGCTGTGGTCCGCCCCCCACCCCCCACCCCACCCCACCGCACTCGCCCTCAAGCAGGAGCATTCCTCAGCCCACTACAGAGGTCAGAACAGGATCAATCAGGCTCCTGAGCATCCCATGGCCCTAAACAATCCCAAAGTCTTGTAAAACAGAATGATCTGAAAAGAACTGGAGAAAACCATGTGTGTTCATCTTCTGAATTAGAATTCCTTCCTTACATTATTCTTGCTACACTTAAAGATGATACAATCAGGGCTTGGACAATGTAACTGGTATGAAATAAACAGAAAGTCTCTTCAGAAAAAGTCGGCTGCATCCCCAAACATAAGATCAACTCTCATCTGTTTAATGTTTCCAAGCTGTATGTATCATCACTCTTACCCAACAGTATACACACAACATTCCACACAGTTCCTCCAACTGCATGGGGCAGGGGTTGTGGCTACACTATTTCTGCTATCTAGTATCTACTTTATTGACTTAAAAAAGACAATCTTTGCAGTACTAGGTGCTGGTTAGTCAACTTTTTGCACTGCAATTATCAAACTGCCCTCCCCCCGCCCAGGGCATTAGTAATACAGATCTGGACCCCTCAGTAGCTCCACAAAGACAAAATTTTCAGAATTCTATTTAGTAGAATTTGATTCATTTTCTTCTGTCTACCCTTGATTAGTAGCTACTCTTTGTAATTTAAACCTAAATTGATATATTCTATAGGTATCAGGCAGTGACTCTTAGTGTTAAACAATATTTAACAGGAAATAAATCTAAATTATTGCTTTAGGAGTCATAAAATATGTCGAATGAAAATACTTTTAAAGATCTTGTTTGGGTTTAAAAAGTACCAGAAATTCTCTTAGAGCAAGATACTGGAAATTTTTCATCCACTGCAATGGGAAAGATAAGTTCTTTTTTTATTTTTGCTTTTGCTTTTCTGTTTGTTTTAGTTCATTCATTCTTCATGAAATACCAAAGTGAAACAGAAAAAAAGAGTAAATTCAGAATCAAAGGAGTTATGATTTGTGAGAGAGCAAATACTAATATTTTAATTCCTTGGTATATTCACTGTGGTTCTCAAAATTAATTGGGTTTTACAAATATAACCGACAGTAACTTAATTTTGCTTTACACACATAGACCTTTTTTTTCTTTGCAGTACTAGGGATGAAAACCCGAGTCTCATACGTGCTAGTCAAGCACTCTAATATGCATCTCAGCATTTTTCATCTTTTCATTTTGACATTAGAACTTACCAACTTACTGAGGATGGTCTAAAACTTGCCATCCTCCTGCCTCAATTTCCCAGTGCACCACCACATTTGGGTCATAATAGACTTTGAAAATATTTACATGTATTTGTTTTATTTTCAAAGTAGGACAGAAGATGAGTGAATTATATTATCAGCTTCTCTGTTTAGCTTTGAAATTTATGTCACATTTTAATAGGACAAAGCTTAATTACCACAAAAGAAAATAAGTTAAGTATTTTTCTATTATATAACATTATGAAGATGGTTGCATGAGTGCATTTGGAACATAATACAAAATAATAACAAATTAACTTAATATTCTCCGGCAATCTCAGTGCTAAAATACTATGGAGTGGCCTTTTAATTTTGATTCTAGATTACTATAGAACGATTCTGAGATGCTACATCAGATGTCAAAGTAATACTTTATTAAACCTGTTATTTAATGTGCAGCCTCGGTAATATTTAATATCAGTTTTTAAAAAATGAGTCCTCACAACTTGAGAGCACATGAGATTTCTGATATAAATTAGTCTAAACTTTCTCTGAACAGATTAAGAAACAGTCCCCTAAATAACTTAAGCACCTTAGCCAAGGTCACACGGTTAACAAAGTGTAGTGAGAAAGCCAGGGATTACAAGTGGGACAGACTCAAGCCAAAGCCCGCGCTCCGCTTCCTCCTGTGTCATTCTGCATGCACAGCTATGTCCTTTGATGCCTGAATTTCTGGATCTGTAAAAAGGACTGAGAAGTAAATATTTCATATGTTGCTGTAGCAAATACATTTAACAGAATATTAAATTCATAAAAAGGTGCAAAACATGTATGACCTTCTCAGTCATCACACGGAGTTCTTGCCTTCTTGCCTACAGGTAAGCAAGACAGTATCTTTACTTCACTTGCTGGAGCTTTTTGATTCAAAGCACATATTTTTCCCATTGCGCTTGAAACTCGTCCCAATTACTTGAGTCTCATAAACTCAAAAGTGTACCTTTTGCCACCTAAATAGTAAAATAGCAAAATCAGTTCAACAGAAGTGATTTTTAGAAAGCTTTCCATTCTACTCATTGTCCTCACTATTTTTCCCCCGAGTGAAGTTAACTTGTTTCCAAAAAAAAAAAAAATCTTTCTCAGGGTTCATAGGCAAGTGTATTTTTGTAGATACTGTGGACTGCTAACTTTTTATTAAGGGAAAATAAAAAAGTTCAAAAGTAAGTAAAATGTCTCAACTGTGGCTCCCAATATCCTTTCTCCTGAACAATTAGTTTGGCATGATGATTTAAAAAATAAATACATAAAACAAAAAAGTTGTTCCTTTCTTCAAGGAAAATATATCTTTACAGGCTACAAATCTGATTTTGTTAGAGAAAATATACTTCTACTTAAGAAAATTTTTACATTACATTTATTTAAATTCTTCATTATATATTAATATTAGCATTAACTCATGAAAAAGAAGTAGCAATGATTTCATCTTCATAGCATCATAAAACTACACATACATGGAAACAAGTATGCAATGGCCAGAGGAAAAGGGTTGGCAAGTGGAGAAAACTCTTTAACACATTTACAGTGGGTTATCTCAGTGCCAGCAGCTTGATCCACCAGCAGTATATACATGACTGTCCTATCATGTGGCTTTTTAATGATCTGATTGGTAAAACTTACAATAAAAGTGATCAGGTCCATCTGTACCACGTCATATATATATATAGTGGGTCAAGCTGATGGAAATACATTAAAGTTTCATTCATCAGAAAAAGAAATGATATGCATGTTTTTCTATTTTCTACCAACGGTAAGTAATTTCTTTCATTATAATATGGTACCTGCATGGGAAGGGCCATAAACATTTTTGTTTTTATTGTGCTTACCAAGAAAATACAACCGTAAAGATTTTCTTCTGTATCAAAGTATGGCTAAAACACAGCTAGCTAAAAGTATCTAAATGGAAATATATGCATAAAACACACCGACAAGCATCTCATTGGACTCTGCAAAGACCAGCTTTTTGGAAAACATCACCATGACATCACACCTTTGCAAGCAATGACCCCTTGTGAAAAGTCCTGTATAGCAGTACCTCAGTTCATGAACTTGATTCTCCCCAGGATTCTGGTCACAAACCAAATGACAATAACCCACCAAATCAAATTTCCCTATAAGGTCAACACAGAACTTAACCACTGAATTTGATTAGGTTTTTGTCCAACTTAGTGTGCAACCAGAACTGTGAAGAGAATCAGGTTTATGAATGGAGGGACCACTGGATTTGTTTATTACAGGAATTCCCCATTCCCCATTGCTCTTCCAAGTGAAGCATTAAAATGTTCCAGAAGTTAATAGCAACATCACATTCCAGATGACTAAAGGCACACACTAACAAATTGTCACTATAATCAAAGTTGCGGCACCCTTTTCCGTCCATCCATGCCATGTGACAAGGTCCATGGGTGGAGGAGAGCGCTTCTCCAGGAAAAGGACACCGCATGTGGGAACTGGGCGCAAGGATCTTGTAATGTTTTGTGCTGATAATTGTAATTTGTGTAGTTCACATGTGTATGTTTTTATGTAATATGGAGTCAAGGGTGGAGACTCCAGGGGGGTTGCTGGAGGCCCTCTAGATAACCCCTTTGTGAGGGCTGGTTGTGGGGTTTTGCCTTCTGTGAGTAGTGTGAGAGAGTTTATGCGGGAGCTTTGGGTGGGAGAGCTCATGGAGGAGGATTTGCGGGGTTCCTGTGAGACAACTGCCCTGAGACACTGGACAGGCAGCCAAAGACGGGAAACTAGGACATATATGTTACACCACCAGCCACCTAAGACAGGCACAGGACCTATTGCTGTCCTGCAGGCCCATGACGGGTAAGGCCTGGTTGGGTTCATATGAAGAGTCCTTGACCTAAGACAGGCGCTGTCCTACAGGCAGCCAGAGACGGGCAACTAGGACACATATGTTACGCCACCAGCCACCTAAGACAGGCACAGGACCAATTGCTGTCCTGCAGGCCCATGACGGGTAAGGCCTGGTTGGATTCATATGAAGAGTCCTTGACCCAAGACAGGCGCTGTCCTCACAGGGACTGCCATACTTCCATAAGTGATAAAGGAAAAAATGTAGGGAGCGGCATAATAGCCTCACACATCTCTTCCTCCTGCAGGCATCCAGGTGCATCGGCTTACATTTCCCAAGCTAACTAAGTAACAAGATTGAGATGTTACAAAGGTGAAAAGGGTTAATCGACACCTATTGCTTGGGATTGTCCCTGCCCTGCCCTAAGTCTGGGGCACTTCCTGCTTGGGGTTGAGGTTAATTAAAACCTATTGTTTAGGATTGTCCCTGCCTGGCCCTAAGCCTGGGGTGCTTCCTGCTTGGGGCTGGGGGTTGCTGCCAAGGTTAGCAAATATATATTCCAGCTTCTAAAAAATAAAGGGGATTCAGATTCACTCACAGACTGGTGTGCAGTGTCTTCTGTCTCTCACTCGCCAACTTCCTGTCCACCTTTGGGAAACCCTAGCCCTGCCGCAGCTGGACTCCGGCACAAAGTATACTGTAACCCTGTCTTTCTTCCCTGAGTTCAGATAAAAAATATGTATTAATTTGAAAGGAGTAATTTGCTGATCCCAAAGTGAAAAACAGTCTCAAGTTGCACCTATAAGCAAGCTCATGCACAAACATGGTCTGTCATGGCAACAAGAGCCCTGAGGGGCCACACTCCACATCCCCTCCACCAAAGCTCAACTGGGTTTCCTTCCAGAAGCTCCGGCTGGACTGTGTGTGGTAGAGCCCACTCAGGAAGGTCCCTCCTAGTTAGCGATCCCACTGTTTGTAGGAAAACATAGTATGGGACAGAAGGAGTCTAAGAAGAAATCAGGAATACTATCTTTGATTTCCAGATGAGGCCTAGGTTTAAAGAGCTGCCCATGTACACAGTGACAATCAGTAATGGGCAGCGAATCCAGCCCCAAACTCCAGTGTGATTCGAAGCCCAGGTCCTCGTCCAAGTGCCACACTGTCTCCACTCTGCCAGCCCATGAAGATGAGCTGAGCGAGTCTGATTCTTCACCATGGTCTCAAAGGAACTCTCGTAAACATGACTTACTTCTTGGCATGTCATATGACTAAACACAGACATTAGTAGGGTTATAAACAGAAAATTACCAAAGGAACATAAACATCAACTCAATTAAAATAACATTGTTTCTTACCATTTTTTTTCCTGATTTGCATGTACTTTTCTTCCCCCAGCTGGTGATAATTCAGCCATGAGAATAAAACATACTACTGTACAACAGATAGAAGAAAAGGTCTTGGGGAAAGTACCTATACCCACATTTGTAACTCTGGCCACTGGTATTAAAACTATATGCATCTATAAAAAACTAAATATTGATGCACAAAACTTTGGGGTTTTCCCAGCCTCTGAAGACCACATAGTGACTCATATGTAGGTCCATATGTAATTCTGCTTTGTAGATATCTGAGAATACAAAGCAAATCAGCCATAGTGTTAACTTTTCTTTTCCCTCATTCAGAGCCATTCTAAATTCCATTTGCTGCCAGTAGGTGCTGTCCTACATGACATGGGTTCTCCCACACCTGAGATGCACAGAGCTAAGCTGGTAGGGTAGGATCCAGTCTGCTCCACAGGTGCTGATGCAGGGCTTGCCCCCTGCAAAGACACAAGCTTCCCTGGCAGACAGAAAAGGATGCACTGAACATGTGGTAGAGGGAGGACTTCAAAAGCAAACAGAAGTAGGCTAGCCTGGCCCTCTTTCTGACAATGGGACCCTGGCTTTGTTCCTAGTCAATTCAGACACCAATTTTGTTCAAAAATCTCTCATACCCCATTGTTCAGGATACACAAGAATCAGTGTTTTTAACCAAAACTGATCTCTCCTTCCATCCCACTTAAATTTAAAGCTTGAGAAAAGCATACGCGTAACTAGTTCAAGGCAATGACACTTGTTAATCTGCCAAGGTTTTGGCTAATCCAAGCAACCATCAATAAACTTTCCTAAAATTCCTAGACGTTGCTCAAGTTTTGATCAAACACAAAAGAAACAATGTGGCAGACATGTGAATCCAAGAAGAAAACAAAACAAAAATATACTGAGAATACTCATGAAAATACTTCACATATTTTTATTTAATGACTCTAATGTTAGTTGCAGCTTATATAAGATGGAAACCATACACAGACTCTTAACAGGCAAGATACTGAAGTTTCCTATCACCAAGATGCCAAGATGTTAGCAACTACCCCAGAGTTCTCTTGCTTAGTTCAAACTGAAATAAAAAAATAAAAAAATGGCCAAGTGCAGCTCTTTTCGCATGAATAGCCCTGAGTTTTGAATCCAGCACCTAGCAGCTCTTAAGGGTAGCAACTGCCAGTTGAAGCCAGCAGCTACTGGTGACGTCAGGAGCATTTCCAGCACTGGAGACAGCAGCTCCCAGCAATTCAGCTGGGAGCCATTTCAAGGTTACCAGCACAGCTACTGGCCACTTCCAGCACTAGTGACCTTTGGTGCTACCACCGCTTAGTGTAAAGCTTGGTCTATTCTACTTGAGATAGAAATCACAACCAAAGATATACCGTGCAAAATAGACTTTATGCTGTAGCCAGAGGGGCAAGTGCACACAGAACACCCCTCTGAGGGTATAGGAGAAGCTGCTCGAGTAAAAGAAGAAGGGAGGGAGGGCTCTGAGTATCCGATATGCTCTGTTTAGTCACAGCTAGGAGAAAGCCCCTCGTAGACCTGACCAAGGACGGCTGCTGAAGTATGGATGACAAGGAGGAGCCACCATGGATGGACCCAGGACCACAGCTTGCTGCAAGCTCGAGCAACCCCTCCCAAGGAAGGGAGCCTGACGCAGCCACGGTGACTGTGAGATGTCTGGGGATGCTTCAGGAGAATAATAAATAAGTAGCCCCTCTCAGAACTGTGAGGTCCTGCTCTTCATCTCTGTTACTCATGTTGAAATACAATTATGCCCAACAGCACAGTTTCCATGACCATGACCACAAACTAGACCAGCCATGCTGTATTAGTTTTAGGCACGTTTATACCAATTATATATGTGAAGGGCAGAGAGTAGATGTCAACCCAGAACCTTTCTACCACTTGCCCTTTGTAAAGCTCATTAAACTCAGAGCATTAATCAAAGATTAACAAAAAGCAATGATTCTGTTGAAAGCGAGGAAAGAGTCCTTTTCTTTCTTCAACTGTCTCGACATCTGCACACTTACACCAAACAACAAGGTAAAAACTTATCTATAATCTACAAGCCTGTTTCAATTTCGTTTTATTTGTTACAACCTAAATAAAACCATTCATTTCCATAGTACTCCATGCATAACAAATACAAGAAAATAAATTAACACATGTGAAAAAGTAAGGACGCAAAAAATGCATAGTAAATGCATTTACTATGTGAGGATACATAATGAGAAAGAGACTCTTACTGGGTTTGCTTCCATCTGCATTAGATCCCATAAAGTACATTAGTGAAGAAAACCTTTGTAGCATGCTGTCTTCATTAGTGAATTATAGCAAAAAAGAGGCCTAGATTTATATTTTGAACCATCCTAGAACCTTTATTCTATAATTTTTAAAATTATTCTACTGGCCAATCCAAAAGTTGAACCATTTTATAATGGTCAGCAGACAGCATGAATTTGTGACCAATCAGAGGCTATCCTTTACTTTAAAAGTATTCATGAATATAGTAATGTCATTCATGACAACATGTATGAGGAAATACTGAAAATCTGTCGTTTTAGAAAATCACTGATATATATGCATTGTAAATAGCACTTCAGACTCAACCATATGGGCTAGACACATAAATCCAGTAAATAACAGCAGCAAACCCTTCTACAATTACTATATGCCAGAATAGTTCTAAAATACTTCAGATCTGTTAACTCTTCAGTCCTGAAAAGAGGCTAGCCAACGTTGCCTACATGACTCATGGGGACCCATGCAAAATAAATTCAAAGTTCCTATAAAAACTGCAGGAGGGAAGCCGGTATCTTTGTTCCATGTTTCTCTCTCAACCTATTACAAGCTCTCTGAAGGGAGAAGGTAGGTCTTCAAGATGCTGGGCCCTTTGCTGTCCTGGGCACTTGGCACTGCACCCCTGACCCATCTGTCCCCTGCACTCAGGCACCAAGCATAAGCAGGAGGAAGAGGAATGGGAAGGAGAAGCAGCCCTAAACCCTGCTGGACACCACCAGCATCGTGACAAAGCACATTCAAAACTGAACTTGCACCATCAAGCTGATGGGCACATGAGACACCAAGCACAGGGCTGCACGTGGCACCAGATGACTCAAAACACAAAAGGGACCACAGTCTCCCAGCACCTAAGTGGCAGAGCAGCACTCAAGCTCCATCCAGAAGCTAGAGTCTACATTCTTTACACTACACTAGAAGGGCACTGAAAGAAATGTATTTGTAATTTTTAATTATCTATCATTTCTTTGTGATTATTGTCTATAAAAGTTTAGAACTCACACATAAAATTATCTATTGTACACACATGAAAACACCAGAAAAACACTCTGAACCTTTCTCATTTACGTGAATAATACTCCAATGTAGAAAGGTGATTATTTGCTGATTTTCACTTCCAGGACAGCTAAGATGGCCAGGAGAGAGAGAATATAACAAGCACTAGCCGCACGTGTGTGCCTCAGGTAAGGCTCCACATTCTCAGAGCTCAGATTCCCTAAGTCGCAGTCACACCAAGCACTGAGTCTCCAAGGACTAGAGCAGCAATCTGCACATGGAACTAACCTTTCCAGTAATGAGAAGAATTGTCAATATTTGAAGCCCCAGGTATGATATTTGCCTGGACTATTTACATCCCTTTTCAGTATATCTTTCTTTTTTGGCAATCAATTCCTCTGAATTCCTCTGACTCCTAACACATAATAGCATAATCATACCAAAAATAGTGCTTTCTCTTAAAATTTTTCTCATCGCTTACACTAACACAGAATTCCAATGTCCTAATCAGTTCATTCATTTGTTCAATGAATATTTACTCAACAAATCTGATTTTCTCTTTAGACTTTGAATTTCACGTCTACAGGTTACTTGATTACATTAACATGTTTGCTAGCACATCAGTAAGCACTTGCCCCATCACCTACCCCACAGTGAGACTGTTCTAGGCTTTCCAGTGAATGAGCCATTTCTGAAATGAATGCATGTACAAAAAGAGGAAAAGGAGAGCCCCCCCCCCCCCCCAGAGCCAACCTTAGAAAAACTAAAATCTGTTCCGGTTCCTCTGTGGGTATAGGGAAAAAAACACACCCTGGAAAATTACACAAATGAGCAGCACTATCTCTGTAAACACTCCTTGCCCCTACCACCTCCAGTTCATAAGGGCTGGAATTGACTTCTATGCTAACAAAGCTTGCCTCTATTGTATCATACTTAGGCCAGGAAAGATCAGAGTAAAATTCCGTCCCTCGAAACATATATCTGGAGTGGCCTGATGGTGACTTCATCCCTTAAATTCCCAGTAATCTGCTCTTCCAGCTACAATTTACAAACAACACATTTACATGCATATCTGCCTTCAGCCCTGAAACTTGGAGATCAAGGGTGGGATCCCTTAATCATCACTCAGCACAAGAGCCTCGTGCAAGTGTACATTGAG
Organism: Hydrochoerus hydrochaeris; assembly: GCA_004027455.1. Taxonomy (NCBI): domain Eukaryota; kingdom Metazoa; phylum Chordata; class Mammalia; order Rodentia; family Hydrochaeridae; genus Hydrochoerus; species Hydrochoerus hydrochaeris. The sequence goes on from PVLA01000055.1 coordinate 697,031, forward strand.
AGTCCTTAATGAACAGTGAATTTTCAGACACAGCTCAGGAGTTCACTTGAATTTATATATTTGGTCCACAGGTGATCAGTACATAAAACATACGGATTTGGTATTTAGGGAAAAATTACCATGTGAAAAAAAATTGTCTTCCATTTTAAATTTTAAGTCACCGATTTGGTAATAGCTCTACCACTTTCTTCTACTCTACAATGATAATTATTACCACAGCTAATATTAGTAATTCTTGGAAACATCACTATGAATAAATACAAATAATATAATTTGTATTTAAGAAGAAATGTATGCCCTCATTATTACAAAATTGAAACAGTATTCACTGGCATCATCTGTAATTGATTGAGGAGAGAACACTGTAAATTGACTCTGAAAACCAACTCTACTTACTAAATTTAATAAGCTAAAGCTCTTAAGTATTAGTTGGCTGTTCCCTCAGTTACTCTCAATACTAAATCTAGAGTCTCCCCTTTTCAATCTTTGTTCCTATAGCTACTTTGTCTAAAAACTGTTTCATTCAGTCACTCAACCAACACGTAATGATCTTAGCTTCATTATTTCTCTGAACTAAAAATTTCTTGAACACAAACTCTTAAGTCCAGTTAATCTTTTTACGTAACACAGTCTTATACAACTAAAGGAAACAAGTAGCACATGAGTGAATGAATCCTTTGCCATCTGGCAACACTATAAACATAAAAGCACCAGTCCAGAACCAAGATGTAAAATGACACAGGAAAGTGAAAAACTTTTTTCTTTGAGGAATCAGAAACCTTCAAATTTCATGATATGAACTCAATGAAATTGAAAAAGCTATCCTAGCAACTCTCAATTGTGTTCTAACCAGAGCAGAGCCAGGCAGTGGCCTATCCTCTAAAACTTCTTTTAAAACCTCCCAAGATTTGTTCCTTTTCATCTCTGATCAAAACATCCATCTGGCAGATGTAGCCTATGCCACTTGTGGGACACAAGAGGTCTCACATCACATCACAATGTGCAGTGACCAATGACCCAAGAGTCTGTACATGTGTACTAATTCCTATAAGTATGAGAGCCGAAATATCTGACCCTGCAAAAGAGAAAGGGAGGGAGGGAGAGAAGAGAAAGGAAGGAAGGAAGAGAAGACCAGGGAGGAAGGGTGGGGGGGGGTTTGGAGGACAAGAGAAGCACAGCCCGGAGGAAGGGCCAGAGGTCCCCACTGCAGTCTCACTCCCAGCCTCTCCAGACTTGGTCCTTTGCTTCCTCCTCCCCCAATCACTAGCTTTATTTCCTATTTCAAGAGAAAGCAGAGGTTCTTTATTAACATTTTCTTTTTTAAAAAAAGAAAAACATTAAAACAATAATGCTTCCATGCCAAATATGTTTCTTGCACGTAAAAACTGCATTTTTTGAAATTTTCCAGCTATTATGGTATTCAATTCTACATGAACAATTCTCCTACCACTTACTGGAGACCAAGCTGTCCCCTAGATGACAGAGCTGGAAAATCAACACAACACTCCTTTCCAAAACTCTGTCTCAGTATCAAATGTACAAGGATTGATCTGTCCTTGGAATTAGCAATAAGATAATGCTAATATATCGTATCAACCAGAAAGAACTGAATTCTACAAATATAAAAGCAGTGTTATTTAAATGTTAGTCCTCTAAAGGTGAAATGTTAAAAAAAAAAAAAAAAAAAAAAAGATTAACTGAAATGTTGTTTTACATCTTGTACTTCTGTCTGGGACCACACTGATGACCATGCTCAGAAATGTACTGAAACATTACAAGCTTGTACAATTCACCCTTTTGCTTTGTTTCTGTAATCATTGCTAGTATAACGTTAACTTTACTTTCATAAAGAAAATTATTAAATAAGCCTCAAATCTACCGTACAGTTTACCTTTTCATTTCTCCATGTCCATCTTTAAAAGCTGTACAATGAATAATTCGAATCATTTTCCTCTCTCTTTCATCTGTAGCCTCCCTGGTCATTGGATGACTGACATCACTGGGAATTATCAAATATCTAATAGCTTATATTCTTTTTTGCCCTTAGATGTAGTACTGATCAATGGCAAAATTTTTAAGGAAAACTTTTATTACAAAATGTAACAATGCTACCAGCACACTACAAACACTGTATCACTATGCTACTGCAATAGTCAGAGCCCATGCAGTTGATTTTTTATGAAATCATCTAATGTCAGAAGAGATTCATACCAGCCAGGAAAATAATGCTATCTTATAGGTTATAATATTAAAGTCAGCAATGCACAATCTCAGCTACTGTGGCGAATCACCACCACCTGAATGATTTACAACAGGTTGCTAATTGTATCATAGTGCATAAACATTGCTAGAAATGTCAGATACCCACCTGCTAGCAGTGCCAAGTACATGGGCTTTCAAAGGAAAGCAGTCATGGCTCTTAACCAACACTGAAGGCAAATATTTGGCTAGCAAGGCTGCCTGCTCACTGGCATTAGTACTCTCTGATATCAAACCCTATCTACAGCAAAAATTTCCATTTAAATGACCATTAAGAAGTCTGATGCAGTTAAACTGAGTTATGATGATTGTGGAACTGTAATGCTAGAAGAGTTAACAGGCCTGTTATGAAGTGGCTGTGTGTTTAGGGAATGTTTGCCAGCAGGACCGTCAGGTCCCATGAGCAGTATCACAATCAGAGGGATTTTTTTCTAGGGTAGCAGATTAAATCATGGATACTAAGAGAAACAATGAGGACAAAGAAAAAACTCCATTTATTGTGTGCCAACTACAAAACAAAGCACTGAACTAGATACTCTCAAGTACATTATTTTGTTTAGTACTCTCCTCAATCTGATTAAGTGTTTTTATTGCTGCTGTTTTGTACACCTTAAGAAACAGAGGCTATAAAAGATTAACTTTGCCAGCATCACTTCAGAAGGAAAGGGTAGACTGGATCCTCAACACTTCAGGACTTGCAGCCACCCAGCACTGCTGCCTGCCCTGGGACAGATCTTTCAGTCTTCCTGAGATTCTGTTTTCACATTTTACCATGAGCTCCCCAGACAGCTCCACGTGAATATTCACTACCAATTAGTTTAGGTATCTTCTTATTTTTTTATAAATGCATGATAAAGCACTGCTTAATCCAGACAAGGTATATCAATGTTCCAAAGGGAAAAGCACTAAAGAACCAGGGTGGCTGGATACCTCCATCCAAGGCAGAGAACCAGGTCTCCATCCATGCCCACAAGACATCTTCAGTGCTGGCCACTGAGCAAGGACGTCCAGTGGACACACATCACCAGGCAGTGTGATGTCATTCAAACCTATCACTGATCTAGTCTAACACAGTAGTAGTCATCAAACAGGGATGTGATAATTGAAAGAATTCATATATATATAAAATACAATAGTGTCTGGCAGGTAGCCTGTTCAATAAAGAGCTACTTATTTTTATGATGGATGATGAACCTCTATATCCATGAAACAGAGCATTACATAATGCATTATAGATAATATTAATTAATATTTATTATTTAAGATACTATCTGTAATATATTCCAGACAATATTAATGGCCATGTAAAAGAACCCGTGCTTGCCATAAATATCCTTTTTATTCAGAACATCAAATTCTGAATATGCATTACATTTATAACATTTACCTGAGTATTTCCAATTTGTTTCTCCATCATCTGTCTAGGAAATTCAGAATGATTTATTAGTTTCCACAAGGTAACTAAAAATAATTCCTCTTAGAATCATGCTAACAAATAAAATGGAGTTCAAAACAAGCTTATTAATATTCTGTTCTTCTGGTCCAGAGGCAGAAAAGCAAAAAGCATTTCTTCTAAACAGTAGGCACTATCAGCAATTCCTGAACTCTGCATCACATTGGAACTTTGGGCGCTGAAGAACAGGTGGCCTACTCGCCACCCTGGTGAGCAGCTAGGGCCTGGCAAGCCACTGGCACACCAGGGCAAGAACTATCAGGGATTCCTCAGCTCTGCATCTTATTGGAACTTTGGGCACTGGGAGAACAGGCGGCCTTCTGGCCACCCTGGTAAGCAGCTGGGGCCCTGCCAGTGCGGGGGCTAAGAATCAGACATTGATCCATCCCCCCCACCCCCCCGTTAGCAAGCAGGCACCAGCGGTCTGAGTATCATTTTGGAGGATGAATGTATACAGCATGGCCAAGTAAGGAGGATTTCCTTCTACCATGTCTTTGAAGGCAAATATTTTTATCACTGTTTTGTTCTGTTTTGATTAATGGTACTGCTTTATTCAATATTCTGTTTTTAAAGTTTTGATATTTCCTTCCATTTTCCTCTACCTGATTGAAAGAACCACTAATGTGAACAAAATGGGCTGTACTATTGAGCCTATTGCTTGTGTCCTGGTGACCTGCTCTGAGGTTCTGTGGTAGTTTTATTGAAGTGCCGTCCCATGGGTTTGTTCTGTCTTGTTCTGCTGTATTTTGCTACCTTCAAAAAAAAAAAAAAGTAGATAAGAAAGTAACAAAATACCTCCAAAAATCTCCCAACTCCACCAAAGCTGATCCATGGATCACGGATGAAGAGAAACTCAAAAACAAGGCAACAGAATTATATAAGGTGATTAAAAGTATATAACAACAACAAATCAGTAAGGTACTGAGCAACCTGAAACAGGATATTACTAAGCAGATAATGGACTTAAAAAGTAAAAAGAAGAAAAGAAAGTACTCTAGAAGATATGGCTGCATGTATGTTTAAGTGTGTAGGATTGATAACCATGTTGCTAAGTTGTTACTGGATCATTGAACTTCTTTGCAGTCTCACTGTTTGAATGCCCACTTTGTATGCTTTAATTTTGTAACTTTAACAACTAGGTCTAAGAAGACAATATGTAATTTATCAACTAGTGATTTCTTACTGCTTTTTTTTCTGAAATTCTGTATTGTTTCTACCCCTTTTTCTGTTTTGCTTTTTTTTCTCTTTAAATAAAATTTAAAAAAAAAAACAGTAGGCATTCAATAAATCATTGATGTAAAACAAATGAACATAAAAGAACAGTTTTTTTTAAAAAGAAGGCATGATCCCAATTGCAGTATTAACATAAAACCAGCTAGGAAAAAAAAAAAAAATTCCCAACTTTAATACAAAATCTGAGTATAAATACAAAATTCTCCTAAGTTTATTTATGGGAACAAAACCCCTACAGAATAGGGCCACTGAGGGAAAGTGGGCACTAGAGAGATTCTTGAGCAGGTAGGTCCTGTGTGAGTGGGTCACTGCTCATGGAAAGGAGCTCTGTACACACTGCCCAAGTGAGCTGCCCAATCATCTACTGAACCAATGACCTGTAGAAACAAACAAAAAGGGAGCAAGCTGCACACGAGGAGTGCTGCACTGTCCCACCAGGAGCTTGTTCTTGGAGCTGGGAAAGAGGTTCCCAAAAGTCCTCTCCAGTGTCTCAGCTTCAGTCCTGAACATGCAAGTAGAACAGGACTAATCTGAATTAGTCAGCTGAGCAGTCAGTCAGCACTGCTGGGAGGGGAAGGGAATGCTTTTAATACAGAACCGAACCTATTCTCTGCCTGGGGACAATTTCTTCCTTTGGAGTCTTTTTCTCTTGCTTACTCTTGCTGACAATGGCCACTTCTCTGCAGCCCATTTCCTGACCTCCTCACTCCCTCCCAGGGAGTCCTGCTGAGAGCTCCTCAGAAAGGAGCTCAGGCCAGCAGCTCCTCTCCAAGCCTTGCAGTGAAGTGCTCAGCCAGTCTCCTCAGGTCACATGACCTCACTTGGAGAGGAAACCAGACAAGCACAGGTGGACTCTAGAAACCCAAGAACTCATTCCAAAGTAAGATGCCCCCAGCCTTCTTAGTGCTATCAGGAACCCGGGCACAGGCCTGGAGTCAGGCGGCCTGCTTTCTGTTCCGAGTCTCCAACCACCTCATCTAGGGAGTGGACTGTAGGTCACCTCTGCTCTGGGCTTTCCATTCACCAAACACAGGAGCCAGCACTTCCCGCAGTTTGGGTCTAACAGTTTTAATACCTACAGACACTTTCTTCTCTAAGGGAAACAACACTACACACATGTCCCTTCTCTTCCACCTTCACCCTCCACCACCCCATAGGCTGATCACTTCCGCTCAGGTATCTTCAGATAAATTCAATTTTGTAAACAGATCAAAAAAGGGTCATGAACCCAGCTGATAGGAATCATGATGCTGGGCAATTTTTTTTCTACTTTCATAGCTGCTAGAAAGACAATCACTGGTCCAACAAGCACCCAACGTGCCAAGGTGCTGTGCTGAGCAGACCTCACTGAATCCCAGTTAGCTTGGTCCCTGCCAATGGCCTTAGTCACCACGCTGGGGACTCACTGCTCCCTGGAGCCAGGGCCCTGCTGTGCTGCACCAGCCAGAACCTTCTCTCCAGAAAGCTACACTCCAGGCAGCTGTGTGCAGTTTATTAGCAAGTGCCCATGCTAGAATGGATCTTACAAGATGTAAAAGTCACCTGGTTGGAATCTTTATAAGCCACAACATGTGAATGCCAGATTTATTCACCGTGCTACACTGAACTCACTGTGTTCACGACATCATATGCATTCTGGAAGGTGTTTTAGTTCCTTAGATAGAAAACAGATGATCCCCCAAGACACTGGCCTCCATCAGAGCAGCAAAGCCACGAGTTCCAAGGAGAGTTCAGACTCCAGCTCTGTGCTCTCTGCTTGGGGACCACCTGGTATATTCTGTACACACCAGGATGTGACAGCCTCATGCCTTGTGAGCGTCTACACAATCCACATAGCCTGCTTCAAAAGCACACACCAGTAATATGCTAAGTGTTCTCAGGCAGGGAGCACAAGAAATCTCCTAATTTTAATACTAATTACTCCTTCATTTCAAGGCAGAAGCGGCTGTTTTTGGTCTCAGCCAATTTTAGCGGCTGACCACTTGAGAAATCATTATTGTAAAACGCAGCTTTATGGATGACAGTTGTTCTTAATGACTCATCTCCAGCTGCACAGACTTCTGAAGATGGCAAATGGGAACAAGAAGAAAGGTGGAAACCAAGAGTCTAATGAAGATGTGGCATCCAGGGTGTCACGTTGTCTCTAATTTAAATTTCCCCTTACATAATTCTAAGCTGACAGTGAAACTGTATGTGCGTGATTAGAAATGTAATAACTTAAAATTCACATAACCTCTTTGCTTCCTTTCCAGTCTAATGGAACAGTTCATCATCTGAAAAAGGAAAACTCAGAGTCTAACATGAAATTTAAATAGCCCAATAAAATGACTTCAAAATAGCATATCTGATTTCTCAAGGTATCCTTACCTTCCTGGCACCATACTACTCCACATGGGATATGTGAGACCTTCTAGGATGACAAGGCCATCACCTAAGGAACCTTCATGTTGGGTGCTCTTTCATCGATAAACACAAACTGTGTGCATTAACTGAAGAACGGATGCTAACAGCACACTGAGGCTTTGTTCTGTGCTTTCATTTACAGCAGCTTTACCCCTAACTGCCAAAACCTGGAAGCAGCAAAGAGACCCTTCAATACTGAATGGATCCACAGACACAGCACACCACGCAGCACTTCACATGAAGTGAGCTATCCGGCCATGAAAGACACAGAGGAGCCCTCACACACGGTGAAGCAGAAGAACCAACAGACAAAGGCCTTGTGCGGTGTAATCCCAACTTTCTGAAAGGATGACAAAGCAAAACTATGGAGACAAAGAAAACATCCCAGGTTAAGGGTTCAGGCTGAGACTGAGAGAGATAACAGGTGAAGCACAAGACACTGTTCAAAAACACTGAAACCATGTTCTGATTCTGTAAAAAGCTGTGGGAAATAAGAGGCTCTCCACCGAGGGGGCTTCTGGCCCTCACCTCTGCCTCCACACTAGGGACCTCTGGCTCTCTTCCTCCCTCTCCCTGGGTCCAAGCTTGCTCTCCCCAGGGCAACAACCTCTGTGTCTCTGAAGGAACTCCTTCCATAAACTACCTCTGAGACTATTACAATCACTTCAAGTTATCATCAAGTAAATTATCCTACAAAACCTCTTTCTCCTTTCTGGGGACTCTGTCTGGACCACTGAAGTTGCCACCTGACTGGGCACACTGTGAAGGGCCATGAGAGATGATGAGGCTTCTCTGCCACCTTCCTGCCTGCACAGCACCAGTCTGCAGCCAAGAGACATGCGGCATCCCGCACACAGGCAAGGGGGCACCATCAATTTTACTGAGTAGTCCTCCGGTTGAACACTTACTATATGTATCATTTTAAAGGATTTTCACAAAACTCTAGGGAAGAAGTGCCAAGGGCATCTCCAGTTAAAAGCTAATGGAGCTGCAGTCTCGAAGCCTAGGTCACTTCACCCAGACCAAGCCAGAAGTGGTGACATGCACAGTATTCTAGGGGGACTGACACAACTTCCTCCAGACTGGGCCACTTCTGGGCCAGGGTGGGGACCATGTGGAGAATTGTACAGGAGGATAGGACAAGATATATATCCAACCATAAACACTTCAGACCTGATGCTTAAATCTGAAGGCACAGTGAGAATTTACTCTCAGTATTTATAAATACACATTCTTACTTGTGTAATATTATCAGTCTACATTCTGTATACTCGTTTCTGATCTTTTAAAAACACATCCCAAACAATCATATCTCATCCAAAGCATTTGCAAACACCACATAGGAACTGATTTTAGTATATCAGCAGAAAAAAAAAAAAATACCAAGTTTCTAAGTGACTGATGGAGTATAATTCTTCTCACTTAAAAAAATCAGAATTTTATTTTCTACAAAACTATCAATGATTCTATTGCAAAGCAGTGGCCATTTATATCACATATTATTTTAGAAATACTTAACTGTCTACCCCACAAATTCCCAAATTAATTAGAAAATCATCATGACTTTTTCACACGTTCTTCTAAAAAAAATCTCATTTTTAAAATATTGATATTTTATATTATATAATTAGCTTCCCTCCAAAAGCTTTCAGTAGAAAGAATCATGCACAATTGGTTATCCTCCCTAGACCTGTTTAAGAGAATGTGTTCTAAATACTTGTATCTGTCCATCTCATTAAACTATGAAATATCCAGGAAGATTATTAATCTTAGCAACAAAAAAATTACTTCAAAGTTTTTCTAGGAATTATACAGTGAGTTGACCAGAAACCAAATTAGAACACAAAGGCTGGCTTTTAACACCGCTTTAATATTAGTATTTTTCTCTAACGGAAAAGGAGAAATGCACTAATCCCCCCTCCAAATTTTACCAATAATCACTGTGAACAAGTTATCAAAGACACTGCTATCTGTGTTCCACAGAAGCAATTTAAGCAAGGAGTACAACCTTCGTCCTTAACCAAGATTATAAAAATACCTCTAGTCTAATGGTACCCTGATTTATAACAACAAATGCATTCTAATCAAAATACTCCAAAATTAAGAGTACATGTGACAATATCTAAATTGCTAAAATCATTAATTTTTATTTGGCTTTTAGCTGGATTTTCTTTTATGTGTGGGAAATAGTACTAAGCAACAGGTAGATGCTTTGTCTTCTTAAACTAATAATAAAGTAGCATTTCAAGCTGTCAGGCATAGGAGAACCTTAATCACTGCTTAATTTAACCTTTACATTCTACAGAGAGAAAAAGGAAACAATGGCAAGTAAGCACGGTGCTCCAGAGTAGAAGGTTAGGGAGCCTCTTCACGTCTGAGCCACAGTGCAGTGTCGCTTGACTCTCATGGTTTTAGTTTGTTTCCTGAGATTATAGCATGCTCTGCAATGCTCAAATGACTTTTAATAAAAATTAGAAAAATGCAAATCAGGCTGATGTTAGCCATAATATCTATCCACCCGACCACCTATTCCCAGTTAGTGGGCTAGCTACTCTGCTGAGAAGAAAATGCCTTGGTCATTAATGTCTATGCCTAAGGTTCACTCTATTCACACCAAATGAGGCTCAGAGGAACCCAAAGGAGGGGAATGCAGGAGAATGAGCACCTAGAGGAGACAGGGCTGAGAAGGCACACCCCACCCTCAGTAGACACCAAGTTAATTCACTTAACAGTGCAGGACAAACCATAACTGTGTGTGTGTGTTTCATGTTATTCACTCTCTTGTCAAGAAAACACCCAGACCAAACATAGGAAACAAGACAGCAACAGCCATGGCATGGGATGTGGGAATATGTGATCTTTCTTCCACATCAGAAAACCTTAAACAAGAAAATACACATGAAATTCACCCAGTGTGCCTTCACCCCGGGTGAACATCCACAACATCTAAAGAGCTTACACTAACCACAGTGCCTCAGCCCCATCCCAGGCCAGTTAATTCACCATTTCCAAGACTGAGATCCAAGAATCAGTGCCATTCTGTGTCTGCTACTGCATATACTGGCTACAACTCATACAATCAACAACAAGACATTCCTGAATACTTTCACAGAGGGTAATATGGCAGGGGCTTTGGGGAATGGCAGAGAAGAAGTGTTTCTCACTGATGAGGAAGGGAGATTCTTAAAATTCTAGGTTCTTTTCCATTAGCTATATTTTTACTTTACCATCAATCAGAGATTTCCAGGTCTTTATTTTTGCTATCATTAATGGCAAAATGCCTACAGACATCCCATACATACAAACGACAGGGCCCCCTGATCATCACCACAAACCTCTCTCTACACAGCCAGAATTCACTCATTAAAATGTCAGCTTCTTTCTTCAAACAGGAAAAAAATCCATTTGATCACATTATCATCTACCCCACATTAGCTTCATTTTATACTGCATCCACTACCACACGAGTTTTGGGCAAGTCAATCAGAAATCCAGGAATATTATGAAAACTGTCTTCTCCTGTTCTCTCTCCACACTTTACCAAATTAAAAGGTCAGGTCAGTTAGGTGTGCACAGAAATTCTTACGCAAAAGACAAAATGTATGGGTGCCCTCTCCATCCAATACTGTCTTCACACAGACTCTCTTAACACACTGGTACTCACAGGAATTAGCAATTATGCTGTGATAGTTAATTGTGTCAATTAAGTAGGAAACCCCAGACTAAACTATATCAGCATAGTTCTGGGCGTGGCTGAGGGAATTTACTGAAAGCACAAGATCCACCCTAAAAAGGTTTGCTGCTTGATAGGGGTAAAAGAGAAATGAAGAAGTAAGGCTAGCTTCAGTTTCTTCCGAGGAGCTCCAATCTTCCCCCTCACCCTGGATGTCATCTCCTGGCTTCTGACACAGACACTTCAGCCTCCTGCTACGGACTTGCATGGGACACTGCACTGAGCTCCAGGCCTTTGACTGGATCTTTCATATCTTCAGCATGCAGACAGACCTTTTGCACTTTTCCACACCTGATTCTGCAGGAGGCCACTGTATGCTAATCTTGTGATTTCTTATATATTTGTATATCTTACATTAAATCTGTGTCCTTAGTAAGCACTGACTGATATATGTGCCCTTATAAACATCACAACAAGCAGAAAAATATACCTTCACAGAAAGGACTTCATTCACATATGTCAAATAAAGCTTGAATCCCCTCCATATCTTTGTGGCTCTACAATGAAGTTTCTCAAGAGAGGGACTGTTTTTCTCTATTTGTATCTTTTTTTGTAATGAATCAGCACTTGATAATAAATGAGAAGCTACTGTAGTCCACTGTTGCTTCTGAATTGTTAAAAATTTTTAGTTTGAACAGGAACTGTCTTTACTAACCATTAATGTAAAAACCAAAATGACCACTGAGGCACCTGAAGGAAGGAATACCAATCCAATCACAAATGCTCTTTGTGAGCTAGTTTTGGAAACCAACAGGCAATCATCACAGAACATACAGAAAAATGCACGGTGCAGAAGCACACAGAGAACCCAGGTCCTGGTGCTGATGCCGCATGTCAGTCTCAGTGCTGGGTCCACCTGCCCAGGCCACAGGCTAACAGCCTGGGGTCTGTTTACATGAAAGAGTCACTATATGCATGCCACAGAAGCCAGAGAGGACAGTGCCCAGGAGACTGCTGAGGGATGGGGACAGGAGCCACCCAAGGACCTGGCAACATCCAGGCAATGAGCAGATGCCTGCAGGAGTAGATGGCAAGGGCAGGTCCCAGGCATTCTTCTGACCTTTCCAACTGGCAATTCACTAAACAATTCTGTCTGAGCTGGAGGTGGCCTTCATTTCCAATGTACTTGATTGTAAAAGGACAATTTACAAAATGAACCAACCAGGCACATATGTTTTCCATAGTTAGGACTCCACTGAACTGTGTTTTCTTGTGGGCTGTGATGCCTTATGCACACGCAATGATGCTTTACAGCCTGCCCTTTCAAGACATTCCAAAGAGTAATCAGGAGATGTCCCTGTCAGTCCAGCTGTGCCATGCAGAAGAGTCAAATCCTTCTCTCACATGCAGGCCATGAACAAACAGCTGCCCTGTGAGGGATAGAGACCTAGGGTGTGGACAGCTGGAGGCGAATCACTTGGACCAATGTCAACGGAGTTTTGTTCACTTGCCTCTGGTTTGTGTCAATAGTTTGAAAGAAAAGATGCCTCAAACATACAAATGGCTAAATTCTAAAGTCAAATGATAATCCAACTAAAAACCAGACAAGAAAAATGATAGATACAGCACTGCCTCAAACCAGAGGCATCCCATTCCAAGAGCACAGACTCACACAGAACTGTCTGATGGTGCAGTGGTCACTGGTGCCAAACTGAAGAAAGCCTAAATATGCTGCATGCAATGCAAGTGAAGCATAGAGGAAAAAGTGCTGACAAGTGTTCTACTGAGGGACACCCCCCAGCCTCTGCTCAGGGGGTCTGCTACACTTTCTAGCCTGCATCTCCAACATTGCAGAAGGCAGGCAGATCCAAATGGCACCTGCAGCTGCACTGCCTGTAGACACCACATACAGATGAAGACAGTCAAGCAAATGCACCCCTCAACAGGCGTGTGGGAGTTACAGCTAACCACTGCAGCCTCACCCTGCCCTGCCCATTAACTTCACTGCCCACTCCTCACCCGCCAGCGCCCACATACTTGCTCCTTCCCTGCACTGTCCAAATGCCCAGCACCTCTGTAGAGTAATGAGGACAGTAACAGTCACATTCACCCCTACTTTCATGCTGTCGCTGTGCCATCATAACCATAAACAGTAAGCACAGCTATAAACTAAATGTACTTTAAATGACCTTATTCAATTCAAATACAGACCTGGCGATGTGTTAAAACTGCTAAGGACTCTGGGAATGAAAAGGAGCCCATAGAGACACTGGAATGGGGGACTCCAGCTCAATCCCCAGGGATAAAGAAAGAAGGCACAGTGAGGGAATCCAAGGAGTCAGTGAGGTCAGACTGAAGCCAAGAGCGCAGGTATGGGTTCAGACATCCTTCTTTCAGAGGTGACTACAAGAGTAACTGTCATTATATCCCTTTATATTTTTTCAACTTCTACCTCTACACTTCTTGAGAGTAAGAAATGAAGTTTCTTTTATTTTCCCCCAATTTTTAACACAGTGTCTGGCAGATATTAAAAAGAGGAGGACTAAATCTAAGGTACCCTAATTAGGTTAATAAACATCAAAGCAGTTAAGGTGGGGCCTGACACACAGGAAACATCCGGTAAGCATTAGTGAGTTTACCACCTCCTCAAACACTAAAGTGCTGAGTTTGGGGTAGTTCCTATTACTATTCACATCACTACAGAAAACAAACTATAACCTAGGTTTTTATAAGAAAATAGCAGAAAATCACTACACATGTACAACAAAAATAATGATTATAAACAAAGGTGTTAATTCTCAGGTGGAGGATATATTTCCTAACATTACAATGAGTAAAAAACAACAGGAGAAAATAATCCCGAGGAGAAATTGGAGGAAGCTTTCAGACACCAGGCCTCCTCTCATCCTAATCATCCACTGAGTTTCCACAAGGCACATAGTAAACAGCGAGGTTTCTAGTGGTTCCTGCAGTTTACAGATTTTTCAAGCAATGAAAAAAGTGTCGTCTTGAATACAGAACACTACTATCCAACAGTAAGATACACACATAACTGAAAATACACTTACAAATAAATCATAAATCATTGTCCTCCACAGAAAAAAATTACTACTACAATTTAGGGTATGTATTAGGAAGGTCCTAAAATGGCCACAAGCATCATGACTAGCTCTACAGGAATTCTCACCTAACCTTCAATGCAATCTTACAAAAAAAAAAAAAAATTACAATTATTGCCCCATTTACAGATGTAGAAGCTTCAGCTGCCGCCGAGATCCAGGTCACCAACCAGCTAGAGAAGAGCGGAGCTATCTCTAGTGGCCACAGTGGTGCTGTGTCTTCCCAGAGCAGGGAAGGGCAAGGACCTTCTACGGCTGTGGAAAGCACTGCACACCGCACACAAGCCATGCCCGTCTAACAGGGAGGGAGGGCTGTGACAGTTTTATTCATGTAGACATCTAAAAATCTACCCCCTCCACTAGTTTTCACAGATTAGAAAGTAAACCCAATTTTAAAAATCTCAGCTATATATATTATATAAATCTTCATTATTAAATAAAATTATTTGGGAGTTTATTTTTAGTACCGATAATATTTTACTAGACTACAACTGTTTATCTGTCAATATGATTCTAAAAGAAAATTTAACATATGTAAAAAAATTTTTTTCAGCTAATTTGTCTTGGAACTTGATGTTAATATTAACTTATACCATCTCTGAAAAAAAAGGAATTTATTTTCAATACTACCAAAGATGAATTTCAGACTGACAAAATTACTTCAAATGTTCAATGTATTGAACCTAAGATGAGGTATTCAGGGTATAGGGATTTATACTTTGGTTTATATGCTGGTATTTATTCTACTATTAAAATACATACCATTTTAGTGTTAACATACATAAGAGGGTTTTTAATATTTTTACATTTTTGGTTGAAATGAGTAATTTGCTCTTTCAGGACATACTTACTGGCCTGGGTTAAAATCAATACAGAGAAAATTTTAAAATCCTCAGTCTCTTTTCAACTAAAGCAAAGGGGCAAGGATATCACTCCTTTTCTACAAAAATGGCAATGTGCAGTTGGCCCTCAACAGAGGGATCTGAGAACAGAAGGAAAATTCAGCCATTCTCAGTGATGACACCCTAATTTACCACCCTTACTAAAAAGTTACTCATGGTGGCACCCAGGGGAAACAGGCCCTCAGCAAGCCGGGGAGAATCTGACTTCTGGACTCTTCCTCTGACGCTGGGGCACTAGGACCACAGGACGGGAAATAAAACACAACCCCATCTCCAGCTACACCAGTGTCCCAGACTGACCCCCAAGTAGCTTCAAGTTTGAAGGGAAACACAGCAATGCTGAACTCAGCCACTTGTAAAATGAAGACAATAAAAGTGTACCCTCAACTTGCCCCTGGACCTAGAAAAATGGGAGGAAGATCCAGGTGCCTTTAGAACCCTAGCAGCCTATCACTTACACTGCGGACTCACGGGAAAGGTCACATACTATGATAAGATATGTTTCTATGACTTGTATGCACTCGAGGCCCAGACCCACTTGTTTTCCTGTTGCTACATGAGTCAGCGCCACCAGAAGTGGACAGCTTCCTGCTCCAAAGGAAGAGTGGTCTCCTCCCCGTGGCCAGATGTGCAGACAACCCATAAACCAGGGCCGAAGACACGAGACGAGTTAACCACATGCATACACAAACACAAGAAAAATGCTAAGAAATGTCACTGACACAACTTGTCTTTTCAAAAAAATTTATAACACATAATTTTAGCCATTCTTAATAATTATATGATAATTATTAATAGCCTTAATAACTGGGAACAATGCAGTTTTCCTTTGTATTAATTAGACCTGATTTGCTTAAGAAGGATTCCCTGACACCCCATCCTGCATACCTCCAGTTAAACTGATTATCTTTCAGCTATTCTGTGGCTGGGCCCTTCACTAACTGTCCCTACTTGATAAGAGGATGACACTGATACTGGTTTTCAAGTGCATCTCCTCTGTTACAGGACTTCTAGTTCTGACACTTAGTTATGTACTTAACACTGTGCACCACCTACTACTGAATACCTTCCTCCTACTCGGCCTGTTACACATGTTGTTATACAATCTCATGCCTATCTTATAAAGTACTGAACACCATCTTATATTTAAAGACATTACAGAGAACTGTAAATTATTAGAAAAATGGTAACTAAATGGTAGTCACATTTTGAACCAAAATCTGTTAACACCAAAGCATGAACAACTCCCAGGGAATAATCCACAAATTTGGTGTGCACGGGTGCCACCTGGATAACCCCTTTCCAAAACAAAAGTGGGTAGGGACTCAGAGTAACTCTTTAAATTGCACAGTGCAAAAAAGCAAAAATAAAATAAACTGCGCAGTGCACAGGAAAGGAAATCGGGAGGGTGGGAAAATGCGTGTGGGTCTCCACTTGCTTTCCAGTCTCAAGTCAATCAATACCAAAGGACAGTGCAGTCATTACTCTATCATTTCCAAAAATTAATGAACCTTCAATTATTACACCGCTAGTAACCAAATCAAATGTTTATCGAATTGCTTAGCAATCTAGGGCAAAATATTCTCTACAAAGAATACTAAAGAGCTTTATATTCAGATTTCACAACTTCTTATTCCAGAATGAATTTTACAGATACAATATACCTCCTACTTTTTTCTTCAGTCTTTCCTTCAGAGTATTACACTATGACATGAAAGCCATGCATTCTATAAAAACAGTATATGATGCACTTTGGGGAGAGGAGAGGCTGCCCACAGGACACAAGTCCTGCTCAGTGTGAGTGAATTAACCTAGCAAGTAGGCCCCAGGCTCTGCCCAGCACCTCAAAACAGAAAACAGACCAACAAACAACTCCAACAAGTCTTTCCCACAAACCTAGTCTGTATTACTCATTTATAAAATTCCAATAATCAAGCTAACACAAAGTTCCATTTAGAGTACTACAAATCTATCAGGTACTTTAGTATCATCCAAGCCATTTTAGGCAATGGAATGATTTATATAAAGTGTGTGATAAAGCCTGTGATGACCAGTAGTTAATATCTCATTGACTCCCTACCCATGGATGTTCGAACGCTCACACATCCAGCAGTCCTGCTCAGGGACTCAGTTAATAACAGCTCATGGCTCCAGGCTTCTGTCTGACCTGCTCCTCTGCCACTGTCCCTCAGGGTTTGGCTTGGTCACCTTTCTCAGGACACTTTCCTGACCTCTCCAGCACTGTTCTCTTTGGGGACAGTCTGTGCCTTCTTTGAGTCCTATCCTGAAGATGCAGGTGGGTGATTCCAGAAATCACTAGGCATCAGTTTCTCCTATTATTTCCAACCACGTGAGTTGGGCATGGCGATGCATACCTGTAATCCCAGCACACAGGAGGCTGAAGCAGGAGGATGGTCATGCGTCTGAGGCCAGCCTGGGCTACTAAGGCCATCCTGCACTACATCAAGACTCTAGATTCTATCTCAAAAAAAAAACAAAACCTTGAGACTTATAGGAGAAAAACAGCAAACCAATTTCAGTATGTTTGCACTTAGCATTTTAGAAAGTAAAACTAAAGAACATTCCAAAACATACCTAGAATTTAACAAAGTAAGTTACTTTAGACCAAAGACTCAAAATTATGAAATACTCTGCAAATGAAAATCCACATTCTATTTCCTTGGTCTTTCCATATTCTTCACCATAATCATGTTTTAAAGAGAAGTCATGTTATATCTTAACAAGCTGGTACTGAAGCTATGGAAAACTGGCCATGTTAACAATGAGGGGACAACACCTCTAGGTAAGACCCCTCAGCAGGGCACACCCTGAAACCTCCAGGACCCCTCCAAGGACAAGTGAGAAGTAACTGAGTGCAGAGGTGCTGCTAACCCACATAGCCTACCGTGCAGGTATCAATTTTTATTTAATGGGACAATACTAATCTTTTTTTCTGAGATTAACCTTTAGAAAAAAAGTTTCAGTCTTTATTTCAAATTCCCCTTATGCTTTCTAAACCTTTCCATTGAATTTTTTCAGGATTATCATATTTTTTTATATATTGGTTTTATTTATTAATTTCTCCCTGTTTGTCTGAGTTTATTGTTTACAAAGTAGTATCACATACATTTTCACCAAGTGTCAATATTTATCATTTATCAACTGCCTATCAGGAAATAGAGTTTGCCCTTGTGGAATTTTAAATATACATATGCAACGTTGCTGCAATACTATTAACTGAAGTCCTGAGTCTGTATTTGTGCTGTGCACTCCACAGCTTTTATCCGGTGTGTACAAACATCTGCTCACAACAGGGAGTGCCAGGTGGAGCAGTTCTGCAGTTCTAAGAGCCAGTGCGCCCCACCAATCTATTCTCAGTTCTCCAGCTCTCCACACCTGCCCAGCCACCCTTCCCACTCTAGAGATCCTACACCACCCATCTTTGTAAAAAAATTTCTCCAGATCAGCACACAGTTGGAATCACACACTAGGCAATAAGCGCTTCAGATATGCTTCCTTCACCAGCATTAGGCAGCTCAATTTTCTCCGCCACTTTGCCTGGCTTGATGGCTCACTGGGTTAATATTCCATCATATAGATACACTGGTTTGTTCATCCAGTCACTTACTGAAGGACACCTTAGTTGTATCTAAACTTTGATAATTATAAATAAAGCTGCTATATACATTCATGTGCAGTGTTTTGTGTAGATCCAAAGTTTCCAATTCATTTGGGCAAATATTAAGCATAGTTTATTGTTAAATTTTTTTTAATTTGAGAAAACTCTTTCTTTTGCAGTTAGTTAACATTTAGATAACTTGGCAAGCAAGAATTTCTAAGGGTTCTCTCTCCTCAAGGACCTGTCAATTGCCTGGAATAGTGGGTACACACTCAGTTCACACACACATACAATTCCTGTTAGACCAAAAGACAAAAAAAAAAGCCAGCATTTCTGCAAGGGAGATGCACACAGCCTTGCAAACATGCCCACCCAACATTCAATGGATTGGTGAGTACCCTGGCTCCCTCTAGGCCAAGCCAAAGAAACAATATTTAAGTGCTCACAGTGGAAGATGCTGGTGCAGCCAGGCTCTCTCTCATTTCTGCTTGTTGGTGATTTAAAAGTGTTCAGAACCCTGTCTGCATCAGTGTATGACAAACTTCTCCTTAAACAGATTTCCAGGGAAATCAAAGCAATGAATCATTAAACTAAAACACTCACTGTACCACAGGTGTGCAAGTCTTTTTCCTAATCTTCTTCAGAACATCTTGATTTTTCCTAAATCCTATATAAATCCAGGTATCTTCCCCAAATACAATGCTAAACCAGCCAATGTATAAAATTCTATTTGTTTTGTATGGAGAGAGACTTACTTCCTCAATATAGCAGCAATACTAAGTAAAATACTAAGTAAAAGCCATCACTAAAAAAATGAAGAATAGCTATTTTAACTACGATTTTAAAATTCAATATTTTGGAATATAGTTAACATTGTACTTACTTAATCTTCTATAATTTTTATAATATATAAGCTCATAAGAGGGCATTTTTATCTAATGATCATTTTAATTGCCCTGATGTTATCATTACATATTGTATATGTATACTGAATTATCACACTGTACCTCTAAATTTGCATAAGTAAATAAAATTTTTAAAAGATGATTTTATCAGCTCCCTACCACTTGTCAGACATCTGCTACTACCTTATTATTCCAAAGGCTGCCTCTCTCTGGCCCTGGATGAGGCACTGTGCCCCCACCACCACCTGCCCTCTGTGATTCAGAAACAGACTTCTTCCTTAAAACCTGGGCTCTAAATCTAACACTGTGGACTCTGGGTGCTGTGCAGGTAGTATCAGCTTCTTTGTGTTCACAGAAACCCTCGGACCCCAACACATCCAGACCTCCCTGGAATTCTGTCGGGCACTACAACAGCATGCTATGGTTGGCATGCCAGTCCCGCTTTATGTCTGTTGTATTTTCGTCTTCAAAGCATCCTGCATTAAACAGTAAGTCAGAAAGTAGTGCTGCACAGCAGCACCAGTCCCTCTCCCCGGAGTCCTTGTCATACTTCCAACACCACCTGGGGACACCAAGCTCGCTTTGCACCACGACCATGGAAGCTGTGAGGGTTCTAACTCTGTAGCCACAGCTTCCCACATGCGCCATATTCCAAGTAGAACTACATTTGATGGGTCTGCTTTCTGAAAACTGAGCAGTTTCCCAAGAATGCTTTTTTTTTCTCAAAACAAAAGGATATAATTAAAACATCTTACATCAGACTTAATAACATGGCATTCCTACAAGTGAACTGCAAGCCAATCACCTTCTAACTAACAAAAATCTGTTCCATGTTCTAAGCCAAAACAGCACTTGTAGGAGATTCAAAATTAATGACAAAAAATAAGCACTTAGAATTCAGGTTAACTTTCAAAAAAAAAAAAAGAAAGAAAGGTTGGCCACACACACACTTTATTTTATAGATGGCAAGGCTAACACATGCATACATGTACCTACACTCATACGTATATGCATGGTCTAGGAGCAGAGGAACAGAGCAGGCAAGGCCACAGGTGGAAAATGAGCTTCAAGTGCTCACAACAGAGCCACGGAATGAGTAAGCAGCAGACCTGCTTCGGGGGATGCCACCAGCAGCATCCAGCACCTGACCACACTGGGCCCACACTCATTCCCAATCCCACTAACAAGGAGTGGGAAACACTTCCTTGAGCCTGCAGGCAGTCACTGCCAGTGATTAGCGCTGCTGCAGGTGTGATATGCCTGGTGTCAGAATAAGCTTGGCTGGGCAAGAGCTAACTGGGAGTCATTCCCAGCTTCCACTGAGCAGCCTGATTGAAACCAGCTGGGCCAGTGACATCACCAGGAGCATTTTACTATAAAAAGGGTGAGCACTGTGCAGTCAGGAAGCAGATCTGAGCCTGGGAACAGAAGCCAAGCTGGAAGAGTCTGGGAGAGCCAAGCACAGTTCAGAAGAGGAGAAATGCATTCCAAGAAGAAGCAGGGATGAGCAATTCACTCAGAGACAGCTGCAAAAGGAAAAGGCACCCAATGGAAATTTCCCTTGAGCAGCTAGAGCCTGCTGTTTCTCCCAAAGAAGGCAGTCATCAGAAGCAAGGCTTCAGAGAAGCTGAAGCACCTTCACAGTTCGGGTTCCTGCAACCAAGGTGAAGAGAACCATCCTCAAGGTACAATATTCAAGCAGTGCTCAGCCAGGGCACGCTCATGGGACATCCACAGGCACTACTGGACATCCACAGTGGACAAAAGCCATTACCTTTAGAGCACATATTCTTGGAAGGGGCAACAGGCCATGGACAGACACACGACATGTCAGATACACAGTACAAGAAAGTGAAGAGCATGTGGGCAGGCTGAGAGTGGGGAGACAGCCAGAGGTACATGGATGCCATAGCCCTGGGCTGCAACCCCTTCTTCGGGTTGGAGGATCATCAAGAAGACCACAGCTACTGGCCAGAAGGACTGAGGGGAAGCAGAAGTTGGAGTGTGACTGAAGAGCCAGAGGGTGGAAGTGTCAACTCCATGAGAACTCGAGACCAGTGTTCTGAGCAGGCATGCTACAGATGAACACATGGACAGTGGCAGGGATAGATGAGGATCCCCAGGGATGGCTATCAGGAAAGGCAAGAGGACTCCAGAGTCAGGGGTGGAGAAAATGAAGAACCAGAGGGAAGCGTGGTGGAGTGGGGGAAACAATCCACTGGGCTGAACACTGCCCAAGTCAGGTGCCAGGGCCTAGCACTGGACTGGTTCTGACCAAAGAGGGGGCTGGAGGTGGGGGAAGGATGCCATGGAGCGGGCCCAGGCTGGGGACCAAGGCAGGTAAGGAGCTGGGGATAGAGAGCGTGGACTCCTGAGGCATAAGGTCACCTCTGCGGGACAGGAATACGGGCTCTGGAAGAGTTCTCCTTCTGAGACAGCAAAACCTTAGCATGACTTTTCTGCTAAGGGGTGAGGATAGAAAGTGAAGGTGCAGGGCTGGGGGACTCCCTCGGTGATGCTCTCAAAGAGCTGGGGGGGGGGGCGGCTAGTGAAAAAATATCACCCCTCCCCATCTAAGTGAAAGCCACTATGTGGGTTACAGGGTAATTTGGTTTGATTTTAATTTTCTCTAATGAAATTAAGTTAGCTATGAATAAGAAGAGGGGAAACTTGCCACAACTTTCTGGAATTCCTACTTATGGTACAGCACACATGGTCTTTAATCAAATGTAATAAAAATATGAAACTGCACATGGCACAGCACTGTAACCCCAGCATCCTGGGAGGCTGAGGCAGAAGGACTGCAAGACTGAGCCCAGCCAGGGCAACTTGGTGACTTAGTGAGACCCTGTCTCATAGTTAAAAATTTTAAAAAGGCTGAGATGTAGCTCAGTGTGAAGGTCCTGTGTATCCCCAGTACCAAAAAAAAATTCAGCATCCAACCCAGATACAGATTCATTTTCCCTTCCTTTCATAATTTTACTTTTATATTGTAAAAAGCCACTAAATTAGTGGAAATGCTCACCTTCACATAGTGGAATTTAGGGTCTTTGTCCCTGTATTAGTTCCAAATGACAAGCCCCAGGGAGGAAATGGGAGAAAACACACACACGCCACACATACTAACCACATGGGTGGACTTTCCACAGCTAGGAAGCCAATTGCCTCACTGATATTTCTCCTGCGATGTCTTCTCCAGGAAAGGGTGAGGACAAATAAAGTATACTATCTTCTCAGCTATGACAAACTCCAGAGTCTCCTACAGTTACTCTGTATGTGCACAGATGCTCCACTAACAAAGCCACTCAAATGCAACCTCACAGTTAAAACTAGCTTCCAGAGGGAGTGCTTCGGGCAGTGCAAGCCCTGAGAACCAGGAGGCAGCTGCCCAGAGTTGGGAAGCGACAGGAGGAACAGTGGTTCCTCTAGTACAGTGAAACCCAGGAGGATGGTGCGGGGATCGGGAAGGCTTCACCAGGCTCAGGATGAGGACTTCCTTCTGGGAGCCATGGGGATGCCCACAGTGATGGGGTCATTTGGTAAAGAGCCATGGGGAGTCAGGCCCTCAACTCCAGCCCTGGTCCATGGGAGAAGAGTGCACATCGCCTCCTTAAGCTCTTCAGGCTGGGGCTGCTGGTCCTCTCACCCAGGTGCAGCCAGGGAGCTGCTGGCTTACTTGCTCTGGTCTCTTATTCCTGTTTCTCTGATTTATTTACCTGCTGATTTTGCACCTCAAATAACTGTACTTTCAATACGTATCTAAAGACTGTTGTTAAGGTAAAATTAACGTGTGGAAGGAACTTCAGATCTCAGAAGGCTCCCCATCACAGTCGATGGGGGGGAGGGGGTCCCAGGGCAGTGAGGCAGATGGGCAGGGGTGGACAGTGAGCTGTTCCCATGGTGTCCCCAGCACACAGACCTCAAACCCAAACAGCAGTCATTCCCAGTGAGTGTCCTGAATACCTGCTTGTCCTTGACTTATCTCAAGTATTATTTGATCCAAATGCACTAAATCAGAACAGACTGTTTTAAAAGTTCACCTCATACAAACATCACATTCCCAACTGAAGCTCTTTATGCTTTTACAAAATAAAAACAGCTCAATGGCGAAAGTGCCTGCCTGGCAAGCGCAAGGTCCTGAGTTCAATTCCTGGTACCAAATAAATAAATAAATAAATAAAAGACAACCTAAAAAGGCCCATTAAAAGCTATACTACTGAGGGTCCTTGAACAATTTTAGCATCATTTTATAATATACAAACACACACACAAGGACCCAAAGTTCAAAAGGGTGTCCTTTCAAACACTTGATTTTCACATTTAGCAGGTCAATAACACAAGAACACATCTACATGAAAGCAAGGGTCTACCCTCAAAGTGTGGCAACTAACACTGTAACTGGAGGAACACAACATCTAACCCTCAATGCCCTCTTCTACAATACCACAACTCACAGCCGCCTAGCTGTGAGGGTCAATGATTCCCTTCCTGTGGTGTTTCACTATCAGTCTCTCCCAAGCCAGCAAATTTTTTCTCAAAACACAATGACTGGAGTTATTTTACATTGGTAATAAAAAGGTAAGTCAAGCACAAGTAAATCAACCAATAGGATTATTTTGAATTTAGGAAATCAGTGCTTGCAGGTAAAGATTTGTTTTAAGACATGTGGGAGACAGCTCCTGGGACTGCTGCCAGGCTCACTTCCTGCTTCCCTGGGAATTGTCCCCAGCTCCCTGTGTGAATGTAGGAAGACGTACCCACCTACAGCTGACAGACTGGAATGTACACACCAGACCCATGCAAAGGTAAGAGTTTCTCTCCCTAGGAGCCCTCACTGTGATCTGATAAATACAGGCTGGGCATGAGTCCTGGTCATGGCTCTGAGGATCCCAACCAGTCCTGGTCCCTGGCCCACCCTTCTTCTTCCCACCCTTCCTGAGGTGGAAAGCTGGACCACCTTCGCCATACCTTTAAACACTAAAATCTTACAATTAATTAAAAACTAAAAATGTAGAGCCCAGCTCTCGGTTGGACTTGTCCCATTCCCAGTGCTCACGGTCACATAAAGCAGAGGTTAGCTGCCATCCTGGGCAGCCCAAAGCAAAGAGCAGCCCCACCAGCATGCAAAGCTCCCACCATCACAAGTAATTCGCACTAGCACTGAAGTCCTAACCAGCCAAGCTGTCCCGGGCCCAACTGATAAGCTCAGTTTGGAAACCGTAAGAATTTGGATTTACTTTGTATGCACCCATTTATTTTTTATCTTGTTTTGCATTTGCACTCACAGAGGTCTTAAACCTGGAAGTACAATGTCAACTTCTTGGAAATTCTATAAAGCACTTCTGGGTACACTGAAAAGTTTTAAGGCTTAGAGTTAATTCACCTCAAAACTTAGAAATTCACTTACATCAGCCCTAGGTGCCTCCTGGGTCAAAGAATAAAGGAAAAACCTTAGCAAATATGTAATTCAATTTCCTGTTTAAGGGCCCAAGAAGATATTAAGAACCAGAAAGCCTGTAACTAGCTTTTGTTTGGAACAGCACTTAAATTTGGTTAATAGGTTATTTAACACAAGATAAATAGGATGCCAACTAAAAAGCAATGTACAACATAGCTTTGCAAATCTCATGATTACACATGTAACTGGGCATGAAGCTTAAATATTTATTTACTCAGCAAGCTGTTACCATGCAGACTCCTGCCCTCTCTCACCCCATCTCCTTTCCAGTTTATTTTGTAGGTAACATTTGCCATGGTTACCATTGTTTTCAATGCCATGGTTCCCATATCTAAAGGCACAAGAAACATTCTGTACTTTCAAACCAGGGAGCAAATATATTTTATTGTAATTTTTATTTTTCTCTGGAAGCTTTATGTGCAAGCCTTCAACATGATTAGTCATCGGTACAGACTAAAATCTGAATAGCTGGAGTTGTTTTTACTCAGCTGCTTTTAAACAAACAGTAACAAAACATTTTTGAAAATAGGGAGATTAAAATGTCATACCCCTAAGTCAATAGATTTAAACTTGCTAAAGCAAATTCTTCCAGCATCTTTGTAAAGCAACAGGTTATGACAGAAAAAAAGAGAGAGAAAACGAGAACATGGTGGGGGCGGGGGGATCACACACACAAATTCCAAATGCTGACAAGAGACAGGATTCTGCCACTGTTCCCATGCTCAGTATCTTAAGCTTTTTGCAATGAAATCTGCAATTGCCCACTCTGGAGAGAATTTACATGTTTCAAGTAAATAATGACTTCACAATTCATGCAGTATTCACATGATGGATTCTTAATTTTTTAAAAAAAAATTCTAATTTTTTTAGTTTTTTTATTCTACTTTTTAAACTTTTTATTAGTACATGTATGGAGCACATAGTGATGACATTCTTTTTCAAACTATTCTTATATTACTTGCTGTTCTAAATGTTGTCAGGCATTAAGAGCTTATGACCTCCTAACCAACCCTTCTATTAAGGCTATGTATTCGTATTTCCCCCACCCAGATTTGCATCTAATAGGATCAGTCTACAAATAAAGGGAGTACAGTAGTTATGATCCCTGCACACACGAAGCACTGAAGACAGAGGTCTTCCTGTGGCTACTCCTGAAGTGTGAACAAGCAACTATGCCCTGCTTTTATCACTTCACACACATCAGGGTCCCAAATCTTCAGAAGCAATAATACACACTTAAGTAACCAAGACTGTTAGCTGTACATTTATTACTGTAAAAGATACTGCCATAAATCTCCCTAAAAATCTTTCTCCTCTTCGAGCACATTTATCCCATCATTCTTGTCATTTTGCAAAACAGTTCTGCAAATCTTCTTTTAAGATTGTCTTCATGACACATGATCAAAAATACAGTGAATGCTGCTGCTGACCACCATCCATCAGAAAGGCAGGCTCACAAAAACATCACAGTGTGCCCTCATGCACCAGTTCTGGCATCATGCAACCTCTGGCTCTTCCCCAAAGTCAAAATAACCATGAAAGATAGACATTTTCATCAAATCAGGACATCCAGGCCTGGATAGCACAACTAAAGACACTCATGGAAGAGAACTCCAGAACTGCTTCAGAAAGTGGCAAGCATGATGGGTTAAATGTGTTGGAAATGAGGAGGATTATTTTGAGGGGAATTTATGGCAATGGGTCTTTTCCTACAATAGTGTTTTAAACATTCACCATATTTTGTATAACACCACATGCATATGTATCTCTCATTGATATGTATGTATATACTATATATATATATATATATATAGTATTTGCATATATATGTGTATGCATATATATATGGTTTCACAGACCTTTGTAGCACAATATCTGTATTTGTGTACACAGGGCTTTCTAGTATACAGGACTGCTGGCCACCTCAATCTTGGAAAATAACTCTCCCAGGATGGTCAGGAAGACCCAGAGGCAGCACAGGGACATCCTGGCTAATTAGCACCCACTGCTCTGACTCATGATGTTCGTCCATGCTAGAGTGAATCATCAGAAAGCAATGGGAGTACACAACCCAAGAACCTGCAGCCACTCCACAGAAGGTCTGGCCCACAGCTTACATGACAAAGGCAAAGAGGCATAACAGCACAATCTCCACACCTAGACTGCATCACAGAAACTGTGTTCGGTACAAACAATGAGCCAAAGCCAATAAATACATTTGAAGACCAAGGAACACAAACACTAGCACAATTGTGGTATGGCTTCTGCTCAGGTACCTTTAAAAACCAACTGCATACATCTTGCAGAGGATAACAAATTATTCAAGTCCTCAAGTTTTGTACCTGGAAATATTTACTGTTCTGAAGTTAGCAAGCAGGTGGCAAATGCATACCATCTTACAGAAAGAAGTCATCGAGTTAACTACTATAACAGAATTCCAACTGCTGATTAAAAGAGAAAAGCTCCTGTATGCACTTCAATGGACTTGAGAGCAAAGTATAAGCCTCTGCTGACCTCTCTTCACTTCAGTATGCAACACTAAATCCTGCTGCAGGATGCTGGATTTGTCAGAATTTTGCCAATGGTTCATTTAAACCATTACTCCAAAGCTCATTACTTATACTGAAGCTATTAAAAAATTCAGTATAAGAGATTCAGCATGAACAGCCCCAGCTGGCCATGACAAGCAGCAGGGGAACATGCAGAGCTCAAAAGGAGCCTGTTCCTTTAACCAGGTCTGAGAAAGTGGGTCAGCTGTCAAATGCGACAGGGTTCAGCCCCCACCAGGGACACATTCACTGCAGCAGCCCAGATCAGCTTTCGACAGCTGCGACCTGAACCTTCAGGCTTTTAAAAGTCAACGTTAACTTTTTCCTACTGGAAAACACATATATTTTTTCCAGGCAGTTTTAGGTTGTATAACAGGATAAAGTGTGTGTGTGTGTGTGTGTGTGTGTGTACGTGTACATAACAGTAGTATCTCTTTTCTAGTTAAAAGAAAACTAGCACTTTAAGGCTGTGTTTACTAAACATCTAGTGTTTAAAGATTAAAGGAAAGGTCATTCTCAAATCCATGTTTCATTTCTCAAATCCAGTAACAGACAGAAAAAAAATGTAGTTATTAGCAGAAATACCTCAGTGAACCAATCTTGTTCTGGCCAGGTCTAAAATCTTTAAAATAGCCACTGGCTTTATATACTTGATTATTTGAAACATACTTTAAGAAGCATTAGAGACAAAACTGGAAAAACCAGTCATTTTTATATATACTTTTAAGAACCCTGTAATGTACACATAAAGTACTACACCACCAAAAGAAAGTCAAAAAGAACCTTTAGAAAAAAAACTGGTACTGAGCTTTCCTTCCTGACAGAGTTCCTGTGAAAATGATCAGCATGGAAATACAAGCCCCTGTTGGAAACAGTGGTAACACTTTAATTTCTGAGACAGCCCAGCTTTCTGTGGGACATGTGGGGCTCAGGTGCTGGCAGGGGTCCATCTTCTGCTCTTTACAAGTCCCAAGGACCCCGCTGTCCTATGCATTGGGCCAGAGTCCTGCACAGTGTGTCAGTGAGCACACACACATCGATGCTCCCGCCTTGCAAAATACAGACACTATGTGGAATACAAAAAGAAACATAATAGTAGCTGGTTTATACTAATGCCCCTCTCTTTTTAAATCCATGTGTGGAAAGTGCTTAAATAAGTTTTCAGTAAGTGTTTTTCAAAGTGTTTTTAAAGCTACACTGCTGATAAAAGAGTGGTAACTTAAATGCCACGCAAATTCAGACAATGCAAATGAAACAGTTCTTGCTGTCTCGCACAGTTCTTCCCAACCTCGAAGTCAGGCAGGTTGAAGAGACAGTCACCTTCAAGAGAGCCCTCTGCCCTGCAGCTCAAGTCATGTCACCAACTAAAAGAGACTCTGCTATAAAAATAGGAGATGAAGGAATCCAGGGAAGGCAGGGCTCCTGGGAGCTAGTGTAGGGACACCTAACCTCTTGGGGACAGGCGTGAAGGGCTGCACCTCAAGGAGCCGCAGCATTAACCTCCTCACCTAAATGAACCTGTTCAAGCCGTGAATCAGCACCACAGCAGCAGGGCTTGGGCTGAAAACCCGGAGTGGGACAGTTAGTGTCAGAGAGTCACAGGAGACACATATTAATTTACTTTGTGCAGCTTATACATGAGGGTCATTTTACCAAGGTAATGTAAAAGTCTCTCTCTCTCTCTCACACACACACACACACACACACATATACAGAGGCCTGCAAGGCTATCACTAGGAAAATAATGAAACTAAATATGAACTAATCAATTGTGCCGGGTCATTTAAACTTTTAAGTACCCTAAGGTTACACAAATTCACAAACAGTGATTTTTTTTTTTTTTTTTTTTGGTACCGGGGATCGAACTCACGACTGTGAGCTTGCAAGGCAGGCGCTTATGCCACTGAGCTAAATCTCCAGCCCCTACAAAGAGTGATTTTTAAAGAAGAAAAGCATCAGTATCAAAACAGCATTAACAAAAGCAAAACTAAGCATGCTAGTTACAAAGGCATGATGATTCCTGTATGGCAATAAAAATATTATCTGTATATTTTTTAAAAATAAAGGAAGCAGATGTATAAATATTTTAGCTTTTTCCCAAATAAGGTTTACATACTGTTCTAAGAATAGAAAAAAAATCTACACTCAGGCAATGTTTTGGCCGATTAGAGTACACACACACACACACACACACACACACACGGCATGGTGTCCCATCATCCTCCCTCTCTCTGATTTGAGGCATTTCCTCCCCGCCTTGCTGCAAGGTGGGAACCCCAGAAGAGGGGGTCACCAGCAGGGCTGTTACTCTGTATTTGTACAGGAGAAAAGAAAAAAAAAGCTCAGCTCTTACTTGCTGGTTAAAAACATAAATGACATTTGCCTACTGTCTTCTACAAACCCATTGTAACTACACCAATACAGTTTTGTTAAAAAGATATATCTACATTAAAACATACTTATAACATGTACAGCAGATGTGTTGGATGAAAGGAGAGAGTGTTAGCACTGCCCCAGTGAGGATGAAAGAGGCCTTGGGCCTGACAACATGCACAGGGTTAACATTTACAACAAAAACCACTTCCAATCAAAAATATGCATCTTATTCTGCACAGTTCCTTCATCTTTGTGTATCAGAACACATCCACTCACAGCTATAACCACAGATTGCATATCATGATTACTCCATTCTGGTTTTTCATCTGACATCTTTCCATATGTCCCATGTTTCTGCAGTTCCCAAGGTTAAAAATTCCAGAATAGGAACTGGGAACTTAGCTCAATGGCATAAGCACCTGCCTGGCAAATGCGAGGTCAAACGTTCCATCCCCGGTACCAAAAAAAAAAAAAAAAAAATCCAGATTATTCCATAGATTTAATAAGATACTTGTTCACTTACTTGTTGCAGGTCTGCCTTCTCACAGAATGAGATTAGGATGGGATCACGCTCATTTAAGGTGAACTACATGATTTCCATTGCTCTGTTTTTGGATATACTGTATGTAGTTGCTTCCAATTTCTTTTCCCTCTTTTTATAGCTAACCATGCAACAAACAACTTCATGTAATATAGCTCCTTTTCTCAGTTCAGTTATTTCTTCATGACTGATTTTCAAATGGGCCAATGAGTCAAAGATTGGAGACATTGTTAGCAATTAGAGTGCATTACTGCTTGTAAAATGTACCTATTTATAATATCATGAATGGAAAAGTAAACAAAATGCTCAGTAGTTATTTCAATACCAGTACAACTATGTGGTCAACTGTTTAAATGCTCTTAACATATTTTGTTTTTTAGGATTAAAAACAGTAATACCTATTTCTAGATAAACCTCAAACACATCCCTCCTGGAGTATAGCCAATATTCCTGATCCCTAAAACCCATTCTCTGATGTGCCCACTGTTACACCATGATAACTACTGTTTCATACTTTTCTTTTCCACACACAGCTGTATGAGTTACATATAAGTTTTTAAAACTCTTGTTTTACAAAACTAAATCTCTGCATGAAGTATGAACTCAATATGAACTCAACGTATGTCGCATTCATATACCACTTGATTCCAATTAAATATTCAAATTACAAACCACTAAGTATTGTGTCAACTTTGATGGATAATGTGAAACAGAAGATGGGGGGGCGCTGTACAGAGGTACCTATCTACCGTACTTGTGTTTAAGGATCATGAGTTGCATACTCTAAGATCACCTTGGCGGGTAAAGTATGAAAGTACTAAGACGGAAGCTAGCCTGACTCCAGAAATCTCTGGATAAGCAAAACTATACCAACACTGTCCCTAGCAAGATAAAAACAAGTGTGACCCACAGTGTTAAGACAGAAGGACACAAAGTTAAGAGTCATCAGAAGGACAGGGCACTTGGCAGGAACAGGCTAGCGAACACCTTGGAAATTTCTCCAAACGGTGCAGCTGCCTTTCTAATTTGAAACCCCTAAAATGCCCTGTATTAGGAACATCACTTCTGTCACCTTTGGCACCTGAGTAAGAAGACTGGAACAAGGACATTCCCCAGGGAGAGAGGAGCCACTAGACAACAGGATGATGTGTGATGACCAGCAGGAGTGGA